>WWET01000093.1:912742-940705 GCA_011038615.1 Limnodynastes dumerilii | reverse complement strand
ACCATATTACCACAGCTAAGCAACACTAAATACAAAATGGAGGATGCTATGAGAAAAACAAACACAGCTATTTCACAGCAAAACATCAAAAAGTTACAATCACAATCCCAGTCAAAAAATTCAATAAGATTTGTTTGACATGATCTTCCCCCAGTGAATCCATGCTGCTTGGGATCCTGTAAGTTACTGGATTTAAGATACTGTACAATTTGTTCCTTTAACAGTGTTTCCATCAATTTCCCTACTACTGATGTTAGACTCACTGGTCGGTAGTTTGATGCTTCTTCCCTACTTCCACTTTTATGCAGAGGGACGACATTTGCTATTTTCCAGTCCTCTGGAATTACCCCAGTTATTAGTGACTGATTGAATAATGGACATATGGATGACAGGCCTAATAATAAGAGGCAGACATATGAATGGCTGAATAAATAAAAGGGGCAGGCACAAGACCCGCTGGTCTGGGCAGTGCAAGACACACCCACGTTCCCAGACACACCCACTGTGTGGTAGAAGACACACCGCCTTTACCTGGCCCTGAAATTTTGTCCCTCTTTCGAATTCACAAATATTGGGAGGTATGGTAATATATATTGTGTAACCTTTAAATGAGAGTGAAAAAAATTTAAGTAACTTATATTAAATGAAGTTCATTGTATGTTATCAATGAGGGTTTTTTGTTTGTTTGTTTGTTTGTTTTATTTGGCTTAAAGAAGACAACTGAAACTAATGCCATTATCTTTTGCGTAGAAGGGTCCTTGGTTACAGTCACCACTGTAGTGCATGTGGTTTAGTTTGTGAGTGTCATGTTTCAAGTGTTGATGGCTAATAAAGTTCTGCCAGGGTTAACTGATTGGCAGTGTTACATAGAAGAGGCCAGGAACAGAGTGAAGGTTACAGGTCTAGACTAAGCAAGTGGCAAACGCAGGATTTTAAAGGGGGACTTCCAATGTGTATAATACATTTGGGGTATATTAGCGGTCTGGATATGGTACACTATATTAAGTACATGTGGGGATATATTAGGAGTCTAGTTATGGCACATACTATAATACAAGTGGTTTGTATTAGGTTTTGTGAATGGCAGACTATATACAGTATTTATTATGCCATTCCCAGACCTCTAATATATCCCATTATATTATAGTATATTCCAATCCTAAACTCCTAATATCTATACTTGTTTTATACTATGTTCATATGTTCATGTTATATGTGTAAGTTATGACTGTAACCTAGCGTGATACCTTTTCTACTCTATTTACATTTATATATTTAATTAACTCTATTCCTATTATAAAATACATTGTTCTAAATATTATACTGTTTCAGCTTGGCTATTTGATGAGTCCTGGGAGCGCGGGGTACCCACAAGGCCACACCCCTTTTTGAGTTTTTCCTTTTTGGGAGGATTTTTTCCCAAATTCTTTAAAATGTTCATTGTTGGGTGTGTCTGGTCTATCAACCCTTCCCCCCTGGGTGCGCCACTGCAAGTGGAAGTAAGCTTTATATTTTCAATTATATTAATAAGGATTTCAGCAATGATATAACCAACATTATGGTGTTGACAGTGTCATTGCCAAATTAGTTTATTGTTGTAGTAGCAACCAGACAAATGTGCATAGGAAAGGCCATGCTGGAGGGATGCTTACCCTTAGTCATGTAGCCTTTCAATCTATTAGAAGTACCATGAACACAACCTGACAGGGCTGCCTTTAGAATTCGTGGGGCCCGGGACACACCAGTAGCGCCCTGTTCCCTATGTGACGTCATCGGTGATGTCACATGGGCAGGGCCCTGCTGACCTGCATTACCATCTGGTCGGTGTGCAGGGAAGAATTTGGCCCTGTAATGATGGTAGGCCCCCATAAGTAGTCCTGGCTGTACCCCCTGATGGTGGCCCTGGAACCTGATAATGTCATTATGTTGCACTCGCTTAGCTTTTAATGAAAGAGATAAAGAATTTTTTCACAAGCTTCTGATAAAGTCATTCAATGCCTAAGGGCCTGGAAAGTGTCCCACCAGCAGGAGGCCTTCTCCTTTACAGCACTGATCACTGGCCTCTCCATAGAGAAGGTAGCACATGGGGCCTCAATGTATTTGGGGGCCCCTTAAACCGGAGAACCCTAAGCTGCTGCCTACACAGTCTATGCCTAGCGCCACCTCTGGAGGTATAAGGGTTTATTGTGGTGGTGGAAATCCATGTAAAATTGCTGTTAGGGAAAAAAAGACTGGATTAGGCTGATGCAGTCTGATATTAATATTAAAATACTGACTTCTTCACAGACTCACTTCAGACTGAATATATATTACTCTTTTTTAATTATGATCAACCCCCATACTTCCCTTAAAAAAATTAAACCATAAACTTTTTCTTGTTAGTATACTTCAAATTGCTTTATTGCTAGGCATGTAGTGGAACATTGTTCTATGTATTCATCTATTGAGTTTTTCAAACTAAATATGGATAGAAACAGTTGAATTTCCATATTTATTTCACATTATTATTTTTCTGTGAGTATTATGCTTTTTAATTATTTTGCACACATTTCATTTCTTCTGAACCTCTCTTCAGTTATTCCTGCCTTTATAACTTCTTTGTGCCTCCTTCCTACTCTCATGGCCCTTGTATCTCCATCCCCCTCCCTCCTCTCTCCCACCTTCTACCTCCCCACCTATCCTTCTCACCCCATACCCTCTCACACTGCTCCATCAGGCTCCCCTTCCTTTCCCATACCCACCCTTACCCCCGCCCACGTACCACCCCCAACCGCCGTATCTTACCTCGCTCCTGCAACCCCTCCAATCTAATCCACATCACTCTTGTTCCCTCTCTCCCTTTCTCCTGCACTCTGTGGAATGCCAGATCCATCTGTAACAAGCTCCCTGCGATCCATGACCTCTTCATTTATAACTCCTGCAACCTTCTTGCCATGGCCCGGATTCACACTACCGGACGTATAGTATATACGTCCGCAGTTTAACATTTTTTGCTTAAAGACCGCATATACGCAATCTACGTAAGGAAAAGATATGTAAAAAATTTACTACACATACGCAGCAGCAAAACACAGTAAACTATGGAGGTATATGCTATACATCCAGTAGTGTGAATCCGGGCCCATTACTGAGACCTGGCTCTCCACCTCTGATACTACCTCCCCTGCTGCCCTCTCCTTTGGTGGTCTCTCCTTCTCCCACACCTCTAGGCCTGGCGAACGCCCTGGTGGTAGTGTGGCCACCCTTCCTTCCTCTTCCTGCACATTTAGCGTCATACCCCCTGAGCCCTCTCTCTTTCACCTCCTTTGAGGTTCACTGCATTCACATCTATCACCCCATCCATCTACGCGTTGCTGTTGTCTACCGCCCCCCTGGCCTTCCCCCTCCAAATTCATTGATAACTTTGGAGCCTGGCTCCCCAACTTTTTGTCTTCTGACCTCCCCACCCTTATCCTAGGTGACTTCAACATCCCTGTTGACAACTCCTCAGACTCCAGCACTACAAAACTTCGTTCCCTCTCCTCCTCCCTTGGCCTAGCACAGTGGACTTCAGCCCCCACCCACCTGGGTCACTCCCTTGACCTTGTATTCTCATGCTCCATGTCTGACTTCTCCATCTCTCCCTTCCCCCTCTCTGATCATCATCTTATAACCTTCTCCCTCTCTTCCTCCTCCTCTCCTCCGTCACCCAAACGTATTCTTTCCCGTAATAACCTCAATTCCATTGATGTTGTGGCTTTCACCTCTTCCCTTGATCCCCTCCTCGCTCTCAATTACACCATGTACTGCCCTAATCTAGCCACCTCTCTCTACAACAATGCCCTCTCCTCCGCCCTTGAAGCTGCCTGCCCTCCCTCCTCTGCCTTCCTTCACCGCACCAACCTCCAACCCTGGCACTCCCCGCTCACTCGCTTCCTAAAGAAATGCTCCCATACTGCAGAGCGCCTCTGGAGGAAGTCCCGTTCCCTTGCAGACTTTCTCCACTTCATACTCTCCTCTTTTAGCTCTGCCCTCGCCCTTGCCAAGCCATCCTTCTTTAAGTCCCTCATCCTCTCCCAATCATCTAACCCCTACCGCCTCTTTGCCACCTTCAACTCTCTTCTCTTCCCCCCTCCTCCCCCATCCCTCTCTCCATTTCTGCCTCTGACTTTGCCACCTTCTTTACTTTCAAGACTTTGCCACCTTCTTTACTTTCAAGATTGACTCCATCAGGAGCTCCATCTCCTCCACCATCATCTCTCCTCTATCTCAGTCTTCACCCTCTCATCTCCTCCCTAGCCACTCATCAATGTCTACCTTCATCCCTACCTCAGCTGAAGAAATCCACTCACTTATTTTGTCATCCCCTCTGTCAACAAGCCCACTTGATCCCATACCCTCTATTCTTCTCCGGTCTCTCTCTCTCTCCACCTGCTCTCAACTTGCCCACCTCTTTAACTTATCCCTCTCCTCTGGCTTCTTCCCCTCCCCCTTAAAACATGCTCTTGTCCCCCCCATCCTTAAAAAACCTAAACTTGCCCCCACTTCACCCTCCAACTGACCCATCTCCCATAATTGGCTGCCTTGCCGACAACTCCATCCTGGACCCTCTTCAATCTGGGTTCCGCCCCCTAAACTCCACTGAAACTGCCCTAAGATCCCAAATGATCTCCTTTCTGCCTTTGACACCGTTGATCACCCTTTCCTGCTCCACACCCTTCACTCCCTCGGCCTCTCTGGCACGTTCCACTCCTGGTTCTCCTCCTATCTCTTGGACTGCTTCTTCTCTGTTGTAACCCCGTGCTCCTCCTCCCCTACCACTCCTCTTCCCGTTGGCGTGCCCCAGGGCTAAGTCCTTGGTCCCCTTCTGTTCTCGCTCTACACCTCCTCTCTGAGTGTTTTTATCAGCTCCTTTGGCTTTAACTTCCACCTCTATGCCGACGACACTCAAATCTATCCTCCCCTGACCCCTCCCCCGAAACTTCTGTCAAAAGTGTCAGATTGCCTCTCGGCCATCTCCTCATGAATGTCCGATCGTTTTCTCAAGCTTAACATGGACAAAACTGAAATTGTAGTCTTTCCTTCTTTACATATCCCCTCTACCTCTACTATCTCTATTACTATTGGCGATTCCATCATCTCCTCCTCCACCCAAGCCGGCTGCCTGGGCATCATCCTCGACTCCTCTCTCTCCTTCACCCCCCACATCTGCACCCTCTCACTGTCCTGTCATTTTCATTTCCGCAACATTTCTCGCATCAGACCCTTCTTAACAGCAGATACAACTAAAACGCTCATTCACTCTTTTGTTATCTCCCGTCTGGACTACTGCAACATTCGCCTCTCTGGCCTCCCACTGGTCCGTCTCGCACCCCTACATTCTATACTAAATGCTGCAGCCAGACTCATCTTCCTCTCCCAATGCACTGCCTCCACCTCCCCTCTCTGTCAATCTCTACACTGGCTTCCTGTTCCTTTCAGAATTCTCTTCAAGCTCCTCACCACAACTTACAAGACTCTCTCCTCCTCCACCGCTCCCTACCTCTCCTCCCTTATCTCCATCCACACTCCCTCCCACCCCCTCCGCTCTGCTGGTAACCGTCGCCTCAACTCCAACCTGATAACTACCTCTCACTTCCGCGACTTCCAAGACTTCTCCCGGGCCGCCCCTCTCCACTGGCACAAACTATCACATCCTATCAGGCAATCCAGCACCCTCCAATCCTTCAAACGCTCCCTCAAAACCCACTTCCTCAGGCTAGCCTACCCTTCCTCCACCTAAGCTTACCTGCCCTCCCCATCTTCATTACTATGTCTCCTATTTATTTGCCCTCTCTGCATGTTAGTTCTTATGAGCAAGATCCTCCTCCCTCCTGTCTTCACCCCTCTACCTTGTCCTCATCACTTCCCACCTTTTTCTCTCTACTGTCTGTATCTATCTTATTCACCTGCTTCTATGCACATATCCAGCATCTTTATTTTCCTTACATATTGTTTTTTTTTGTACTGTATTTTAATTTTGCTTTGTACATGTATTGTATTCCTTATTCATGTTTTTATACCCTCTGTTAATTATTGTATTGAATTGAATTGTATATGTTTCTATTGTCTTTGCTATTGCCTCTGTAAGGCGCTGCGGATACTGTGTGGCGCCTTATAAATAAACGTTAATAATAATAAAAATAAAAACATAATTTATATGTAGACCACACTGTCCATGACAAAACTAAACTAATATTATATGTCAGTTACTAGGACACAATGTTTATTAAGCCGCGGTCGGCTTGTAGCACACCAGTGGTGAGCATATGGATCGACTAAGGACCTCTTCAACTCTGGGTCTCTCCATAATCATCCTCCTGCACTTCACACCTAACAGGACCTCGGAAACCTGGGCCATGGACCCCTTGAGGACCCCTTACGCGTAAGCGTAAGATCGGCTGAAAAGCCAATCTGCGCATGCGCCGGGCAGATGTTGCCCAACAAAGCTACGGCAACGCCCAATCAACGATCGGGCGTCCGTAGGAACAGCGTAGGGATGCTGGAGGGGGCGTCCCCCTATATGTTTAAATTTAATTTCATTATATTAAATTATTTCACTTAAGTTTTTTAGACCTTTTTATTTTAATTTCTTTAAAGTATGTAAAAGTAATTGCACACACTATAATATAGGGGGGTATATTAAGTGTTAAGTGTCTGGGAATAGCATACAATAAAGTTCAAGTGGGGTGTATTATGAGCCTGGAAGTGACAAATATTGTAATAAAATATATGGTATAAAGTTAGTTTGGGTATATTAGGGGTCTGGGAATGGTACATTTTATACTGTTTATGGTGTGCCATTACCAAACCTTAATATACACCATATATTCATGTACTGTATTTTATTTTTGCATTGTAATTGTATGTTAATAATTATTTATTTGAATTTGTACCCTGTTTGTTAATTGTGTTATATTTGTGACATTGCCTTTCTACGGTGCTGCGGATACCGCACATGTATACCTCACATATATTACAAACATTGGAAACCCCCCTTTTAAAATCCTGCGTTTGCTACTGAGGGGGTTTCTGGGCTACTGGAAACCCCCTCTGTGTGCGCGCCACTGTAGATATTTATCATTAGTCTAATTTTAGACTCTCCTCGCATCTAAAAGTAATACTCATGTTGAAAATACCCCTTTCTTCTCATGTGGAGCTGCACTCTTATTCAGATAATCTACTTTGATGTTTTCACACTATAGACATATATATTAATTGTAACTGTGTGACATTTTTTGTTTATACAATACTGTAGCAATTTACCCAACATTTGTTAGACCAGACTCATTCTCTTGTGTAGCTTATTTTGCTTACACACTAGAGATTTATTTTAATCTTTTGAGCACCATTTTTTTCCTCCTTTTTCACATCTTATTTTATTTCATGTGGGTATTTAGTAACTAGACTATTTTAATACATACCTAATAAAAGTTCATTTTTACCCATTATGTGCCCTGAGTGTGCCCCTTGATTAAATGTATTTGCTTCGTTTTCCCTATACTTTTTAGTACACCAGTTTCCCAGGCTGCTCCAGAGATGGGTGCTCAGTGTCTTTTCTGGTTCACTGTTAGGATCCAGAGGATCACTGTGCCTCCCTCCCCTGCCCATATGTATTGTTTAATACCTACTGTGACTCTTCTAACACATCCTACATTAGACTTCTAATACCCCTTTCACATCAAAACTAAAAACCCGTGTTTATGGCCAAAAACCCGGGTCTCGGCTGAAACCTGGGTTTTTGGTGGTGATGTGAAAGTCACCAGGGACTCAAACACGGGAAAACAGAAGAGATTTTCCTGTGTCCAACGGCACATACTTCGCACCGCAGTGCATACCTTACCCTACTCTCTTGATTAGGGAGCGAGAGTAGGGTAAGATATGCACTGCGGTGCGAAGTATGTGCCGTGAGGCCATTAGTCGTTTCTTAGGGACAACTGCTACAATTATATTAGACAGTTAGTATTGCTTGCACTATGCTCTGGTAAATATGGTCATTGTGCCCTACATACATATAATTGATGCTACCACTAATTGTTTGTGAATTTTCACCCTGTTTTTTGGTCCACTATTTTTAATGGCTGTAATAATAAATACTATGTTTTAAACAGACAGCTGACTCTATTGTTATAAGGTGTTGCACTATTTAAAGGTACCCACAACACACATGCATTTTGTGTGTTTTTTTTCTCTTTTTTGATTTGCTAATACAAACAGTATCCTAGTTCCAGCCAAACATTACAGACAACATCCTAGTGACAGCAACTTAATACAGATAGTTTCCTAATGACTAAAATACAATAGAAGAACAGACTAACATAGCATATGCAACACACAAAGCCAGGCATATCCTGATCTATACAACATCCGTTATGCTATACAGAAGAGAAGTCCGGAGCATGACACACACAATAACCCTAAACTTTTCTTTATATTTTATTTAAAATTCTGTAAACAGGAAAAGGTTTCCAAACATGTAACTTATGAATAAAAAAAATCCTTTATCTGAAAATACTATGAGGCAGCCTTTTACAATAAAAATATGTAAATAAAAGGTTCAGAAAATATATATATTTTTATGTAAACAAGGAATTTATAGGAATGTTGCTATCTTACTCTCCAAATGTGCTGATAAGTTGTTTGGATAACTTACTGGTGCGGATTACAGTACTGCAGTGCTGAAAATTTGTAATAAGTTACTGTATATCAACCATTTGATTCAATATCAGAAAGAGAATTAACCAACATTTCTATTTGTGACTCACAATTAGAAAACTACGGCTATGGCCTTCAATAAATTTAGTAGGGATAAAGTGCGCACACACACTAATAGAAAGGGTGCAGTTATAAATTATCTTAATAGCAAACAGTATCACTAGGAAAAAAAATCACAGGAATAAGATCCGTACACCATTAACCAAAATAGTAGAAAAAATATTGACACATACTCAGCAATACAATCCAAAATGACAGAGTGCACTAGTTCATTTTAGCAGCAGCACAAAAATGTGGGACCAGGAGTGAGGGGGTTAATAGCAAGTCCATCGGGATGTTATCTCTGTTTGATGTATACACAGGCAGAGGTAACATCCTGCATTTCTTTTGCAGCTTTTCAGACATTACCTGGGTGACTTCATTTTGTCTGCGGCCTCCCAGGAAAGTTCCTGTTAAGGCCTATGGCCAATCCGTCACTGCCAGGAGGCGCTCACAGCCCTTAATACTGTCAGGTCTACCCTGCGGCTTTTTAAAAACCCACTTTTTTCTTTGCAACGAAAAGACATGGCAATAACCTGGGTTGAGAAACCTAAGTTATTGCAGTGGTATAAGAAGATTAAATTTAGTCATGGTAAATAATGCAGTCAATTTTGTGAATAGCTTGAAGATACAAAAGAAGTGGGTGCTTAAGTATAACAGCACTGGCATAACTAGGAGGTCAATTTAGACCAGTGCTCCTCAACCCCACCTTTTTTCACCCTCGGCACACCTAAGCCCTTCCCAGAATTCCACGGCACACCAAAAGCAAAAATATACAAAAAAGCAGGAATTACAAAGTGCATACACAAAAATAACATTTCATTGTTATTTTTTATTTGATAAATTTAACATTGCAGCTAATAACGTTTTTTTTCTTATAACTAAAATGAACTATCTTAGCTTTTAGCTATGACTAATATTAACTTTTAACTACAACTTTTAATCAATCCCTTTGATTATCACACTGTGCCCCCTTCATATTCTGTGCCCCTTTATCATACAGTGTGCCCCATCATCATCACACCTTGCCCCTTCATCATACACACACTGTGCCCCTTCAACTGTTACCCCTTCATCACACACTGTGCTCCTTAAACTGTTATCCTTTCAGCAAACACACTGTGCCCCTTCATCATACACACACACACACACACACACACACACACACACTGTGCCCCCTTCATCATACAGACACTGTTCCCGTTCATCATACACACACACTGTGTCCCTTCACCACACACACACACACTGTGTCCCTTCATCACACACACACACTGTGTGCCTTCATCATACACACACACTGTGTCCCTTCACCACTCACACAGTGTTCCTTCCTCATACACACACTATGCCCCTTTATCATACACACATACCCTCCAACTGTACCGATTTAGCCGGTACAGTACAGTTTTTTAATAGTCTGTACGGGCAGAAGAGGCTGTACCGACTTGTACCGATAATGGCACAGTCGGTGGTCAGCCAGAAAACTATCCCATACTTACCTAGGATCCTCTGCGGTCTGTTTAGCGCCTGGCACTTTCTTTCTGTTTACAGTGGAGGCGAGCCGCCGGAGAAAGTGTCCTAGGATCCTCTGCGGTCTGTTTAGCGCCTGGCACTTTCTTTCTGTTTAGACCGCAGCGGAGCTGCTGCTCCACTATGGTCTAAACAGAAAGAAAGTGTCAGGCGCTAGGATCGTCTCGTCTGTCTGTGCACTGACGCTGACGGGATGACGTCTAAACACGTCTACACTAAAGAATTTTCTTTCTTAATTCTTAATTATTTTTTTTTTTATAATTAGGAGGCTGGAGAGACATTGGGGATATTGAGGGGGCCCAGTGACATGATGATTTTGGATACTAAGCTCATATAACAAGGTGTAAAATAAAAAGATTAAAACCCCGCCCCTTCTTTGGACAAACCACACCTCCTTCATGGACACGCCCCCCAGGTGTACCGATTTTTCCAGTAAAAAATGTTGGAGGGCAGGGGTGTGTCTATGGGTCTAGCGCCCCTGGCAAAGTAAGGGGGTATCCTAGCAACCAGCCATCCCTCATTTTTAAAAGCATCCAGCTTCAGTCTGACTCCAGACCAGCGCTGCACTAGGCGATACTATCTCTTAGCCATGGGTGGCATCGTTGCGTTGGTGCCCCCCTTTGGCTGGTGCCCCTGGCGGGTGCCATCCCGGCCAAGGGATGGATACACCCCTGTTGGAGGGTATGTAAACACACGCTGTGTCCCTTCATCATACACACACACACTGTGTCCCCTTCATCACACATACACACTGTGTCCCCTTCATCACACACACACACACTGTGTCCCCTTCATCATACACACACACACACACACACACACACAGTCTGTATTCCGTTACTATGATGACATAAAGAAAACCCTTAAAATAAAATAAAACAAAAAAAGATTTCATTTTTATTTCATTGAAATGACTTATTTTTTCTTTAAAGCACAAGGGTCATTTTCCCATTTTTACCTGTGCTTATTACTTACAACATCCCCTGAGGTGGTGTAAGTGCATGGCGAATGCACAGGCATTTTTTTCCTGCTGCTAGTGTTATTTAATTGAGATAAACACTCCTGGTTCCACTTTCGCAGATCAAACAGAAACAGACAGCAGTGCACGCATAGATCTGTGCTCGCTCCCGTTGTGGGCATGTGCAATTCTCACTACTGCTGTGCTTCCATCAGAAAACACAGCTCAGGATCAGGTCCATACTCTATTCATAAATCTTTTGGTATAGGCAGGGTTGCCGACTCTCCCGGAATATCCGGAAGATTCCCGAAATTTGGGCAGGTGTCCCGGGAGAGCCAGCAAAGCTACCGCAAACCCGACCAGCTATTAATATCTGATGTAATCCCTAGAGTTACTAGGGATGGGTGGGGCTTGAAGATGTCATCAAGCAGCGACCATTCCATGTAACGCTAGAGATTACATGGGATGACTGACGCGATTTGCATAAATTGCGCCATTAAGTCCCATCCCCTTACAGCAATCTATGGCTTCCCTCCGGGTACTCCCGGAGGAAAGCTTTAAAAAGTTGGCAATCCTGAGTATAGGACAGAAGCCCAAAGCAGAACTGTAGCTAGAAATTTTAGCACCAGGGGCAAAAAGAAGAAATGGCTCCCCCATCCCTGATTTAGTAACCAGTTTAACCTTAGAAATTATCTTACTGCCATCCCACTTGGACTTTGCGCACCCATAGTTTCAGCCCTGGCCCCAAGACCCAGATATGTTCTCTTTGCATTTCCATTCCCCCTTTTAATTTTCCTCTTCAACCATTGGTTTTAATTTATTAACAATTTAAAAATAATATACATTCATTTGGATAGTTAGAAGACCTCAGTGCAATCCTAGGAAGTGGATAAGTGTGGCCAGCCCTGGGATTATTTGCCAAAATGTTATAGTTGTAAATGTTAAGAGGAAGTCACTGTAATGTTTTATTTATGCATTTATTTATTTTTATTATATTGATAATTCATTTATATTATTAGCTTTTCACGGAACCTTATAAGGAAAATGAATGTTTCCTTAAACTTGTATTTGTCAATCTCAAATATTTCTATTTTTTCCAGCATCATATATTTTTCCCATGCACATATGTAGATAACAGTGTAGTTTCAGTGTAGTTTCAATGCCACTGACTTGTGTAATTAGTTGTCGAGTTTATGGCTAGATAAAGGTCGTCGAGCTGTTGTTTATAACTATAAATGGACAGACACAGCTTAAACAACTGCAAGTAACTAGTCACCTGAACACCACATATTAGCCAGTAGGCGAATACATAACAGATATATGCTACTACAAAGTTACATGCAATACAGTATATTGCTATATACATTTGCCAGCAGTAGAGGGGTTAATGCGTAGCCGGGAATATGACGTCACGCGATTGTTTTGCTGGCCCTTCCCAGAAGGTGTATTGTCCCTTCCTGCTTGCCATACAATCCCAGTGTAGGCGTTCCTGATTACATTGTATCTTTTCTCAACAAATTCTGTTGATCGTGCGATCTTATCTCAGGGATTTCACCGCAAATGACAGCTTCCCGTCCATACAGCGACGTCAGAGCCCTCAGGGCCGAATAACGTGTTCCTCACGGAAATATCCCTGGAGGGAAGCTGACCCCTTCTTGTAAACATGAATGAAATCAGTATCGACAATTCCAAGCTGCCAGGAGTCAAAGAAGGTAATTTGTTATAGCTTCTCCTTCCCCAACTCCCTTCAAACGGCGGAACTCTGTGGGTTAACTACGAGGTTCGGAATGGCTGATGGTAAATGGTTGTTTTTGGCAGCTTGTTAACCCTTTACCTGCACAGGCCCACTGAGTCATAGCAGTTTATAGCATGAGTCCATGACCCATCCGTCTAGAATGTGGAATATCTGCTGCACCGGTCGTATTCCGTGATTTTACGCATGGTTATTGGCAGAAATGGAATAGTTTTATGTTCAGTTGTAAAAAACACTTGTTTTATTATAATTTTTTTAAAATAGTGTTTTGATGTCTTCCAAAAGTACATTTTCTCATTGATTGCTTCATAGATAAATGTAGCACTGGCTCAGTAATAGAGTAATCTATTTTCATTATGATTATTTTGTCTTTTTATTGTGGTAACAGGTTATGTAGCACTTTATGTTAAAAATCAAACAAAAATGTATTTAATTGCATAAGTTCCTGTCCCACTTGAGTTTCCAGTGTAACTCAAGTGGGGCAGTCTATTCCAATATAAATCAGTTAAGTAACCTGTGTATTTTTGTTTAGTATTTGGTTATATGTAAAGAAAACAAACAAACAAATGTAGTGGAATAGTTTTTTTTATTTTATAGTAGTACTTTTGTATTTACTCCTGTGAAACTTAATTTTTTTTTCCATTGTTCCTTGGGGAACAGAAATGTAGTAATTCCACAATTTCAGCTGTTGTAGTTAAATTAATGGGCACATAATAATGTTTTTGTCAATATATTTTTGTTACACAATGCTGGTAAATCCACAAAAATACACACACAAGACAAAATATGTTATCATCTAAAAATGATTATATTGTTATATTAAATTATTTAGTGTTTTTCATATTTTTGTTTCATGTTCTCAGTTGTCCTAGTTAGTCCACTCTCTATACCACTGAAAGAAAATGCTCTAGCACACTACTATTAAACAGCGGCTAACTTGCCATTCTATCTGTAAAATAATTGTATGATGTGAGCTTGTGCACTTTATTTCATCTTGTACCCCTGCCTTTAATACCTAATCTAGATGGAGTTTTTATGGTTTCACAGTGTATGTCTGGTATTACTACCACTCTCCAAAAACATACTGGTTGATTAAATGACTGCTGAGTAAACTAAATCCTTGTGTGTATTTGGATGTAAATCATTGATGGTCAGCAGATGGCTATCAGCTCCTTTCTGTATTAATGACCAACTTGTTACGACTAGTAACTTTTTTTTATGGTATTATTTTTAGTTGTTAGAAGTGTATACCTGGAATAATATATGACAAATTTTGAGTTGAGAGCGCATACTTCATGCCTTCATCCTGACATCTCAAAGGATTGAATTGGCCACATACTCTAGGTTCAAAAGAGCTTTAAACCCTCACTGCACTCATAACTGCGTTAAATGGTTGCTACTAGCTGAAGACTGGATCCAGACTCGTGCAAATTGGTCTTTCCCAATTGCATTTTGCACATGCGTATGGACCACACTACCAGTACAGGATCCATATTTCCCTCCTTACTATCCACCTTGCCGGTTGTTATGTCAACAATCAAAATGTCAACAGGTCAAATGGTAAAAAATGTGGAGAGTTCAGCTTTGTTAGTGTTACATCTATATTATTACATTTCTGAAGTTTTTTTTTACAAGCCTTCTGCATTAAGTTAAGTTTACAGATGTTACAAACACAAACTAACATTGGGCCAGATCCAGATCTCTCGCACGGTTTACATGCGCGTGGGGGTCTGTAGTTACGCATCATAGACGGGAGTGCACGCCCCTGGCACTCCCCTCTAATGGTGTCCAGAAGGCTACCTTAATAGTTAAGACTTTTCATCTACTTCCATATGGATATGTATACAGGTCAAGTCGTAATGGGACTTCCTCACCCCTGACCCCTCATTTAAATGCCTATCTCTGCCTGTATGGCGGCGATACTGCTTTCGTAAATGAAGGGTCAGCTCCTTCATTGTACCTACAGATGTATGTAACTTAGTTACGTATGTCTGTAAGTACGCTAGTGGGACGTCTGGCACACGCATGCGCCGATGTTCCAAAATGGGACTTACGCAATGACTGCAGTGGGAAAGGTCCTTCATGCTCATTTTCTACACTCCTTTACGTGCAGAATGTCTTACTTATTGTAACCATGCACAGGAGCAGCTTTAGAATTCTTTGCTGCCTCTTTTTCAGCCTTAACCATGTTTGTATAGATTTTAAGATATAGTGATAACTTTTTGGCATCACTGAGGATATAGTGCATATATTTTGGTTGTGTCCTAATATCCAGCCTCTATAGGTGGAGTGGCAATTAATCAGGTTAGTTAATCAGGTACTTAAAACAGCCCATACTCCCTCTCATTTTTACCCCAGCAGGTTTGTCCACAGATTAAAATAGATAATAATTCTTCAGCTCTTTGGCCTCTCTCTTTTTCTTTAGAGTGCGGATTAATCTGTAACTTGCTGTTTCCCACTGTAATTCCTAATAGGGTTTTCATTTTTATTCCTTGCTCCCTCCACCTCCTCTTTTTATGGTCTGTTATCAGAGTGAAGAGGATAATATAGAATTATCGAACAATTAAGATCTTTATAATAAGTCAGGTTTGTGACATAAGTACACATAGCTTTAAAAACCCACACATGACTGCATTCCATTTCTTCCATTTCTGTTTCTTGTAATTGTACAAGTATGTATCTTTATTGTACACAACTCGTTCATTGGTGATGACCATTACCATGGGGTTCAGTGGAGGAAAACCTACAAGATGCAATTACATTTTAAAGAATTGTGTGTTTCCAAATTTATGACAACTTTTCATAAATTAACAATTTATATAAATTCATTTAAAAAGCCTTGCCTCATGTGAATGTAAAAATAGTATAAATTAGTATTTGCTATGAATATGAGTTCAGTGATCACATCATTTCCTTTATGTGTGAAGGAGACTGTTGTTTAGAGACTTCTCTATTTTCGGATATGCAAACTTTCTCCCACACATCTCATGACTCTCTGTCTCTCTGAGAGGAGAAACTCCAGAAACTCACAATTTTCATGGTTCTTTTATTTTGCAATACTGTGGATACACAGGGATATATATTCCACTTATTTGTACACATTGTGAATATAGCATGTATACTTTGTTTAGGATTTAATTCATTATAGATACAAGGCGAACTATTCAACTGTGGTGAGCAAAACTGCAAATGGACTGCTAGCCTTAAACCTAAGACATTCTGTGGGATGATAATGTGTCAGCTCTCATCTTCATAAGGAAAGCGAATGGGTGCATACAAAAACTTTGAAATCTAAATTGGAATCACTTACAGACCAACCACTGGCAAGCAAGCACCATAACTGAAGAGACTTATTTAGGTGCATGCTGTTTTTTTCAGTCTAAAAGTATACATAAAACTGCTCTCTTGTGCATCTTGGCCCTGAAGTAGCGTAAAAATGTAGACCTGTAGACTCTCAACAAAAGGTTAATGAAGAAAAATAATAAAATTATAAGGCTTGCTTTGCTCTTTTATAAGACTATTGACCACTTGCATGTAGCTCTACATTGTATGAAGAATCTACATCAGGGATTCTAGTACAACAGGTGGAACTTGTACTATACTCAGATGATATTAGTTAAGTGGTATGTCAAGTGTGTATATTGCGCCCAATAATCCAACAATTTTCAAATTTATTTTGGAAAAGCTTTTATAACAGATAAACACTAATATTAATAAATTAAAGTTGACACAATATATGATATTTGCAAGGGACATGCATTTTTATTCTTAATGTTTATTATTCTTTATTTTTTATTACTAAAAATAGTGGAGGCATTTTAATAGACAAGAAAAATACTTGTGAGGCTTAACCCATTTCTCAGTGCTACTTGTGTTTGGTCCCACTAAATAGGTCAAAAAAGTTCTTCGTGTCAATATTGTTTTCTTAGAAAATGTGTGTATGTTATTCAATCTGCATATTGTAGCTCATTATATTCGACAAATAAGCTACACTCAAGTTCATTGCAGATGTTATTTTTTTTTTGCTCTAATGGGGTCCACACAATAAATTAGTGCCACAGTAACTCAATTTAGCGCAAACATGAAGTAATTTTTAGAGGAGAGAGTTTGCACAACCCCCTTTTCATTCCCTGTATCTATCCTATATAACCCCCTTTTCATCCCCTGTATCTATCCTATATAACCCCCTTTTTTTTCCCCTGTATCTATCCTATATAAGCCCCGAGGGCTGTTTCATATGAATCATGAGATGCTTTTGAATACCTACAAAGACCGAGCCTAGGATTTTTGGAGCAAGGAGTTTAGAGAAGATAGGCATTTGGACAGTGATGATCCTGTTGAGACGCAGTGTACAAAAGTATATCCATAAATAAAGGTCAGCTCAGATCTCAAATAGCAGGTCAGGAAGGTGTGCATTGTATAAAAAGGCTTGTTAGAGACCGTGAGATGGATAAATAGATATTTGATATTGGTATGTTGCCAGGTGAAGCAGAGGGTCGAGGTAAGGTGCTGGCTGACTTAATGGGAAGCATTCAGAGGTAATTCACCGGGAGGCAAAAGAGGTTGGGGGAATATCAAGGGCCTTTATAGAGTCAGAAGCACATCATATGCAAAGAAGAAATGTTTATATGTAAGGCAAGACTGTATGTCAAGGATTGCATGATAACAGCAGGATGCAGACAAGTTCCATTGGAAATGAGGACAGGAGTCCAGGGAATACCATTGATCATCATCATCCTTACAGAGGGACAGGTGTAGAGATGCTGAACCCCTTTAAGAAAGCTGCCAGTAATCCCAAAAATGTTGTGATCAGGATCCTTTTTGGTGATGAAAGGACAATAGGAGTCCTCCCAGTCCTGGCCACATTTCTAAAGTCAATGACAGCCTGGGATGAAGCCAACCTGGTTGTAATGAATAAGGGGAGGGAGCAAGAATGTTAGCGTACTACTTGATCTCTTTGTTGTGGAGGGAGAGAGCTTGCTCAATCATGAAGGGCTTGTCCCCATAGGGATCAGAATATGTCTTCTCTAAATATTCGAAGGGACAACATTACATTGTAAATGATGGCATAGGGCTAAATATGGGTTGTTAATTGTTTATAGTTGTCCATAAATTTCTTTATATATAATCGGTACATTTGATTCATGTAAGATGAAGAGTTCTTGTATTGAGTGTCTGTGTTAAGGGATAACAGTTCCATTAAGGTACTTGCTTAAAATGTGTTATGTCAGGTCTGCTGAGGGGGTAGTCTATGTCTTTTATTTTTTTTAACCATTAAGTTTTTTATTAATTTTCAAAAGAAACAGAAAAACACATAAAAGGGGGTACAGAAAGAAGAAAAGGGGGGGGAGAGAAAAGAAAAAAGGGGGGGGTGGTTACGTGTACATCGCCATATACAAACAGTTTAAATTCAATAATCAACCTGGTCTATGGTAATTTGTAGCTAAACATGTTGTAATCCAATCTATTAACCGTAGCAGGTCTACACATTTCCTTGACATTTAAGAAAAATAAAAAAAAGAGTAAAGAAGAACAGAAAAGTGGAAACATAAGTAAATGGAGGAGAGTAAGACGAGGTAGGAGAGGATTACTTCCTGAGGCCTGTGGACGAAAAGTGAGCGGCTACTAATTACATAGTTACTACTCCACCACGTCTGATTCCACACTTTCCGGCACTTCCCCCCTAATAGAGGAAGAATTAGAGTGTTGGGGAGAGGACCTAGTCATGAACTTTGAGTGTTGGGGAGAGGACCTAGACATGAACTCGGCCCAGCTGGCCCATAGCATGTATGGTGACGTAGGCTTGGGAGAATAGGGAATACCCAATGTTTCCATGTTCTGACAAAATGACACCTTGGCAATTAGCTTTGGTAATGGGGGGATGGACTGGGACTTCCAACATTGTCCTATAAGGGATTTTGCTGCCAGGAGGATATGGCCAGTCACATATTGACAGTCCAAAGTAATACCTTTGGGATAGCAATGTAACAAAGCAATTTCTGGGGAGAGAGTAAAATCAGTTCTACAAACATCAGAGATTAACGCAGCAACCTCTTTCCAGAAAGGTTGGATAACAGGGCACTTCCAGAAAATATGGGTTATGTCTCCAACTTCCCCACAGAGTCGCCAACAAAGTTTAGACTGATGTGGCCATATTTTGTGAAGGCGCTCCGGAGTGTAATACAGTCGGTGCAGCAGTTTAAGCTGCCTTTCAGAATGGTCAATACATCTAGAGGATGTGAAAGAAAGGGCAAATATATGTTCCCATTAAGAGTCTGACGGTGATATTGAGGTCATGTTCCCACGCTAATTGTACCCCCAACCTAGGAAAAGGAGGCTCCAAGGCCAAGGTTTTATACCAAAATGATATATATTTTTTCCCTGTAGGTTTAGTCAACCGAGAAAGGAAAGGTTCTGGAGGAAGTGAGATAGGGCTACCTCTGCGGTTTATAGTATCCCACCAATGCGAGAGTTGCAGATATCTATAGTGTTCCGCATGAGGGAGGCCATACTCGACCTGTAATTGAGTGGAATAGTCTGTCTTATATGAAGTGAATGTTGCAATAATTATTAATGTCTGTCTGTACTATATTTTGTTGTGTTGTGTACAGCGCTGCGGACACCTTGTGGTGCTTTATAAATAAACGATAATAATAATAGCAATATACAAGATTGTTCTAGTGACATTGTAGAAACATTAGTGATCTTCAGTTTCCAGACTGAAGATTTCATTCACATTACTCATTGGAAAAGGGGGTGAGACACTAGTTAATAATTATCCTGTTCATACAGTGATTCATGCCATTGTTGATATACAGTGCTGTTGATTGTACTTCATATGATTTCATTAATATTTGACGTTTGTAGGAAGATTTAAGGTATAACCATACCTTATACCATACTGTTGGTGATGCTAGTACACTAATTGTTACAAAGAAGTATATAATATATATTCTAAATTATATATGAGTAGTCCATACTTCTTTTTATTAATTAGTGATGCATAAATAGGTAAGTATGCTGATTCATAAATAAAATATTCTAATTAGCGCTATTTCGAAATAGAGCTAGACGAAAATTAGCTTTCAATTGTCTGTATTTCGGAAACAGGGAGCAGGAATCTGTTGGCAGATCCCCACTGTGTCCATGCATCTGTGTGAGTACATAGGAAACCACTTCCATTGCCTGCATGGATTTCCAAGAGCAGGAACCTACCTTAAGTTTTCTGATCCTTTGCAATTTAAATGGACAAAGATCAGAAGTCTAGATTTAAGTTGAATAAGAGTTATTCTGTGATCAATTTTTTCCCCCTTGTGTTTTTATTTTTTTATTTTATTTTTTATAGACAAACCTGGTTGTGTTGTTGTGTTGCAGCAGAAGCTTGTTATTTAATCATTTAGCAGCTGGTTCTAATTTGTTGCATCATTGTATTCTATGGTAAATCTGACTAGTTTGTTTTATTGTTCTAGCTTGATGATGGTAGATGCCGAAGTTCGTTGACATTGAGTATTTCAACGTTATTTTAATTATTATTTTTGTGTGTGTTTTAAACAATGTTGGTAAGGTTGTTTCCATCTGTGGAAGTCATGCTTCTCACCAACACCACCACTTCTTAATAATTTGATTACATATATAATTAGGGTAAAAATTCAATACAATTAGGTTTTTATTTTTTATCTTAAATTTTAGATTGTCAGGTGGTATTTTATGGTAATTATATTTTTCTGGTTCTCCACGTTATCCAGTTTAAGTCTTTTCTGACATTCTCACATTCTAATGAAAATACTATTTATTTTATTGTCCGTTTTCAGCTTTTGCCTGTGTATTTTAGAACTCTACCTAGCGTGATGAAGTTGACTGATTCTATTTATGAGATCTTGAGCTACGTATATGTTTTACACTTACGGGGGTTGATCCAGCTGTGCTTGCAACTGTTTTGCCCTTACAAATAGGTGTAAGTGTAATGCAAAAAGTGGTTATGAAAGGATAATGGCGCACCTTATCAATAAGCGGCCTCTGACACTAGGGAGTTACTATAATCCCTCAAATCAAACAGTAAAAGTATGATTTTGTGTAGGGCACTAATGTGGAAATAAAATAAATGGAAAATGATATAGTGCTTCAAAAATGGCTTATTCAAGTAATAACTAAAATAATCTAAATCAGTGTCAATGGTTTAAATGCCAGTAAACAATAAATATCAGTTACAAAGTGACTGAGGTGTAAGATAAATTTCCATATTGATGGCAATAAAGTACTAATGATAAAACAGAACTTCTAAAATCTTGAATACACTAATTATAAACAACAAATAAAAAGATACCAGTGGAAATATGTCAGATAAAACCACATATAAGAGCAAATGCAAATCCAATAACGGCTTTTAAGATAATAAATAGTATTTTAGTTATAACTTGAATAAGCCATTATTAAAGCACGTTATCACTTTCCATTTATTTTATTTTCACATTAGCGCCCAACACAAAACCCATCATTTATTGTCGGTTGCAAGTGTGGACCTGAGCAAAACCATTTGGCAACGTTAGAGAAGTTTAGAGGGAAAGTTTTTTAGCTCCATTCTAATTTACATATTAAACCTAACACTATACAGTATGTGAGTTCTATGTGCAAAAGTAATGTATTTTCCCTGCGTGCAAAAGAATTCAAATTGGTTTGCTCCTCTTTCATTGCGAAATGGTTTTGCCGAGCTGTACACTTGCACCTGTTTTGCTCTTACTCCCAAACTCAGGATCAGCCTCATTATGTGGACTTAAAAGCACACTTTTATTATATAATGTTTGACATGATACTATTACTACATAGTGCAAAAGTGTCTATAATCCACTTATAACCATAGATATAAAGAATATGTTCGCAATAGTTGCTCCATTTTAACATAGTTTTTGTTATGTTCTCAAATGATTTGATATCTTAAAGGTTTGAAAAACTGCATGAAAGTGCAGTAAGATAAGCATCGTCTTCTGTTCATTACATCAACCCATGAGGCACAGTGAATATGGTTTGGTAAAGTTTATGGAGCTATACTATAATCTACACATGTTAACAGAACTGCAACCGTGAAAATATACCATTGCACAGCAGTGGTGTATTTAAAAATTCAATGGCT
Organism: Limnodynastes dumerilii; assembly: GCA_011038615.1. Classification (NCBI taxonomy): domain Eukaryota; kingdom Metazoa; phylum Chordata; class Amphibia; order Anura; family Limnodynastidae; genus Limnodynastes; species Limnodynastes dumerilii. The sequence continues at coordinate 918,562 of WWET01000093.1, read as the reverse complement.
TTTTGCTTTTAAGACCAGAGGCTTATTACCAAAAGCCATTTTCACATTTTGATTTAAAGAAACAGTTGTGTGTGTTCTAGGGCTGAATTTACGGGTCAAGTCCTATTAGAAGACAGATTTAAACAAAAATAATAAGTGATTGAGCTCCAAACCAAGGAGTCATAACTTCACATCAATAACTTAAATAGGGCTTCATGATGTGACGACCATTTACACTAAGTTGTTAATAAAGTGTTTAGAGCAGAGCAGTTCAAAAGTGCAAAAATATGGGGTTTGTTCTGCATTTAGTATGCTTCTTACTTGACGTCCTTTATTTGGTTTATATTTGGCCAGAATATATCCTTATTCTTTATCCATGTTAGCGACTGAAATGTCCCGTTATCAACGAGCAACAGGTGACATACAGTGTATGTCGCCTGTTGCTCTCTGAAAACGGGACATTTTGGCGTCCCGAAGAGGGGCACGGGGACAACGGGACAGTCCATCAAAAAACGGGACTGTCCCGTTCAAAACGGGACGTATGGTCACATTATGTATACGTGATATTTGAAACTCCAGTGCAGATTTATCCTCAGGATTGTATTAATGTATTGTAATTCTAATACTTGACTTGTTTAACATGTGCCAGAGTGTTTACTTCACACAGATAGCAAACTGTTCATTTCAATTGGTTCAAGCAGTGGCACTGCCAGAAGTAAGTAGCCTTTTGAGATCATGTCTGTAGTGTAGTAAAAAAAAAAAAATCTACACAGTTGTTCCGGTTTTCAAACTGGATGTGTCACATCTCTATGGGGTCACCCATGTTGGCTGCCTTACAAGCTGTTTACTATTACACCTTGTCATATAGCCGATGGGGATCTCTAGATTCTGACTGCTGTCAGTGCCTGCAGATCGCTGTTGGTTATCTGACAGACTCTAATAATAAACTTTGAGATAGCTGACTGCGACCGCTGGAATCTGAGAATCTAGTCTGTGCCTTGGGGGTGAGGGGGGTAGTAGAGGCTCTTTTCCCCAGAGCCTCTGGATACCTCCATCTCTGAAGTGTAGCACGTAACATAATGGCAGCAGATGCACAGCACTTCTGTGAGAGGGTTCAGAGGCTCCATTATATTGAGGAGATGAATAATAAAAAAGCCTTATTTTCTAGGTAAATTAGAGCAAATAATTTAATGAAGTAGTAAAAAAAAAATGATTATCTTGGTGAATTTGGTTAATTTAAAATAGGAGTTCTATCTAATAGCTGTTCAGTACATGAAGGCATAATAAGCACATGTGTGTTACATTTATCAAGTAAAGCCGTGTCGCTGGTGTGCTCTCTGTATTGTATAGCCGTCTCTGTATAGTCACTTGTGTGGTCTTTATGTTGTGGGGGAGGGAGAGTTTCTCACAGTGAATTCGTTTGAAAACTGCTGTTCTGTCTGTCCTGATTTCCTTCAGAGCTTTGATGGTTAATGATCATGTAGCACCTGTGTAAGTCTTCTATTACCACACAGTAACTTTGATTCTACATGGTAACAAGTAAAGAGCTATTTATACATTGCCAATGAAGAATCTTTGTTTCCCCAACTATGTTAGAACCATGAGCATATACAGCTGTTTCCACATACCATCCTGTTTGCCTGGGCATCTAAAATTAGATGATTTTATAATTCATTACTGGCTCAGGCTTCTTAATGATTAGGTATTAAAGAAAAAAGTGTGTGTTTGTGTGTGTGTGTGTGTTTTACATCTACCAGCTGGATGCAAGCTATGGATCCAAGTTTAAAAAGCAGTCACATAGACTTATCATCATTCACGATAGCGGAGAACAAAATGACAGACACAGGTTGTTCAGTCAAAAGCATTGTTTTTTTTTTTTATTACAGTTAAGATAAAATTTTTATAGCACTCTGGTCATTAAACTTTTAGGAGTAAACCTAATCTACAGTGTTCTATCATTCACTGAATTATCTATCTTCATTACATGTAACTACTACAGCTAATAAATATGAAAACCCATAACGTAAGACTAAGGCCCATACAGGGTATGCCGGATATCCAGTTATTATACAGAAACTGTTGTCATAATAGAAATTAATTGGAAACTGAGTCTTAACATCTTTAAAACGGGGGTGGGACTTGGACTTTTGTCTCTGAAACTGCTTTTAGGCTGAATAACTAATATTAATTGAAGCAATATACAAAATGGATGCTAAAAACAAAATGGATTCTTATTACAACATGGCTGCCACTTTATTCAGATATATATTGTTTGTGTGTGCATACATACATACACAAAAAGGGCCTGGCACTCTAGCAATTACCCAGTAACAAACCATAACATTCTATCTTTAAAAAAAATTTTTAAAAAAATATCTATCTATATCTATCTCTATCACAAAGTGTGTTAAGCATTTAATCTAATAGTGTTTTACAGGAGAGGAATGAGAAGACTGAGTCCCCTTCCTTGTACTTTAATTCAAGGCACAATAAAAATTCATGTGTTTAGGATTTTTTAGATGTAACCAAATAGTACATTGGTAAACCCTATATTATAAGTTACCTTTTGGCCCCCCTAATTTGCCCTAAGGAGAGGCGTGTCAGGACATATTTGTGCATATGTGTGGAAGTGCATTATTATTCTTGTTGTATTTTATTATGCTCCATCAGCATAAAGATCTTTACCGTTGATCTTTCGCCATATTGAGAGAGAGATGGTAAATGCTGAAGTATGTAACACGTCATGACACTTATGTTCCCTACATAAAGTTCTGTATTAGATACTTAGATATGATTTGAGGGTAGTCAGATAATCCTGATCTGCATCAATGTATTCCTCTGCCTACTGCATGATCTCTTCCACTTGTGTTTCATCACCTGCCACAGCTGACAGCTAATCATTAACCTTGGAGCTTGAGTTTTGAGTCATAAGTCTCCCTAATCAAATATGTCAGGGAGGAAGACATATGGCCTTAGCAACATGTTGCCTGTTCTGTGGGTCCCTTTTAATAACCAACAGCAGAATGTATAGAATCAAATCTATAAATAGAATCTGCTCCTGTTTATGTGACAGCAAAAGTTGCTGCATTTCATTGTTACTATAATAAATGTATATTCTGTCTAGTTGGACATTGTAAAGTTTGTGTAAATATGTCTTTTAACGTAACTCTGATAAGCAGCTTTAAGATTAATTACCCAGCCAGTTGGACTATCTTTTGAAAATTCTTCTTTCTTTCCGCAGTTTGTCGAGATTTTGCCGTGTTGGAAGATCACAGTCTTGCACACACTTTGCAGGAGCAAGAGAGTAAGTAATAAATGATCTCACACATTCCCTGCTCTTCTTATTCATAGATGACAACAGAACATTTCCTACTTTTAAATGACTTCTAGTTTTCCTCTATGGAATTTTTAAGCGCATACCATGCACACACTCTGAGGGAAGGCCCTGGCAGATTCAGTTATAGAACTGCGGCCATCTGTTTCAGTATATTAGTAGCATGTTGCGACTCTGTGAATGATACTGCTGGGGAGTAGTAGCGTTGGGGATTGGCCAAAACCTATCCATGCTCCTGTATAGTGACACTGGCCAATCCCCTGTCGCTACTACTCCTCAGCTGCAGCACGTTACTATTATACTGTAGCAGCCAACTGGTTATTTATAACCAGCTACAGGAGCTGATTAGTTATTTTCAATCAGCCGCAGCAACTGACCAATGAACAACTGATCAGCCAGCTGCAGTTAGTTGGCGCATGGGCTAGGTGGAGAAAGAGTTGGGTAGCTGAGTAGTCTTTGCTACTGCTTATGGTCATCACCAGTGAGCCTTGAATAGAGACTGGAGAAATCCTACAAACCGGTTTTTTATACATAAAACCAAAGGTTACCCAGCACTATAGAGGTTATGATCTTGATAGACAGTTACCAATCAATAATTCTTATATGTAAATAACAATCCTATATTAGCACAGGAGGTGCACTAGAGGAGAAAATTATACAACAGAAAGAAAGTGAAGTAACCCCAAAAGGTGGGCACACCTGTAAGTCTTCTGTTATTGTGCACTTAGGACCGCATTGACATCTAAGAATATTATCTGTACAGTAGCGTCCACTGCAGAGGATGCCGTACAGATTTTGTGATTCAGAGGTCCACATGTAGGAGAACAGGGCTTTCCCCCTGAATCCGCATGCAAGACTCCTACCTTAAGTTTAGTAGGCAAGCCCTTACTGTACGATTTGCTTTGATTAGCCCACCCCCCATGCGTATCTCTTACGCTTGATAGGTGAGCAGCAGAACCCTGTGTTGACGCTTTTTCTTAACTATGAATCATTGCCTTGGGGCCAGATTTTTTATTTTTTTTATTTTCTTTATTAAGACAAAGCAATGTATACAGTACAATATTCTATTCAATACAAAAAGGAAAACATTAAAGTTTTAATACATAAATTTGTAATTCTATTAGCACTTCAGTATGTCACTTTTGTTCCAACTATTTGTTAGCTGCAAGAGCATGTTTGTCGTAAATCATTCACTTTCCTATACAAGGGAATATATAACGTTTCTTAAAACAGCAAATGCAGTGTTATATCAAAACCTCTCTTTTTCTAACATATGATGGTTAATTACTTGAGTTTAATTTAGTTTAATGTACCCTCGCTGCTTAGTACATTAGGCACCCTTTAGAGCACTATAGGTGGATCATTAACGTGTGTTTGAAGAAGAAACCAAGATGTGTGTTGGAAGCACTGAAGTAATCTAGACTTGATTTGTGGGGAAAGGGTCTGAACGTAATTCTCCCATGTGTCAAAAAGTCGTTCTCCTCCTGATTCTTTTGCTGTTAGTGCCTCCAACCACTCCATTTGAAACATAAAAAATAACTTCTCCTTAAACAAGGAAACCGGGGGTGAGATTGGTTTGTTCCATACCTGCAAGATAGTCTTTTTTGCCACGGCACTAACAGCCATTAAGAGACACTTGGTGCATAACCCCAATCCCCTCTCCTTTGGGACCATTCCCAGAACAGCCCACTCTGGTGTGAGTGGTACATCGTTGACCTTTAGATCCACCGTATACCTTTTTGATCTGAAGCCAAAAATGCCTGATCAACGGACATCCCTATAAACGGTGGTACAGGTCTGCCTCCGGTTCCCTGCATTTATAGCAGGAGTTGGAGGAAGAACCCCCTAGAACGCCACTTCTATGTGGGGTTAAATAGGTTTTATGAAATACGTTTTTAAAAAGTTCAACGTATCTACTGGCTGGGAACAATTTACAGGACTTTGTTAGTGTCTGCAGTAAATCTTCGGTGGTCAGTTGAGGAAAACGCCAAGTAGGCATACTATATCTAGTGTTTTCGTAATCTATTGGCTCCGCTAAGTTTCTGTAATGAATGGAGATGACTTTATGTATTGACAATAGTATAGAATATAACCTTCTAAAGAAAGCAGCAGTTCTTTTACCAAAGAAAGTCCAAATAGTCTCTCCTGCATACAATATCACAAAATAGTTAAGGTAAAGTAAACAGCGCTAAACTATGTTAAAAAGCGGCATACAGTAAAAAAAGGGGTTAAAAAAAGGTAAAAAAAGGTAAAAAAAAAAAGTAACACAGAGTCCCGATAAAAATCCAAAAAGGAGTACCAGTCCAGGTCCTTTGTATCTTAAAGGAAATTTTACCATATATCCAGATTTTAGTTAAAAATCCAGGGTGTACATGTGGGAAAAAGAAAAAACAGATGTGAATTCTCAAGTACCAGAAAGATCATATGAAAGACCACCCTCTGGGTAATGTAATTATCACTATAGCCAAATGGGGGATTAAAAATTGACTTTACTGATACATACAAAT
>WWET01000093.1:884570-899407 GCA_011038615.1 Limnodynastes dumerilii | reverse complement strand
TCAGCAGGCCCCTCTTACCCAGTGTATAGTATAATGGAGTTTAATACATAAAGGGAAGTGCTATGTATCGCACAATGGACCAGCCAGGTTGTATGCTAAAAGCTCTTAGCGTTCTGTATGATCCAGTCATGTAGCAGTGATGAGGGTAATTTTAGCATGGAAAAAGAGAAAGTGTGCACGTTTTTGTTTATAATGTAATAAAAAGGGAGATCACATATCAAAGTGTTTGTAAATAGGGAAAGTCTAATTGAAATTAGTATGTGAAAATTCAGAGTGGAGAGACTAACCATAATGGGTGAAAAAGGTTATTCTAGAGGCTGGCTGTAGCCAAGAAGAAGTCATGTAACCAGTAAGAGCATTTATTATTTTAATAACAAGCTTTTATATAGCGCCATCAGATTACGTAGCACTTTACATGTTATAATGATTGTTAACAGACAGACTGGGTAGGAGAGTGTTGCAGATCCTGTGAAGATCTGCGAGAGTGAGCTGGGATATTTCTTTAGTTAAGAGAGCATATGCGTATGTATTTGTGTGTGTGTATGTATGTGTGTGTTTGCAGTCGTGTTGATGGATTTGTTTTGTATGTTCATGAGAGTATTTTGCTTTTGATTTGGCAAAAACCGTCAAGAAACAGGTAGAGACTGACAGAGTGAACGAGCTGTAATAGAGCAAATCATGCTAGCTGCTGCATGCAATATACTGTAGGGAAGATGGAGTATTTTGTATTTGGTGAGTCCAGTAAGGAGAGCATTGCAATAAGCAGTGTAGGAAATGATTGTATGAGAGTATGATTGAGAGATCTTGCAGCGTCTTGTGTGTAATATATGTGTATTCTAAAAATGCTTTTCTAGCTAAAAAAAAAAAATTATATCCAGATTGTTTGTAGTTTATAGCATACTGAGGTATCCGTTGTACAAAGGAAGTGGTATAAATCATGGCAAAACAACTGCCGATTGCCAGGTTACCACGGTGACTAGAAATTGGTACCTGGCGGCCGGGGCGCCATTACGAAATTTAAACTGGTTCATCCGCAGGGAGTCGCAGTGGGATGTGAAGTGGAAAATAACAGTTTCCTGAATGCCTAGGGATTGTAAAAATTTTAGTGCTCAACAGTGTCAATAGCAACAGAAAAATCCACAAGAAGCAAATAGTGAACTTTAAGGTGTCCAGTAATTTAGGGCCGGATTCACAGCCCCGTTTTTTTTAACATGCGTGCCTAATTTTCCGATTCTATGTAGATTCTGCGTAGAGTTTAGTTACGTAGATTGCGTTTATGCATGTACTCAATCTACGTAACAAAACGCTATGTAGATAGCGTAAAATAGTTACTACGCAAACGTAGTACCTAGAATCGGAAAATTAGGCATGTATATTAAAAAAAAAAAAACAGGGTTGTGAATGCGGCCCTTAATCATTATTAAATCTAGTCAGTACAGTTTTGGTGTTCGGAACGAAAACCTGAATAAAGAGGATCTAGAAGATTGTGTAAAGAAAATAAGTGCGTGAGCCAAGTGTAGACAAGTCTGTTGAACGGACGATGCATGGAAGCTGAGAAATGGGCCGATAATTTGAGAGAGAGCTGGTGTTAGAGTCCTGTTTTTTCCGAATTTGAGTGATCAGCGTATACAAACAGGAAAATAACAGTAGGGAGAGAGAGATTGCGGGTTGAATTTAAGTTTTGTTAAGTGTCCAGAATTCTATAATTGAGGAGGGGAGTGCCCTTTCCGCTCATGTACGGAACTTAGTAAGGGTTTTGCTACTTCTGTCTGGATCAGGTCACTTGTCCTTAAAGTATGATGCAATAATGGAAGTAGTTGGATATTGCACAGGGGGGTTCAGCAAAGAATTAAATGTACAAAAACTGCGTTTAGGGTTAGAAGCCTAAATAGAAGTCAGTGATTAAATGTAGATTTGATTGGCATTGCCCTAAGCATTCCTATAATTGTGATAAATGTTAATGTAAAATACAAACTGCATTTCTTGTCTTGTCATGTAAAATACTCCCATGTAAGTTTATAGGTATTTAACAATTTAAATGTTTAAGAACTAGTGACTTGTCTTTCTGCAGTGTAAACGTTTTTGGTGCAATTAAATTCAATCCACTTTAATATAAAACAATTATAATCCTTACCAAAATAACATAATCTTGCTGTTTTTCCATGGATGGTGTTGTTTTGAAAAGAAGAGTATCACATCTGTACACCTTTTATGTATGTAGGAACTAGATTCAGGATGGTGACAATAGTGCAGACATATTTCCGTTAGTAGATATTTAGTCCTCAAACCCTCTTGTGCTTAATCAAACAAAATGAAGTTGTGTGTCATCTCTTTGGGTTTTTTGTGTTATTTGTACAATTTGAATTAATTGTTTTAGACTGCGAGACTTTGATACATTATGAACTCCAAAGGTAACAGAAAAATATACATTTTTACTGTTCATTTCAGATCAGTATTTTTTTAGTTACTTTAATTTTCATTTAATTTTGTTAACTGTTAAAGGCAATATCATTTTTATATAATATTTATTTTCCTTAATGGTATTCCTTGATTAGGCCACCGTAGGGGTAGACATAAGGAGCATATGTCTGAATATGATAGGCACAATAGGCTTGAAAGGCCTGAAAGAAACAGAAGGGAAAGGGGTCCTCCTAGATCTGAGCAGTCTTCCCACCATGATGATGGTAGAAAGCGTGGACGATCGGCAGAACCTCGCTCAATATCCAGACATGATAATGACTTTCATAGACAAGAAAATCATATTGCTGCACCTACCAAAAGAAACGTTCCTCAAAGGCCACCACCACCCAGGACACATAGACATGAGGATCTTGGTGAACCGAGTCACCATGAAGATTTACCTAGAAGGGGCAGGTCTCAAAGTCATGACTTGGGCTCAAAAAAATCTGATAATCCAGAACATGAAGACAGTTCTAATTCAAGAGCTAATAAAAGAGGTACTAGGGTTCAATATGAGAATGAAAGGCGCAGGCACAGAACACCTTCTCCACAAGATGAAAGGCTTTACAAAGACCCAGGTATAACTGAAATATTGCTTCTGCTGGTGACACTGGTGGTGGCGGTGCTGGTGGTGTGCTATAGTTACTGTACATCTTTGTCAATCATCTCTCTCCGATCCAAATGTTTTTATCAAATCAAATGCACCTGTCAAATTATATTTTATTCATCTTTAATTTTATTTAGGCTTTTATGTTTTCTTTGACATGTCTTGTCTTGTCATGCTCCGTATACTGCTTTTTAGGACTATTGATTTTCTGTTTGTCATATGTATGCATTGAATAAGTGCACCAAAGACACTATATAATAATGTCTGTCTAGAGATTAGAACAGTTTGGCAATGACTGGTGGCAGCACCAAATCGCTGCATGCCGGTACTGCATTGTACATCAAGTGAAGAGAAAAAACTTAAATAGCATTAGTACGGTATCTTTCTTTTGCAACCATCCTGTTTAAAGTCAGTAAAAGGCTTATGAAGCTAATACACGGTGTCTTTATTGTACTTAATTTGGGTATATTTTTCTCAGTATGATACTGGGTAAAATACAGCTGATGTGATTGGTTTATTGTTCCATTTTTTTTTTATTGCTAAATTATTCCTAGGTCACCACTCCAAAGGACCCAAAGATGCCTCACAAACTAAAGTGACGTCTGGGGCCAGAACCCGCGACAAATATGATGCAGAGATTGCTAGGAGACTTCAGGAAGAAGAACTGAGGGTGAATTAAACATCTTCATTATTATGTAGCAATGTTACAACTCTTTGTTTAAACACAAGCTGAACTGGTATTAATGTTTAAACTCCCTCCATCTTTAAATATGTTAGCACACTACCATATAACTACAACTTCCAGCTCACCCGTTAAACTGAACATATACCTGCTGCATTGTGGTCACCTCAGTGGAGTAGCTTTCAGCCTTCAGTGGTTTGCCCTGTTTATTGTGTATTATGTAGCCATATATCAATGTCAACAGCTAGGGACATCGGGGAAGATCCAGACCACTGCACGCTTTATGTGCGTGCGAGGGTCCGTAGGTGCGATTGCGTAGCGGGGAGTGCACGCCCTCTGCACTCCCCACTCTCAGTAGTATATCTGGACACTTTCATTTTGATTCCTATCTTAACTATTACAACCAGGTCTGTGGCCATATGGCTGCAGATGTTGTCGTAACGGGCTTCCCGTGCCCTTCATTTAATTGGCTATAGGGCCATCGTTAGAGAAGAGTTTCCCCCTTCCCTGTAAGTACTGTCGTACGTTACTTCATTACGTATGATAGTACTCACGCGAAGGGCACATCTGGTGCGTGCATGCGCAGGTGTTCCCTGACAGTGAACTTACGCAAATGGCTTGTGTAAGTTCACTGTCGGCCGTAGGTCTGGATCCGGCCCATTGTGGGGTGTGGAGCCTGGGTGGGGCTCCGGTCAGAACGGCCCAATTTCAAAATGGCCCTTTCCTCCCATCCAGTTGCGAACTGGCCGGGATTTCGATTGCATATGCCTCGATGAGGTATAGCAATCGATCCACGGAGCACTGAAAGCTCCGTGCTCCGAAATGGTAAGCAAAAATAGTCCCCCCCCACTCCTTTCCCTAATTCTAACCCTAACCCTCCCCTCTCACTACCCTAACCCTCCTTTCCTGGCAGCCTGACCCTAACCCTCCCTTGATTGCAGCCTAACCCTCCCTACCCCGGACAGAGAGTTTACTCACCTGTCCCTTGGTCCGGCGATCGTAGCGGTGGAGGTGCGGTGGAGGGATATTGTCCTTTCCGAAGGTGAATGAGTGAAGTATGCCGAACGGCATACTCAGACATTCTAAAAAAATTTAGAAAATGGCAACAACCTTCGGATGTTCCTTTTTCAGAAATCAGATTTTGTAGGCGGAGAATGCAACCGGTGGGGCCTTCACCTAAAAAAATATTTGTCACAATGTTAAAGAGCTTTTAGAAGTGGCATCTCCTTTTGTGAATTATCCTGACATAATTAATAAATAGTCTAATAAAATACATAAAAATAAACTTCTGCCACAAAATATAGCTGCTTTTGTTTTCTTCTAAGGAAACCCATTCAAAAAGCAGTGGTTGTAAAAGTTGAATTTGCATTACAGCCCCTGATAACCAAGTAAGCCCAAATAGCATCCCCACATACAGCATTGTCCTTCCTGTTTCTCACATACATTGTCAAGTGTGCTCTGAGATTAGTGACCGTAACAGTCATGTGGTATTTCTCAGTATAGTATGCCTGAGGCTGTGTTTTTCCTGTACAATAGAGAGGCTGCATTTATACAGATAAATCTAAGTGTAATGTAAAATTAAGATGTTAATTGAAACCTTTACAAAAATAATAGAATCCTCTGGTACAGGTGCACCAACAATAGTTTAAAAAAATATGTTCAAATAATCCATGTTGCATAATCAAAGAAATGTCCTTTAAACCTCTTATTGTTGAATACCTAATAGTCATATAATCCATAATTTTCTCGGATATGTTCTGCAAATATATTGTTCATATAATACAAACATCATATATTGTTTGGGGGATTTTTTGTTTTAGTTTTTGTTTTTTTTAAAGTGTACCACTGTTTTTAGAGTAAACTTTTTTTTTTTTCTCTCTGTTTGTGGCTTGCAGTTGAACACTGTGGATTACAGAGCAGCACAAATGGCACAAGATGAGGTGGGTGTGATTATATAATATGTTAGGCCTTCAACTAAAAAATAAACACCATAAGTGTGATTAGAGAAGCAAAGGGTACATAATACAAATGGCAGAGATATTAGGACGGTCATGATTTTTGTTCACTTACCGCCTTTTCTTTCACCTTTTTTTTAAATAAACATTTTGTAGGTTTTCAAAAGTTATGTGTTCTTTAATAATAAATGATGTGTGATTCAGGAAATAGCACGCTGGTTAATGGAAAAAGAAGAAAAATCTCATAAGAAATCTAAAGGGCGTGACAGGAGACCAGAGGAGTTGGAGGTAATTGTAAAATTCTATTGTTCCATTTGACCTACCATCAGTTATTAGAAACAAATCCTACCATATAGATTATCAGAGAGTAACCTACTCTTTATTTACTCATATTTACATCAACTTAAATAGACACGTTTCTGTTATACTATGTCAAATTAGCCATTGCTAAATGTGTTAGCTGCAACCACTGTTTATGGAATGAGTTAAAATATAGATTAGATTGGACAGTGTGTGTCTTGATCAGCTCTATAATAAGATTTGACGTGTGATTTGTTTGATATAAACTTTTGTGTGATCTAATAGCCAGTTATTCTTCTTCTTCTTTATAAGGAGACACAAGGTGTCCACAGCGCCGTACAAAAACAACAAAATACAGTACAGACATTCAGGGTAGGGATGGATAGCTTAGTACATAATAAAATATGAAAATATAACAAAAGTACAATAAAGTGAAGCAAGCACAAACAGCAAGGCAAAATGCGAGGTGTCAAGCTTGGCAGATCAGGGAGGATGGGATAGAGCGCAGTGAGAGATTGAGAGGGGCCACCAGGTGGGGAAGAGTAGCGGTGAGGGGGACGGGGGGACAAGAGGGGACGAAATGAGGGGGGAGTGGTAGGGGATGGAACAACACTTGGATGTACGGCCCTGCTCTTGTGAGCTAGCCCGCTAAGAGGGAGGAACAGAAAACATAAGGAAGGGGAAGGAAATGGACCAGAGGAGCAGAGGAGAGGGGGATGAAAGGAAAAGAAGGGATAGATTAGGATGCAGTAAGGATGTTAAGTGAAGGCAGGAAGGGGTGTGCATGGAGATGAGGGAAGGGAGGTACAGAGCGGTGGATGAAGAGAAGGCCTTAAAGGTGAGGGTAAGGAGTTTAAAGAGAGATCTGAGGCAGACAGGAAGCCATGAGCCTGGAAGCAGCATTGAGTATATATTGAAGGGGGTCAAGATGGGTGAGTGGGAGACCAACGAGAAGGAAGTTATAGTAGTCGAGGAGTGATATAACTAGAGAGTGGATGAGGGTTTTGGTAGCTGCATTGGTGAGGAAGAGACAGATGCGTGCAATGTTGCGTAGGTGGAAACGACAAGAATGAGAGAGGGCACGGATGTGTGGTATATAGGAAAGTGAGGAGTCAAGGATGACACCTAGGCAGCGAACTTGAGGGGATGAGGAGACAGAGGTATCCCCAATGGTTATGGTGATGGAGGAGGGGGGAGGAAAAATATTGATTTAAGTTTTGTATATATTCAGCTTGAGGAAGCGTTTTGTCATTCATGTGAATAGGGACGCCAGGCACTCAGAAATCTTAGACAGAAGAGAGGGGTTGAGGTCAGTGGAAGAGAGGTAAATTTGGGTGTCATCAGCGTAGAGGTAGTAGTTGAAACCAAAGGTGCTGATGAGGTTAAGGGACGCGAGGCACTCAGAAATCTTAGACAGAAGAGAGGGGTTGAGGTCAGGGGAAGAGAGGTAAATTTGGGTGTCATCAGCGTAGAGGTAGTACTTGAAACCAAAGGTGCTGATGAGGTTACACAACGAGGAGGTGTAGAGCTAGAAGAGGAGCAGGCCGAGGACAGATCCCTGGAGGAAACTAACAGGGAGCGGAATGGGGGGGAGGATGAGCTAGGGGTTGAAACAGAGAAGGTGTGGTCAGGTCAGAGAGATAGGAGGAAAACCAGGAGAGAGCAGTGTCAGTGAGACCAAAAGAGCGGAGGGTTTTAATTAGAAGAGGATGGTAAATGGTGTCAAAAGCAGCTGACAGATCAAGAAGGATGAGGATGGAGTAGTGGCCCTTGGATTTGGGAGATAACGGATCATTGATCACTTTGGTAAGGTCAGTCTCAGTGGAATGGAGGGACCAGAAATGAGATTGGATGGAGTCCATGAGAGAGTTGTCAGTAACGTAGCTGATGAGGCATTGGTAGACTAAGCACTCAAGGAGTTTGGAGGCGAAGGGGAGAAGGAATATAGGTGGGTAGCTGGAGGGGGATGTGGGATCCAGATTAGGTTTTTTGAGAATGGGAGAGACAAGGGCATGCTTAATAGCAGGTGAGAGGGAAAGCTTGAAAAGGTGGGCTGGATGGGAGCAGGCAGTGGGAGAGAGGTGTTTGAGAAGGTGTGATGGAATGGGGTCTGCAGGGCAGGTTGAGGGGTGGTAAGGATATTATTAGGGAGTAAATTTTGGTGCTTTTTGTAGGATGGAAAGAAGAAAACTCATGGTGGTTGGGTGGCAGGGGGGGTTGGTGGAGGAGATGTCAATTTGGATGAGAAGTAGGAAGCAAAGTTGAAATTTTTGTATCAGAACTTCAAGCAAATGAAACCATTTAATGTAAATAATAGGGAATATGTTGTAGATTAATATAAACCTTCCATTTGTTTTGCTTTTCTAAAATGATCTAGAATTGCGTAAACTGATTTGGTTGCGGTCATTGGCACACCGTTTACATAGCATTTTGCATTATATTTTCCATTTGTTTTTACAAATTACTCCCTAAAAACTGTGTCCGGTATATATGGATATTAAGGATGCGTTGTATTGAATTATTTATCTCTGAGTGCCGCTTTGTATAGTGTTTTATACAGTTGGTTTTACAGCTCATGAGCAGGCAGTGGAGTGAGCTGCATCAGACACGCATTGTTGTTTGGAGTGTCTACTTGAATTCTCTTGTTAACATGGTAATATGATATACATTGTAAATTGAGTCAGCACCCACTGATAAGACTGAATACCCAACTCAGACAGTATTAAATGGTAGCTAAAATACTGCTTGTGCTTCTGGGGGTGTCACTGGTGTGCCATTGTTACTGCACATCTTTGTTAATTATCTCTCTCCAATCAATGTTTCTATTAAATCTCTTGTAAGATTATATTTTATTCATCTGTAGTTTTGTGTATTTCTTATTTTCCTTTCCTCCCCTGTTTTCGAGCCATGATTCACATGAACATCAAACGATTGTAGTGGCAAGATTATGCCCATAGCAACCAATAAGATGCTAGCTCTCATTTTTCCTATTACATACTAGAAAATGTCAGCTACAGTCTGATTGCTGTCGGTGTTTTCCCGCATCTTAAATTTATGGCCCCAAGAATCACACAATGAAAATTTAATGCATTTATTACAGATACTCTCTTGAATTTCATTATTGTGTACCAATTTTAGATTTCGTTTTTTTATTTTTTCAAAGCCACACTTTAGTTTATAAGGGACTTTAGGACTTTAATTTTCTTTTTCCTGGGACTTTTTCTGTGTTTTTTGTCAGCTATCTGTGTATGATTTTTTTTTTTTCTGAATGAAACAGAATTTCACTGCAGCTGTCATTTTACAAATAAAGGAAAAAAGGGTGGGGGAGGCTAGCGCCACTGGGACACTTCAGAAATGTTGGCAGAATCACTAAAACCACTACTAAAAATATTAAATAAAATTGCTAAAAAAGTTTATTAAAAAACTATTTTAAACATAAATCCATTAAAACATGTTTAAATACACTATAAAAGTCCAATTGAAGATCCTAGTGGTTGAAATGTGTCCATGTTCTTATACTCAAATAGACATGAAAAAATGAAATGAAAAAAACAATTTATTAATACAAATAGTCTCAAAACAGCAAAATAAAATGATAAGATGAAAAGTCAATACCCCTAACCCACTGAGGCTTCAGCGTGGGGGAAGCAGATCCTGCTGCTAGCTCCTTAGCTGTGTCTCTGGTCTATTGGTGAATGACGTCACCTCTGTGCTTCTGGAAGCACTGGACTGACGCGTTTTGGGCGGTTGCCCTTTTTCAAAGATCATTGAAAAAGGTCAACTGCCCGAAAAGCGTCAGTCCCAGCAGCACAGAGGTGACGTCATTCCCTATAGACCAGAGACACAGCTGATGAGTCAGCAGTAGTTTTTAATAGCAATTTTATTTAATATTTTTAGTAGTGGTTTTAGTGATTCTGCCAACATTGCGGAAGTGTCCCAGTGGCGCTAGCCTCCCCCCCCCCTTTTCTCCTTCATTTATTAGATATTGGGATTTATTGGTGAATCCCTGAGTGTGGAGGCCTGCGGCCTGGTATATAGCGCAAATTCTGCCCTTCATTTTACTTTTTACATTTTACAAATAAGTCTGAGCTCCGTTTTGTTTTTTTTTCTTTTCATTTTATCAGTGTGTTTACTTTAAGATGATTATTCTTACTATTCATTATTGATTAAGTGTGGCATTCATACATAGGTAGACATTAGGTTTTACACTACTTAATAGCCATTTTATGGCATGATTGAGAATTAAAATAGGTGACTTGAAGTGTCGCAATTCTCTTCTGTGGTGACTTATATACTGAGTCTTGTGTTTAAGGAAAAACACATTTCTCTGTCCTTTTTATTTTATTTTTTTATTTCTCTTTTTAATAGATAAACCCACATGAACATGTTCGGCCACGTTCTAGGGATGAACACCACCGCTTCAGAAGTGACAAGCCATATAGGTGTGTGTATGTAATTAAGTGATTGTTTGACCCTCACTGTTTGCTAGAATCTGACTCGTATGTAGCCTTCCTAAAAACTTCTCCAAACATTATCCTGAATAAGTCTCCAGTCCTCTCTGGTAAATGATGTGAAGCTGACATGTGACCTTAGGTCGGAGGGTCTACACCAGGCTTCAGTGATTAGCTAAGACTCTGAGATATTAGGATGGGGTCCCATGGACACACTGCCTATATACCTGAAAGTTATGCAGATTTATATGCTGGCCTACATATTACTGATAGTCTTCAGTTATACAGTCATGCCGGGGGCCCCCTCTATAATTGGAAAGGATGGGGGGGGCTATTCATCTCCCCAGTTCTGATGCCTAAAATAATAAGCGACTGGTTTATTTTAATGTTTTAATGTTTTAGATATTGGCAAGTATCTGATGCCAAACCTGTATAGCAAATTGTATTTTGTTTTAAAGGCCTCTTCCTCCCGCTCCTGATGAGGATCACCATGATGACTATGACCCTGATTACACAAACCGAATCTCTCCTAATTCCCCGAGGTCTAATTCAAAATCCCAGTCCTCTCATAAAGGTATGTCGATACCTGAATAGAAGAAACCAATACCAATAACAAGATACAATAGTCAATGGATTGCCTGAGTTCAGATATATATTGACAAACTATATACCTGAGAAAAAAATACAGTCACATTTCACACTAGGGGCTAGATCTAGCATGATTAAATGTGGGGATTTCTGCACACTGGACCGTGTTCACACCTAAAAGGCTGATGCTTCTTAGGTGCGTATTATTCCAGACGGAGCCACTGCGCATGCGTTGTCATATAGACTACTCATTTTGCGTAGGAAGTTCTGCCCGGATATTAACTAGCGTCTTATTAAGGTAAGAGGGGGTGTGCCGGGGGGTTAGTTCTGTAAAGTGGGCGGAAGAGGGATGTAAATTAGGCAGGGAGGGAGGGATGGGTAGTTAGGGAAAATACGAACAGGTTGTTACGGATGCCCTATGGCACTCGTGAGTGCCGTTAGTCACTAAAAAACGGGCAGGGGAGGGGAGCGGGGAATTAGCAATTATAACCTGGTCCACTGTGTTCACAAAATGGCCACATTCCAGCACTGAGCATGCATCAGTTAAAGTTTTACGGCTGGTATTTGTTCCAGAAGTCTTTTGGGTGGTGGGTGAGGATGACTCGCTATGTGTACAGCAGGGGAACTATGTCAATTCTAGAGTAAGGGCTTCATTAAGCCCTTACGTATGATCCTTCATTATGCTTCAGCCACATTTTCCATGGGACGGGAGTGTAACATTTAAGGTAGGGTAATGGGTCCAGAAGTCCTTAACAGGAGGAGAATTGTCTCCCCTTGCAGGTATAGACTTTACTGTTACCCCTTCCCCTTCAGTTACATCCTTCTCCCCACATTACTTATTATACTATATAAAACATATAATGTTTGTGTTTTACAATGCCTGGATTAGCATTGAATCAGTTTCTCAGATTACTACCTACTACTTATTGTATGTTTCTCTAATAATTTCCCTAAGGAAATTATCATTCTAAGTAAAATCTCTTGGAAATGTTTAACATCCCTCCAAGATGCAAGATATGTATTCATCATTATACACTTACACTTACCTGCACTTGTCATCCATCTCTGCAGGCTGTTGCCTATCTACTCGATAAGACTTTCTACGTGTATGTAATGCAAATAATATAATCTCATTATATTGTTCTGTGCCATTCTCTTCTAGGCTCCCATTACAGACAGTGAGAGATGGATCCATATTACCAGTGATGCTTACAAGTTTATGGGAAATCTGCAGGAAATGCTTGTCCTTTCTCTTGTCCTTGTTTGAAGCATCAAGCACGGTCCCCTGCCTTGTTCACATCAATCTTTTGTCTCCCTTAAAAGTGATAAACCGTGTGCAGCATTATCTGGCCCTAGGCACCTAGCAAACTGGCTAATGCACAAACCTCTATACTATATGTTTAAAGCATAAAAAAACCGAAGACCACATTAGGAAAATTGATATCTAGTTGCATTACTTATGCAAATACAAATGTGACTGTTAGGAATAATGTGAAAATTAATATCCTATATCTGGCACAGTTTTAATTCCAGAACTGTTTGCTAATTTCACACTGATGTGATCAAGCTACTGTTGCTGGCATTCTACAGAGTGATTTGCTATACAATAAATTAGATCTCTAGGTTCAGTCTGCTTCCATTCTATAAAGTAGTAAGCAGAAAATGGGCATGTTGCCTAATAGAGTAGAGGTAGACATTTTGCACACGTAATACAGCTTGATTGACTAGTAATTAATAGGATCACTGAGGTACAAATATTGATGTTCAAGCAACTGATCCACTTCAGACTTTTTATTTCCTTAAAAACATAATAGACTTTTTGCCGTTGTTTAAAGAGCTTATGTCACTTGAAATGTAAACTTTTCTCCGATCTGTAATACAGCAGAGCACATCAAATTTACTGACTGCTATTGGTTCAATGTTATGTATTTAATATAAACCTGTCTGTGAGCAACAAAAATAACAAAATATTGTTTCAGTGGGTGTTGCTGCACTATACTGCATTTTCCTTTACAGTCAGCTAACTAGTGACTTGTGGGCTGTGTTACTCCACAACAGCTTGACTGCAGGAGAAACATTTAGGGCCTGATTCAATAACGTATTAAAATCCTCAATAAAAATGAGCGCACTTACCTTTGCGACCAATATAACGCGACCTTCGTGTTTAATTGAATCAGGCCCTTATACTCCACTTTAAGATGCATTCTTCTCCTTAGCCAGTCGCTTGTCTTGGTTTTGCACAGGCCTAGTGTTCTGCTTATATAGTCATAAATAATTCCCATTTGTATCTCCTCAGGAAACCGATGCTTGTCACCCCCAGCCAATGCTGTATTATGTTTGTCATTGAATGTCACTTTCTCATATACCAGTGTTATGATTAAAAACTGCACAATGTATGTACAGGTAGATGAACTATAACAAAGTGCCATTTTTTTATCTTCATTTTGTACATTCTTAAGTTTATGTATCCTAAGCAGCTAAATTTTGTGAATGAAAGCTGCAAAATACCATATATTTTATATTTTTTACTCATACTGTATTTATTGTTACTGTTACGGGAGCCAGTCTACTTTGTTATATATTTTTAACAATCATGTTAATTTAGGATTTTTGATAAAAACTTAGATGCTGCAATTTTTTTTCCTGTTTTCTTTTCTATAAGTAGATGGCCAACGTTTGCTAATCAGTGCCAGATTCCCAGGAAATAAGACGTTCCCCTCCACAGAACTAGTGCCAAAAAAGAGCTAGTTTCTTCTTTTGCACTTGATGACCACTTTGATTATGTGATGCTTGTTACAATGAATGTGAATTTGAAGGCACAATTGTTAATTGTTGGTAGTAGGTTTTTGTTTCTTTTTTAAATAATGATTAATATGATTGATAGGATATTCTTGGTATAATGATCTCAGGGCATTATGTGTAAGCTGTAATGATGCCACAATGTGTTTTGAAAAGAGCTATAGACTTGATGTAGCTTAACTTTTTATATTTAATACCAATAACCATACATATTTTAGTTTCTGTTGGTTGTAGCAATAGATTTTAGGGTGCATTTTCATTGGTGAATTTAGGTAATCTTGCTACCTAGCTTATGACTGCTTAAAAAATTATATTTTAGTTTTTTTGAAGATCATATTAAAATGAAAGAAATAAAAAAAAGCATGGTTACATTTTTCATATACACCTGCTGTATAAATAATTACACTGAAGTTCTATTAGCTACACAAGCTGTTGGAAGTTACTGTTGAAAGGAATGAGCAGTGTTCCAATATGTCTAAAGGAATTTCAGTTTGTGCCAAAAAAAAGGAAAAAACCCAATTGCACTACACAGCGGGAATGGAGCTTGGCACGGTTCTGCATTACTATGTAAAATGTCTTTAAAGGCCTGACCAAACCAATAGCATTTTTTTTTTAAAGAACATTACTGAAAGCACCAAATTACCTGATTGTATTGTAACCTTTGCAGAGAAATTTGTTTTTAATTCTGCAAAGCAGGTTACCGTTTTTTGGGATGAATCCAGCAAACTTATGAAGGAAGGCAAACCACAATTTAAATAACCGGTATCTTTTTCCATGTCTTGATGTAATTGTGAAAGGTAATTATTATTATTATTTTTTGCTATATCTCAGTCATAATGCACTCATTCAAGACCTGTACCTGTCATCTACACATGCACACAGTTGTTCTTCTAAACTGTTTTGTCGCACATATTATTTTCTTCTAACTGTGGTTTTTATTCTAATTGTCCAAGAAACCATGCAAGACAGTCATTCTTGAATGGCTCATCTGCTGT
>WWET01000093.1:818265-842074 GCA_011038615.1 Limnodynastes dumerilii | reverse complement strand
GTAAGGGAGGGTTAGGGTCAGGCTGCCAGGAAGGGAGGGTTAGGGTTAGGGTAGTGAGAGGGGAGGGTTAGGGTAAGAAATAGGGAATGGAGTGGGGGACTATTTTTTTTTTACTACTTTTCGCACCACAGAGCTTTCGGAGCTCTGTGGATCGATTGCTATGCCTTATCGAGGCATATGCAATCGAAATCCCAGCCAGTTCACAACTGGCTGGGAGGAATCTGATTTTTTCGAAAATCAGCTTTTCTATGCGGGGACCCACACCTGTAATAAACAGCAACTGAAAAGTGTTCACCAAACCAATGATAAATTAGCAGCAAATGAAGTGAAATGTTGATAAACAAAATTCTTGTAAATTTTAGATATTTGGAACAGGCACCGAGTGCTACACCAGTATTTCACCGTGCTGTGAGTTGAATTGCAGTCCTGGAAACTTTAGCTGTGATAGGTAGCAACTGGATTGTTCCCAAGACAAATCAGATGTCAAAGTAAAGGCCTGAGATTGCAATATAAGATAGCAGCTACGCTGATATGACAGTGTACAGTGCCGATGACAAAATAAATTCAAATTGAGGAGTAATCCTGGAACCTTTAGTTGTGGTATGCAACAATAAACTGGTTCCCAAGAGGCTATCAGCTGAATCTTTCTCCGGGCGGAGAAACGCGTAAGGAAAGATTCAGCTGATTGCCTCTAAGGAGCTGCTACCTTCTATTTGTAATTTCAGCCACAATTTTTTTTTTCCAGCTGCAGTTAATCCCTGTGTGAGCCAGTATGAATATGGAATGAGAGTCTATGATGGATGCATGTGAGACCGAGTCAGTTGCACATTGGTCTGCTTAAGACCGGAGCTCTACTGGCACGTAAAGGAGTTCCAGCCGTCCTCCTATGCATGTGTCTCGGTAAACATCGGAGCTTTGGTCAGAACGATACACGACAGCCGAAGTTACCCAAGCTGCTTGCGTAACAAGCTGATTGTACGTTCTGTGCATGCGCACCGCAAATGTTACGCATCGTATCTCTGATCGTACGTAACAAGTTAGTAACTACGTACGAAGGAGCGTGTCAAACATACGCTAGCCGTAAACACGCACTGGAGGCGAAGGGAGGCATTTAAAGTACAGTGTGGGCTGGGTTAGGCAGTTACGAATGTCAGGACGCTACGTACGAGCGTTCTTACGCTTGGAAAAGTTAAGGTAAGGATTGGAAGACATAAAGCAGAAAAATAACGAGCGCTCGGGGGCGTGCATAGTACTTATGATCGCATAAATACGCTACGTGATCGTACTTAAAGTGCACTTAGGTCTGGATCTGGGCCTTCGTTGAGCACAAGCCCACTGACTGAACTTCTTTTGGCAAGTACCTATTGATAATCTGTGCTTCCATCTAACATTGGGTTTTTCCTACTCTACCCTCTGATCTTTCCTCCCCCGGCATTGTGCATTATAATACTATTGTGACTCAGGTCACTCACTATTGCGTGCATTACGACCTGTCATTTAAGCTATAAGTATCCTCTTTGGAACCAGTTTATTGTTGCATACCACAACTAACGGTTCCAGGATTACTCCTCAATTTGAATTTGTCATTGGCACTGTACACTGTCATATCAGCGTGGCTGCTATCTTACATTGCGATCTCATGCCTTTACTTTCTATTAATATTGACATCTGATTTGTCTTGGGAACAATCCAGTTGCTACTTATCACAGCTAAAGTTTCCAGGACTGCAATTCAGCTCACAGCACGGTGAAATACTGGTGTAGCAAGAACTGTGTTTATTGATTGCTGATTTCAAGAACACTTGGTGTCTGTTACACATATCTAAAACGTTCAGGATTCTTGTCTTATCAACGTTTCACTTCATTTACTGCTAATTTATGATCGGTAAAATTGGTTTGATGATCACTTTTAAATTGCTATTTATTACAATGATATATTTTTAGGATCCTATTTATTACAATTTGATACGATTGAGGATATTTATATATTATAGTCAGTGAGATTTTTGTTATAAGCTCATTCAATTAAGTTGCAACTTTTAATAATATTTTTTTTAAATATTGTCCAGACTATAATCAAGCGCGCAGATTATATCGCTACCTTTTGGTTCCTATTTTAGTTTTTTCTTTTGTGGTGTGTATGCTGTGGATAATGTAAAATGCAACTGTCTTTTTTTCCATTCATAATCAGAGTTTAGGGATAGTATAGCGTCAGGTTAGAATAGGGAAAATAGTAATAGAGTAAGAGTAGTAAAAGCTGGCATTGCCTAGAGAGCAATAGTATAGGGAATGAATCGCACAGGCGACACTAGGAGTAGAATTATCCTGCCTGTGTGTCAACATGATGGACTGTCAACCCGTATGTTGTGGGACACTTAGGGCCTGATCCAGACTTACGCTCGTGTGCGATCGTTAGCGTAAAAACGGCTTTTTGTACTTACTGCGCATGCGCGGGACACATTTTACACTGAGAAATTCTGAGCGTATGAGCTGTGAGCGTATTAGGTTCGTATTAACGGGGTGAGGCATTTAAATCGTACAGTATGGGCGTGCTAAGCGTCGTAACAACGCAACGAGCATACGGACCCCGCGGTTACGATAAAAAAAGTTAGGGTAGGGTTTGCTGGGCGTGAGAAAGCAAAACTTAGTACGACCAAGGGGAGTTCCTATTGCCGTGCATCGTAGGTAAGCCGGCGTTAATACGCTATGCACACGAGCGTAGGTCTTGATCAGGCCCTTAAAGTATAACCTCTCAGCCTGTGTGTTGGGGGGTGCAGCATCTAGCGTGTGACTGTAGACATGTGATTTGCAGATGCGCAGATGTAGGATTAGCTGTAGTCAGTAAGTAAAGGGTATAGTGTGTCCTACCTACCCATTGGGTGGTCATGGGAGCCAGCCAAACACGTTATAAGGCACAATTGGAATCTGAGTGGGTTAATAGACCCTCTGTTCAGATGAATGTTAGGATGCCATCAGGCCCAGCTACGTACATTATGAATGCTAAATATGGGTGCAGTGTGGCTGTCTGGTATGCAGTATGTTGGATGAAAAAGATATGGGAATGTATAGGAGCTTTTATCAGTGTTGTTATATGTCATAAAGAACCTTTGCAAGCTGTAAAAGTAATGAGGAAAACTGTGAAATGTCAAATACATCTTTGGATATTGGTTTTGGTTGGCAGTGGGCTTTCAGTTATTGTACCCATGAATTATGCTCTCTCTTTCTACTCTGCCTCCTCCTTATCGTCGTCATATCACCAATACATCCACATGTAAACTGAACCCTGCATTCCCAATAATAGGCAAAAAAAAAAAAGTGAGGGGGAAGAAATAAGTTAATGACCCTTCCACTGTTTCTGCTTTTGCCCACTTGACAACTGCCCAAAATGCCTGACCGCAGCTTAGGAGTAGGGTTCAAGGTATTGCTGACTCAAATGTGATTGTAAGCCAACAGGGGTGTCCCTATCTGGGTCAACAATACATAGAGCGGCAACGCAAACCCATAGCCATTGCATGCAGCCCGTGTTTTTCCAAACGATATTTGTTTGTAGTCCCTAAAATTGTCTGAAACAAAGGGAGAACATGAGGGCCCCTTATTCGTAGCAGCCACATTGCCGAGCAGAGCTGAGGAGAGGGGCAGTGCACGACTTCGCCTCAAAGCGATAAAGCGTTTGCGAATCAGTGTACACATGATAGCGTATCCCCGCATGCACCAATATACACCCATATACAGCATCAGGGTAGATCCAGACCTACGTCTGACAGTGAATTTACGCAAGCCATTTACGTAAATTCACTGTCAGGGAACATCTGCCGCGCTATCATACGTACAACAGTACTTACGGGGAAGGGGCAGACCCTTCCCTTACGCTGGCTCTATCCTCCCCATATAGGCAGGCATAGCCATTTAAATGAAGACTATGGGGCGGGAGAAGCCCCTCTCTGACTACGTCTGCGACTGTACGACCTCACACCTAGTTATAATACTGAAGGCAGGAATCTGGACACGTAAGTGTCTAGATGTACTACCAAGAGCGGGGAGCGCAGGGGGCATGCTCTCCCCGCTACACGATTGCACCTACGGACTCTTGCACGCACGTAATGCATGTGGCGGTCTGGATCTTTCCCTTTGTCAGTATAGTTTGTGTTAGTAAGGACTCAGCAGAGCTGAAATGCATACACGCTTGTAATTGGCGCCACAGACTGCGCATGTGATCACTGCGTGATTAACTGTGTCGCTGCGTGCAATCAATACTTAGTAAACGCAAAGGAGGTTAGGTTTAATAGGTTAATTTGGTAAAATCATTGGGGCTGATCCAGAGCTACACTGGCCCACTGGCCATAAGTACAGCCAGCATAGCTCTGGACACTCCCCCTGTGGCCAGCGCAATTACCCACTGTTACGCCGGCTGAAGACTACCGTAACTAATTACGCCGGCCACTGGGTCGTAACTGCCCTCCCTCCCTTATTTACTTACCTCCCCCCGCCATAAAGGGTTGTGTAGTTATGGCGAGTAACGCGCCCCTCGCCGTAACTACGCAATAGTTAGGGATGCCCGATTCTACGGATCGGGTTTCCCTAACTACGCTGGGCAACATCTGCCGTTCTTACGCATATGGCGGCCGTAACTAGTGCGGTGGCTGTAGCTCTGGATCAGCCCCATTGTATTTACTATCTGTATTAAGATTTCTATCTGGCAGAGAAAGGGTTACTGCACACTAAAATGAATACTTTAATTTCCTTGCAGTTTCTAGTTACTTGGCCAGGATTAAAAGTATACATTTTATCAATATATACTGTACATCTGAAGTGGGTTTTTTGGTGTTTACTCTTGATGTTGCTTTTTGTTTACCTCAAGAAATTATGGCCCAGAAAAGCAGAATATATTGATTGATCCACCCAGCATAATGGTACGCCCTCTGTTAAGACTTCTAATCAGGGTATACAAAAATACTGACAAATACCCAGCTCCTTATGAGCTAAGAATGGAAAATGGAAACTGGACTGACAATACAGAGGTCTGAATTCAAATAAGTACAACAGATACCACAATGCCTGAAGGTTAAATGTCAGAGAGAAATCCAAAGGATTAAGTCCCACTCCCATTTTGTGAATGAGTATGAGAACTGTTATTGGCTACAGGTATGCTCCTTAGTCTTATAACAGATAACCTGATATTAATTGAAATTCATTACAGATGTGTTCCTGCTGTGTATAATTGTGGGAAACAACCATCCAAAGCCAATGAGGATGCAGTGCAAGAAATGTCACTTTAACAGTCACAATTGTAACCTCCGAGGTGTTGGCATATGATCCCACATTTGAATATATTGTTAGATAATAATAACTAAAAGGGTGGACTGTTAAAGTTGGTGCTAAAATGGAATCATATGCCTCATAATATGTACACATCAGTCTTGATTACGCTGATATAATTGGTATAAAAATATGAAATACATTTATACATTTGTGTGCTCTCATCCAAAGCACTGTCATTGTAACTTGTCATGTACACAGAGACAGTTTTTCCTATACTGATTTCCATCATTCCAATTTTCAATTGCTGTCCTTTCATTCATATACACAGAAGAGAATTATCACCTAAGGGCGATGTGACCACCTGCACTGAAACAACAGTCCAAAGACACCAAGTGTGGAAAAGGGGCTATTAAAGCAGGAAAAGCATACAACATGCACTGCAGGGTTAGGATTTTTCAGCACTAAAACACATGTCTGTTATACAGACATGTGTTTTAATGCTCGCGATCGGCACAAAAACATAAAATCGCATCTCTAGAGATGCGAATTTATGTCTTGTGAATTCAATGCGATTTCACCGCGAATCGTTGAAATCGCATTTAGTGAATTAGAAACATCCTATGTTTCTAATTGAAAAAGTCGGGACCGCGATTTGCGGACCCGCGAATAAAAAATTACTAAATTCACGTGATTTTTTGCTTAGTGAATCGCCTTTGGCGAATTTTAAGCTAGAAATCACGTGAATTTTAGCAATTCGAGCTTAGTGAATGAGGCCCCAAGTGTGGAAAAGGGGCTATTAAACCAGGAAAAGCATACAACATGCACTGCAGGGGTCCAGAGATGCAGATGCACCACAAATACCAGCTGCAACACCAAAGGCTTTCTCTGTTTCCCGCTGCATAGCCTCTGCAGGTGACCCATTATCTTGCCATTTAATTCAACGTAACAGCCAGCCTTACTATTGTGTATAAAGTAAACCACCATTAAGTGTATCATCTTGACACTCCAGTGTCCAGGTGAATCTTTGTGTGGTAGACACCATATAGTAATTTGAATGCTACTACCATTAGTAAGTTTTTTTTAGCTTAATTATCTCCCATAAATAGGCGTTTGTCTTAGTCGCTGGTCACCACAGTTTTGTGTAGTAATAATAATAATAATAATTTTTTATTTTTACTACCACATGGACTTAGAATTGTTTGGTCGTTACCAGACTGAGATCACCTTTGTACAGTGTTTAAAACAGTGATTTAAAAAGAACTAAATTGGACAAAAAATTTGGTTGATATTATTAAAATTTGCTGTGCTGATAGTAACATAGAATGCAACATGATCCCTGAAGCACTAAAGGAAAAAAGACAGGTAGCAATGAGTCCTGTAATTCACTAGTAAAAGTAGTGAATGAAAGGTGAGGATGCCTCCTGACAGAGAGTTCACAGGAGATAAATGCAAGAGGTATAAAGAGTGCATTGCCAATGGAAGCAGAATTCCATAACTGGAAAGGAAAACATGATGGGTAGATATGTACAGATGAAAATCTATGCTGTTGAAAAATGTAACCAAAATATTACGCAAGGACCGAGTATACTGACCTCCATAACATCCAGAAGCCAAAGCAGACGCTCCTGCAACAAAAAAATGGACAGTTTGAGATGATTTAGTTGAGAAAAACCCTCAAAGATGTTTGCAGAATATTCCCATAACTATAATGTATCGCTTTGCTCTAGACCAGATTCATTCTATTCTCTGCAGGGTAAATACTTTGCTTTTGCTTATTGCACGCAGATACTGACCAGCTTTACTTTTAAACTTTTATATAGACTTGGGATAAGAGCTGAGGCAAATATTTTTAAGTTCAATATAACTTATAATTCAGTAAGAAACGTCTAGTTCTACTTGTGAACGACTTCTGCAGAACAGATTTTCTCTCTGCCTTGTGACAAATATATAACTCAACATCTGCATGACTGACAGATGTTGCAGCATCAGTGTGTATGCAATACAAAAGTCAAGTGATGTTGCCCAATAATAGGAAACAACAACATAACCTGGATGTAGCTACGGGACTGGAATAGTGGAGATGTTGCCCATAGCAACCAGAGTCTAGCTTACATATTTTAGTAAGTAGTAGGAAAGTGAGAGCTAGAATCTGATAGGTTGCTATGGGCAACATCTTCCCTTTTCTAATCCCGCAGTTTAGTAAATCTAGGTATATGAAATGGGGTGTTAGGTGCGATGCTCTTACCCGGGCTGCGCTGGAAGTGCTGGCGGTCTGGTGGCTGTCTGTGGAGGAGATGCTCGGATTCTGGGAGAGGACAGAGATGGTGTCTCCTGAGCGATGACGAGACTTCATTGACTCGATCTCTCTCTTCAACACCATGTTATCAAACACAGTCAAATCGTGAGGGTAAATCTGAGGGCGCAACTCGGACAAAAGGGCAAACTGAAAATAATAAAGAATAAAGTTATAAATTCCATTATAAATATAACCAATACGGCACATTTTATTACTGGCTCCTACAGATTAAAGAGCTGGTAATGTCTTTTCCATAGCCAAATTCTACTGGGCCCTCTAAGCGCTATTACAAAGTCACACACACTATGAGGACTGCTCAGTCAGTATAGAAATGGTGGCATTGGTTACACTATGGCACATTACTGAGAATGACATTCAGTCAATTGAACTATCAATAATATAGATTCCTAAATACATTTCTTATGACAAGAAGATTCATAAGCAATCGTCCTCGCTGTACCAGCATAAAACTACCTGCTTCTGTGTATCTATACTTAGGAGAGTCCACCACCTTTATGGACCCTTTAATTACCCTGTGAGGAGTCTCTCATAAGTGATACAACAAAAATGAGGTGCCCAATCTTTAACATGGTCGCCAACTGACGCAAGCCTCGCACGTAACTTGGATGTTGCGATTACGCTATGCACTATTTTACACATCGGGGTCTGGATCCAGACCTTGTTAAGTGCATGAACTTAGTTACTCCTGGGCTAAACCATGTTGATTGCAGGGGGAGTCAAGTTAATTGTATACTTTGCATGCAGGGATATATCTTTGAATTGCTTACTGCACACAGATACTGACCACCTTCACTATCACACTGTTATTTAGACTTGGGATAGGAAACATCCTATCACACTGTTATTTAGACTTGGGATAGGAGCATCATCTCTCATCTCTAATACTGTTTGCAACAGATGAAATATGACTCCCCTGCAATCAACATGGTTTAGCCCAGGAGTAACTCATTTCAAGCACTTAACTAGGTCTGGATCAGGCCCTGGATCTCTAAATGTACGGAGCACATTTCCGTATGTTCAGAGATACGTACGTCCAAATTTCCGTAAAGTGGGGGGAGGGGTCATTTAAATGAACAGTGTGGGCAGGTTTAGGCACTTCCATACGTACATGCGATCCATCCGCACAGCAATACGCACAGGGAAGTTGAGGTAGGGTTATGGACACATGTTTGCAACTTACGCACAAGCAAAGAAAGACGCTGCGTCACTATTTGTTGAAAACGACAGTAACAGTCTGTACAGCGGCTTTCCACTGAAGCCTGTGGACCAACCCATGCAGAGTCTGACACATGTGACACAGCAACAGGGAGGAACCAAAAACAGTCTTCTAAAACACTCCCTAAAGGCTTATATGTCACAATTGTGGTTCTTAAAGAGGGCATAACTTTAAAACTGTGGGAGATATAAAGAGTGTGAAACCATTTTTGCAATCCATGTAGAAATGATATATACTATAACACATACGGTCCCCTGTGATATAATCTTTGTTTTCCAGTGTTATTTTCTTGGGTATTTGGGAGGTAATTTTTGTTAGTTTTTTTGTGTTGAAAAGTCAAACCAACATTTATTATATATATTTTTTGTTATAAATTCTAGTTTTAATCACTATTGAGATATTTATTTCATTGAAACTATGGTGCAATAAGTAAAACCAGAGGCCGTATTCAGAGAACCGTTTTTGCGGGAAGTTCCGTGCGTATTTTTAGGATCGGATGAACGGCGCATGCGTAGTAACTGAATTTACGCTATCTACGGACTTGTGAATCGCATGTGGGAAAATACGTGCGGAGGGGGCGTGGTTGTAATCCGCCCGGAGACAGATACGTGAAAGTGGGTGGGGGTGGGAGGGAATTTAAATGACCGTTTGAGGGTGCGGTGAGGACGCGGTTAGTTAGATACGCACATACGGATGTATTATACGCACGGAAATACACACTTAAAGATAAGAGTGGTCAAGGCACTTGTAAGTCAAGGACAACCTGTCCGTGTGAGGAGAGTGTTATGGGTGTTGGTGGGTGTTCGTGCGTATAACTGTGAACCTTTCGCTGATGGATCTCTTAATACGGCCCCAGATATCCAGAGCCAAGAACTAGCAAAGTCTGCTGAGAGCCAGGGACTAGAGCTGTGCTTGCTAGGAACCTGGACAATGGCAATAATCATTTAATTATATAGGACTTTGATCTCTGTGAGAACCTTTTATAAACAATATTCCCAATACTGTACCTTGGCTTGAGTGTTAAGAAGCTCAAACATTGCCATGATAAAGGCATGGACCGGGATGTGGCTCTCCTTGTACTGCTGAAGGTAGTAAGACATGGTACTTCTCTCAGGTTCCGTCAGGAGGAGACGGGCCTTCTCCTCTAGAAGGGCCAGAGTCTGGTTTCCCAGACTGCTCAGGGTGACTTGTGATCCTGCTGGAGCCCTGTAGAAGCCTGGCTGTGTGTGATACAGGTACAAAAGACAGGCATCAGCGTGAGCATGACATCAGCTTCAGCTCGTGTAGTCATTATGCTGGATCGCTTCTGCACTGGGCTCCACTTATAAACCAGCATTCAAAGGCATAAAAATTCTAGTCAATGGGCCTGATCCAGATTTAATAACGAACATGGCAAGCGTAAATCTGGCTGTAGGAATGCACCGTGCATGCACGCCGCAGCTATTACTCATCGTTACTCTGATCGTACGTAACTTGTATGTAACTCTGTACGATAGGGCGTGACTTCCCTACGCAAGCAGAATATACGCATTGCGGAAAGAGGGAGGCATATAAATTGTACAGTATGGGCTGGATTAGGCACTTATATACAAGAAGGCATTACATATGACCAGAGCTACGCAAGAAGAAGTTAAAGGTAGGGTTCTGAACACGTAAGTCAGCTAAGTTACATGCGTGCGAGAGGAATGTCAGGGGGAGATTTTATTCTATGCATGCAGGGAGAATGCTTTGCTTTTACTTATTGCACACAGATACCTGATCAGCTTCACTTTTAAACTGCTAATTAGACTTGAGCTGGGAAACATCACCATATAACTAGAATACTGTTGCAACAAATGAAATTTGACTCCCCTGAAATCAACATGGTTTAGCCCAGGTGTAACTTTAAGTTCTTATTTTCAATCTCTGACTCAGGGCCATTATGTATGACCTGAGATACGCAAGGAAAACTTAAGGTAGGGTTCTGACGTAGGTCATCTAAGTTACGTATGTGAAAGGGAAGTGCCAGAGAGAGTGCATAATCCTCTGTAGTGCGTAACTTAGGTACGCTTGTGTACGTAAAACGATCATTAGTCTGCATCAGGCGCAATCACTGGATAAGGACATCTCATTTATAACTGGGTAAGGACATCTCACTGTTTAAATATATCTAACTGGTTACAGATATCTCCTGTCACCCTGTGTAAGGATATTTTATTGGGTGAGGATATATAACTGGGGAAGGATAGCTCTTATTACATTGGTGTGGAAGTTGAATGATTAAACTCATCTTTTACTGGACTGAACTGAATTAAATAAACTTTTTCCTAAATACATTTTTGTCTAAAGCAAAAAGAATAAGGACTTAAAAAAACAATTGTGTTGAAACTAAGATAATGCAAAGACAGGGCCGCCATGGATGGGGGGGATAAGGAACTACATTTGTTAAGAATAAGGATGTTTTTGCCATGTCTGGTGGTGGTGTGAAAGGTGCTGACCCAAGTCCCACCTTATACACCCAATTCAGAGGGATTTGTTTACTGTTGCTATGCAACAATGTCAGGGCAGACCCAGGACCAAGAATTTCCCAGGTTTATGTCTGAGAGTTTTAGGGACCCACCTGGGTTTAAAAAAAAATGTTTTGCCTTAAAGCCCCGGCAATAACCCAGGTTGAAAAACCCAAGTTATTGCCGGGGTGGTGATGTGTTGGTGATGTGAAAGTGGCGAGTGTGGGTCCCCATAGCGAACGGCCCTATTTCGAAAGGGCCGTTCGCTCTGCTTATGCCTCGATGAGGCATAGCAATCAACTGAAATGTGCTTTGAATGGTGAGTTTCCTCCAACCCGCTCCCTAACCCAAACCCTAAGTCTCCCCCCCCACACAGCCTAGCCCTAAGTCCCTCCCGCAACCTAACCCTAAGTCCTCCCCCACCCCGCAGCCTTACCCCTAAGTCCATGGCGGTGGCGCTTCCGAAAGTGAATGGGTGAGTATGCGAATTGTATACTCACCCATTTCTTAAAAAAAAAAAATCTGAGAGGGCTCGCATTCGAAATAGGGGTAGCCGAAAAACAGCTTTTGGCTGACCCTAGTTCGCAATGCGAGCCTTCGCAACGAGGACTTGCAACGGAAAGGACGGCATTATATACAGATTTTCTTGGACATCATTTGACTAAACAATCAGATTTACCTTGGTGGTGAGTTCTGCTGAGGAGTTCCCCAGGACACTGCAGGGAGAAAGAAAATGATTTTAATGCCAGCAGTGTGTCTGCAATCTGCCCTGTCTATAAGTCAGTTTTCCAAAAGGGCAAATTCATTGTTTCTGGTTTCATTGTCTCATAAAGAAAGACAATTTTTTCCTCCATTGTGACACTAAAGGATAAAGAGATGGCTGTGTGGGTAAGAGATTAGACAGTGAGATAATAACTGTGGCAGGACATCGATAAATTTGCAGAGTCTCCTGACCTTGTGTGGTCAATTCATCTCATTGAGCTAAACGTGTGAAAAGTAAACAATAGACTTCAGGCCCATTTACTAAACTGACGTTTTCTGACTTTCATACTTCAAGACTATCAACAAGATTCAGTACCGATATTTAACACATATCAGAGGATAGATTTCAATTTAGGAACTTATTTTGACTATTTGTAGTATGAGTGTGGCATGGGACATCTGGCTTCTCTTCTGCTAGTAACATATATATGGGGTATCACCTCCCCACTGTATGAGAGGTGAGGTGAGACCGCCCTTTGGAAGCTCTAGTGAAAGCATACACCTGGGGTAATATCACACAACCCTCTGTTTATTTGTATAATAAGTATTTAGTAAAGGTGCAGAGGCAAATATATTTACAAAGAGATTTATCCCCACCCCATTTTCAGAGATCTAATCATCATCATCTAGATATACGAGGTACGTCTATTGAATAACAAGACTAATTAAATAACTCACTTTTATTTATTGGTATTACAAATGTAATGCTTGTCTCCTTCAACATACTCCCCATTTGCACTAATACATCGCTGTCTTGGTGGAAGGTATGGAGCAAATCAATTTCTGTCAGTTGTTTCAACATATGCCGTTTTCTTCAACTGACTCAAAATGTGTCCCTTTAAGCACTGATTTAACTTTTGGGAAAAGATAAAAATCACAAAGTGCTAAACTATTGCTGGTAACTGTTATAATATTGCTGGTAACTGTTATAATATTGCTGGTAACTGTTATAATATTGCTGGTAACTGTTATAATATTGCTGGTAACTGTTATAATATTGCTGGTAACTGTTATAATATTGCTGGTAACTGTTATAATATTGCTGGTAACTGTTATAATATTGCTGGTAACTGTTATAATATTGCTGGTAACTGTTATAATATTGCTGGTAACTGTTATAATATTGCTGGTAACTGTTATAATATTGCTGGTAACTGTTGTGCCTTCTGGAACCTATTCTTCCACATGTTCAAGGTCACTACGTATGCAGTTATAACCAGTTCTGACTGCTTTGTTTACTAGGTGGAATCGCAGTCTCGTTATTTTATAGACATACCTTGTATGTTCTTCTGATGGTTGTTTGAAAATGGGTAAACAATACGTGAGTAGACTGTGGCATTTAGCAAATGTTCATTTGATATCTTGGGTTCTTAAGTGTACCAAGTATTATTCTCAACCCCGTTACAACACCACCAGCAGAAGCAGCAGGACAGATCCATGATTTCATGTGGTTAGCGCCAGGACAATTTATGTTGGGGTAAATCAGCAGCTCATTCTGATGATTACTTGGTCTAGGACCTCTATTTTCTGGGGCATATAAACGATCAGAGGCTCTATAGTGAAGCATATAATGAAGAGGGGTCATAACTGGGGTATACTATATTAGTGCCGACAGGACAGAGAGCAGGAGAGAGAGGGGACAGAAAGTAGGAGAGAGAGGGGACAGAGCGCATGAGAGAGAAGGGACAGTGTGGAGGAGAGAACAGGGACAGAGCGCAGAAGAGAGAGGGGACAGTGTGGAGGAGAGAGCAGGGACAGAGTGCAGGACAGAGTAGGGACAGTGTGGAGGAGAGAGAAGGGACAGAGTGCAGAAGAGAGTGGAGACAGTGTGGAGCAGAGAAGAGCGGAGATAGAGCAAAGGAAAGACCAGGAAGAGAGCAGAAGAGAGAGCAGGGGCAGAGTAGAGGAGAAAGTGGAGACAGAGAAGAGCAGAGATCACAGACAGAGTGGAGGAGAGAGTGGAGACAGCGCAGAGGAAAGACCAGGGAGAGAGCAGCAAAAGACCACAGGAGATAGCAGAGAGAGAGAGACAGAGTGAAAGATCAGGAACACAACAGAGGCAAAAGCATGGAAAGAGTAGAGAGAGAGAGAGAGCAGAGACAGAGTGCAAGAAAAAGCAGGGACAGAGCAGAGGATAAAGCAGAGACAGAGTGGAGGAGAGCAGGGACAGAGCAGAGGAGATAGTGGAGGAGAGAGCAGGGACAGAGCAGAAGAGAGGGAGGAGAGAGTGCAGAGAGAGCGGAGACAGAGTGGAGGAGAGAGCAGGGATAGTGTGGAGGAGAGAGCAGGGACAGAGCAGAGGAGAGAGCAGGGACAGAGCAGAGGAGAGAGCAGAGACAGAGCAGAGGAGAGAGTAGGGACAGAGCAGAGGAGAGAGCAGGGACAAAGCAGAGGAGACAGCAGGGACAGAGCAGAGGAGAGAGCGGAGGAGAGAGCAGGTGCAGAGCAGAGGAGAAAGTGGTGGAGAGAGCAAGTACAGAGCAGAGGAGAGAGCAAGGACAGAGCAGAGGAGAGAGTAGAGGAAAGATTGGGGACAGAGCAGAGGAGAGAGTGAGCAGGTAGAAGCAAGACCAGGCACAAGGTAAATATTTTTGTTTTATTATTTATACTTGATTTAAGGATTTCATCAATCATACAGCGGGCATAGTGGTTTCGGGTGTATTGTTGGTGAATTAGTAACTGTAACTATGACGACTGAAACTGCATAATTGTGGGACATATGAAGCACTGTTGTGTTACAGTGGTGTAATTGTATTCATTTATCACTTTAGGAGAGTAGTGGTACCTTTTCATACAAAGAATGCACTAGTTAACTTCAATCTTTAACTACAAATACTGCCCTTGTAGCAACCTCAGTTTCCTGTTCTTATATACCTGAAGTGGAAACCAATACGGTCTCCTGCTGCTGTTGCCCATTGACTTCAAAGACAGAAAAACTGCTCACTGGAGATGCTGTTCTGCATACCAATGCTGTGCCATACGGTTCTGAGTTACTGCTTCCTTGAACTTGTATGAACCAGTGCTCTGATTTCTGGCCCACATTACAGATGCTCCCCATTGCCTACCAGCACTCCATAGTCACTAAGATGATTTATTCACCATGTGGGTGTTTGGCCTGAACAACAACTAAACCTCTTGGGCCAGATTTACTAAGATGCGGGAAAGGAAAATTGGAGATGTTGGAGATGTTGCCAATTGCAACTAATCAGATTCTAGCTCTCACTTTTCTATTACATACTTGAAAATGTCAGCAAGCATCTGATTGGTTGCTATGGGCAACATCTCCACTTTTCCTTTCTCGCAGCTCAGTAGATCTGTGCCCTTGAATATGCACCGGATCCAAACTAAAAATAAAATGGGGATGGCGTGAAGCTCTGGATAGTATGGAGGAAACTTAGCACATCCTCATTGTATTATTTGCATACGTTCCCCCACCCACTTAGCGCACGAGCAGTCCACATCCTGTCCACCCTTTGGAAACGCTCACAGGACGGTAATCTGGATACAGATACGTATTTGGGGCTTGACACATGCGCAGAGGCAAAATGTGGCCATATTCTGATCACAAAACAACCCTGGAAACAGGCCTACATCTGTACGCTTTTATGAATTGAATTACTGTCCAAAATTGACTAATTAGTTATTTGTGTTAACAAGCCAGTACAGTTACAACTAATTAAGCAGTTGAAAAATTATTTTTGATGACTGTTATTGGACAGGTCTAACTAAATATGTAACTTACATAATTAGGATCGTTGTCTGGGGACCTAGCAGGGATTTGTGTCCATAATTTTACTTTAATTAGATGCTATTTATTGTATGTCATAAACATTAATAGAACATAATTATAACAAACCCTACTATACGGAATATCAAATGTTTTGAAAACAATGCTACAGCATCCTTACAGTTCTATCAGATCACATTCTGATAGAAGAAATGCAATTATAACTGGTTAACCATATGCATGTGAGTATTCAAAGTTAATAGGCACATTCCTTCCCCCCGGGTGTAAGTATCTCACAGACTAACAATGCAAATGTGATTTTCTGCAATTCATTTATAAGTACTGTCATAACTATTCTGCCTGCAAGATTAGGTGAAACATTTTTTATTGTAAATTGAAAATAAAATGTTCTATTATAGGCTGTTTAGAACTGGGATTCAATTTTATTCCAGGTGAACCATATGAGTGAATATGCTGCATTTAATATGATTGGATTTTGCAAGCAATAATAAAAAAAATGGAATTACGGTACATATTTTACAGGACTTAGTTTTGGATGGCTGCTTATTAAACCCAACAGTAACCTGTATCTTTTAAATATCTTACATATAAAATTCATTGGTCTATTTGTCCGACTATTCGGACACCCCTGCACCGATGAAACCAACACAAGGTAGTCCAGTTGCATCCTGGCCAGGCTGTAGATGGGTTAGGGTCTTGACCTCGGATCTCCTGTGTGCTGGGCAGAACTTTGACCCAAGGAGTCTGTTCTGAGCCTTCCAATGGATGGATTGGATTTACCCCTTTGTTCTGGGCCTCCCACTGGATGGACTTGGATGACATCAGATCCCAATTTAGGAGGGACTGTCTTGATTCGCAAACCGCCAAAGGGGTGGGGCTTATGGAAAAGGGGGTGTGGTGCGGAAATGTGAATACGTAAAAGGGCTGAATTTCTTCCTGGTATGTGCTGGTACTGCGTTTCCTGCACATGTGCTGCAGTACCAGAAGGGGGCGTTTTCTGACCTTAGCACCATTATAGGATCCTACCCTTAGATGTTGCGCTTGTGTTTCACTGAATAAGGGGTAGATCCAGAATTCAGATTTAAATGTGATTAAATTCATGACCAAAGATACATAGGGATGCACAAGCACTGGCTCCTATTATCCAGATATCTGTGCTTTCACATTTAAACCATTCACGTAGATGGACTTCCAACAGCCAGAGCCCAGGCTAAATGTTTACACTCGTGTGTGGAAAGTACAGAAGCCGTAGCTTAACATAGCGGGAACTGAACTCGGCCTCTATCATTATTGTCATTCCTCTAAAGACTGGAGGTGTCTGGGAGCACGGATAGCAGTCTGAAAGTCCACACGGGAAAGAAAATCCCATCACTCCCCCCATTCGTTTTGGACTTTAAAGCAGTTAAGCTGCCATAAGTATACCTTATGTCTCCTGTGCAGATCTGTATGACCACTGATCTGCACGGAAGTCTTTAAATCAGCCTTTACTGTATAATTCAAATTACCCTCCACCCCTGGCCCATCCTGCAGAGGTTTTGTGGGCGACACGGATGGCCTGTCCTGTCAGACAGATCTCCTTCTGTAAGCTAAGAAATCCCCGCCGTAACATCTGGCGCGTGTATGCACAGATGTTACAATTAAGCAAGAGGCGTAAGTAGCTTAAAGTACGAGGGTCTGAATAATAAAATTGGAGGGGGAGGGAAATGGGAATTGTGTAAAATAAGGAAGTAAGCCAGGGTTGCCAACTTTCACGAAATTCAGAGAGTTCTCCCGGTATTCCGGGAGAGTCAGCAAATCTCCTGCATGACAGGCCCCTCTGCCTCTCATAATAGTAATCCCTAGTCTTACTAGGAACGGGCGAGACTTTATGACACAATTTTCATCATCAAGCCACGCCCACCCCCTGAAAAAGCATGGATTATGGTAGTAATGGGAAAGGGGTGTGGCTTATTGACACAATTTGCATAAATCAGGTCATTAAGCCCACCCCTGTGCCTGCCTCTATCTCTCCCCTCCGGGATCTCCTGGAGGGAAGATTATAAAAGTCGGGAAGCCTGAAGTAAGCACAGGGCCCATTGCTGCAGTTGACCAAAGTTAGAGCTTGCTTTTACCTAGTCACGCCTGGCAGGGAATATCTGGAGTGATGCAGCCTTTTCAAACACTACAATAAACCATTCACTGCCAAAAAGTTGTAAAGATACCCCATTATATATAACATGACTGTTTACCCTGCAGCTGAGTGGGGGTCCCCATTTCCAGTGTAGGTGCTGCTGAGCCACTGTGTCTCATCCACAATGGTTCGAGCATGTGGGATACGACCCACGTCCCTCACAGTCATCATCAGATGCCGAGAAGTGCGAAGGATTCTTACAGCCTCATCGTGTGGGATGAAGAGGAAGCTGAGACCATTTATGTCCAGGATCTGATCTCCCACCTGCAAAAAACAGGCACAATCCATCAAACATTAACATTTGTGACGTCATTTCCCGTATAGAAAGTGAATGAGGCAGATGGAAAAAAAAAAACTCCAACAAAAAGAGACAACATAAATAATGGAAGAACAACAAAAGTTATGATAGGCCGGATCCAGAACTGCGCTTAAATCCTCGGAACAAGGGCTGTCATTTAGAAGTAGAGACAGACGATAGTTCTTTTTCAGCTGTCTCTATTTTAAAATGGGCAGCCATTTGCGATCGGCATGTGTAGCCCTTTATTTTCGGAAGCGCCGCCTGCCAGATCCACCGCAGACACCATCGGAAAGGTGAGTAACCTCTCTGGGGACTTTTGAGGTTATGGGGAGGGCTAGGTTCTGGGGAAGGGAGGGTTAGGGCCATGGAAGGAGAGGGTTAGGGTTAGGATTAGGCTTTGGGGAAGGGAGGGTTAGGGTCAGGCTGCTGGGAAGGGAGACTTAGGGTTAGGCTGTGGGGAAGGGAGGGTTAGGGTCATGGAAGAGGAGGGTTAGGGTTAGGATTATTCTGCGGGGAAGGGAGGGTTAGGGTCAGGTTACGGGGAAGGGAGGGTTAGGGTTAGGCTGCGGGGAAGGGAGGGTTAGGGTTAGGCTGCGGGGAAGGGAGGGTTAGGGTTAGGCTGCAGGGAAGACAGGGTTAGACTTAGGCTGCATGGAAGGCAGTGTTAGGGTTAAGCTGTGGGAATGGGAGGGTTAGGGTCATGGAAGGAAAGGGTTAGGGTAAGGATTAGGGAAAAGGATCGGGTTAGATTTCTTACCTTTCAGAGCACCGTGTTGTTGCAAAACAATTGATTTCCCAGCCAGTTCGGGACTAGCTATGAGAGAACGGCCCTTGTTCTTCCACACATGAGAGCGCACACCCCCTACCTTAAGTCTCTGCATGCAGAAGGCCTACATATGGAATGGTGGATCATACGTAAAGGGCTTTGGAACACCCTTACTGTACGATTACCATCCCGTATACCACCCACCATGTGTAACTCATAAGCATGGCGAGTGGGCCCATGTGCGCGGAATTCTGCTTCGGATGGATGCCAGTAGATCAGCAGATGCGCAGTACGGTCTGATAGGAGAGTTACGTATGTAGCGAACATCAGTCTTCTATCATTATTCATTTTGGATTCGGCCCTATATTAGGTGTAAATATAACATGGTTTTGCATAAGAGAAAATAGAAAGAACCTCGGTTACCTTAAGGCCGGAACTCTCAGCTTCTGATCCTTGATCAACACCAGTAATGTATATCCCCAAGGAATACTCGGCACCACCACGGATCAGCAACCCAAGGGAGCTTCCCTCTCCCAGCACCAGATTCACCTAATGAGAAGAGTGGTAGATTAGACCCAATATTGACAGTGCATGGAAGGACACATGGAGTAAATACTGCATTTTATAAATTATTACTATTATTATTATTACTATTAACAATTATTTATAACAAAAATTGTCTGTAGCAATTTACAGAGATATTTACATCAGCTACATACTAAGGTCCCTAACACACACACACACACACACACACACACACATACACACACACACACATACACACTAGGGCCAATTTAGTCTGCAGCCAATTAACCTACCAGCATGTTTTCTGAGCATGTGGGAGGAAACAGGAGCACCCAGAGGAAATCCATGCAGACACGGGGAGAACATACATACTCCAAACTGATAAAACCTAGTTCGGGAATTGAACTCATGACCTCAGTTCTGTAAGGCACAAGTGCTATGCCCTGAGCCATATGGGTGGGGCTTTATATTTATTTAGGTGTGTGTGTGTGTGCGTGCGTGCGTGCGTGCGCGGAGGGGGGGGTTATTATGGGATACCGCCACCTTTAACGCAGTCAGATTATTACCTAGCATGAGATCTATTCTTGTTCTGAAGCTAAAGACAGTTGTGTCTTAGGTAAGTACCAGGGGGGTAAATACAGACCTACGGGCTAGTTACGTTAGAATGCGTAGCGTAATTTCTATGCACTCGCTCGTACATACTTTGCCTGTTTTACGCTGCCCAAAGCCTACCTTAACTTTTCATATCATAAGCACTGACGTACGTGACGGCCAAACCCAGCCCATACTGTACAATTTAAATGCCTCCCTCCGCCTACACAGCGTAATGACGGGTGTCGTATCATTCGTAGTTATGTGGTGTAACATCTGCCGCGCGCATCCTCAGTAAATATAAATAGCCAATGGAGTACCAGGCGTATAACATATACGTCCGGTGTTTAGCGTTTTTTACTACTGTGCATGCGTAGAAATTTTTTTAACGTAATCTACGTATCTTTTTCTTACGTAGATTGTGTAAATGCGGTCTTTCAGAGAGCACTATATATGGCTATACAATGCACAAGAATGCAATCCCCAATTGTGGCCATTTTTGTGTAGATAAAGATACTGAACAGACTATTAATGCTAGTTTTTACCTTTATTAACTTAATTAAGTTAGCCAAAGTTGCTTTACAGTGTGCAACACAAGGTAATGCATATGATAGAATGTGTTATCTCTAAGAGTCTGCAGGGTTGCTAAGGTATACATTATGCCATGGAAGGAAATGTTCTGGACATAGATGTCTCTCGCTTTGAGTGCCTCTAGCATTGGAAACATAAGATTAGATTTTGTGGACAGCCTCAGCTAAATAAGTTTTTGGGGTGGAAAAGGTACATCGGGGGAGAAGTTACTTTACAGCTTTCATCTCTCCTGAATAGTATTCGAACTGTTCCAATGTAACCTTTTGCCTATAATTGTAATGGGATTTATTTAGAATTTCCCAGTTTCAGTATAACATTGCTAAGTGTTTTAATATATCACATAAGAGCACATTGTTATTACACTGGAGTGCAGTTACCGTGCCAGAAATGGTATTTACTGTCATAGGTGCGGTAGGAATTCCTGGCGCAAATCATTCCAGGGGAACAAATACTGACAAGAGTTTCCGGACATCGAAAAAATACTGACAACAAAAATGACCGACAATTAACAAATACTGGCAAATACAATCCCAACTTAACATAATAACAATTTTTATTGTCATCTTTTTTTCTGACTTAACGATGACCGGTAATACGACAATTGTTTTCCCTACCCCAACCCTTAAACTAACCCTAACCCTCCACTCAGAGCCGTAACTAAAAATTTTAGCGCCAGGGGGAAA
The DNA here is from genome assembly GCA_011038615.1 of Limnodynastes dumerilii. NCBI lineage: Eukaryota > Metazoa > Chordata > Amphibia > Anura > Limnodynastidae > Limnodynastes > Limnodynastes dumerilii. The sequence continues at coordinate 820,663 of WWET01000093.1, read as the reverse complement.
AAGGAAAAATAATGCCCCCGGACATTGAATTCAAAGCCAATTTAACCATAAATACTAACTTACTGGTACCCCCTTATGATTTGCGCCCTGGGCGCCTGCCCCTATTGCACACCCCTGCCTCCACTTCCGTTACACTAACCTTAACCTTCCCTTACCCAAAACCTAAGTCTCCCCTTATAAGCTTTGTTCTCTCCCTGCAACCAAACCCAAAGTTTCCCCTACCCCAACCCTTATTCTAATTCTTACCCTAACCCTCCCCTTCTCGCAGCCTAACCCTAACTCTCCACTTCTGCGATCCATCCCCTCCCTGCAGCCAAATCCTAAGTCTTATATTCGTTTGGAATTGTTAATTGTCGGGTATTTTAGCTGTTGGTATTTTATGTATAGGGAATACATTTTTGTCGGTAATTTCTGCTGTCTTGTGTTGGTATTTCTTCTGTCGGGATTATTTGCGCCGGGAATATGACTACCACTGACTGTCATAGCAGGATATAGGATATGAGTCAAGCGATATAGTGAGCACAGAGAGTACAGTGTTACCCCCACACCTTCTTCTCATCCCCCTCCTGTAGTAGATGGAGGTGACTCTTCTTCTCTTTCTCTGTGTCCCCCATGGAAGGGCTGTGATGGTATGAACCAGGAGGCGAGACACTGCGGCCTTGGGGATCTATCCAGGTGTAAATATGACTGGAGACATGTCCACCAGGGACCCTGCCTGATGACAGCACGGACAGAACCAATTTCTGAGATCCTCGAAGAGCCTAAAAGAATGAGAACACAGAGTCGGCACATTGACCAGTGTAGAAACGTACTAGAAATCTTTCATATAGGATGGCGATATTAGGATCCAGATGATCTCATGGGTTCTGATTCACAGAGAAGCTGCTGATATTTCCATGTGTATTTTTTAGGAACGGGTAAACTGCGTATGTGTAGTACCCTTACTTATGCAATCTATGTAGGATTAGTGGACTGTATTCACAGATATGTGTGTAAAAAGTACCCAAAAATACGCACCTACATTGCAAGGTAACACCCATGACACTCTCGTCACACGGACGGGTTTTCGGCGACTTCCGCCTCCATAGGGCACCCTTAAGTCTACGGGCCTGATCCAGACCTCCGACGTAAGCGTAAGATCGTCTAAAAAGACAATCTGTACATGCGCCGGGCAGATGTTGCATTCCGTAACTACGGCAATGCCCAATCCAGGATCAGGTGTCCATAGAAGCAGCATAGTAACACTAGAGGGAGCATTCCACTCCGTTACTATGCTGCAGTTAGTGTAGGAAGGCGGGGGGAGGTAGGGTAATTAGGCTGGGAGGGCGGAGTTTGCATTATGACGCCGCCGTCCCAGCGTAGTTACACTGGATTACGCCGGCTAAAGTTAGGGTAGCCTGCAGTCGGCGTAACCCAGTGTAAATACGATGTGTTAGGGGGAGTGTCAGGGGGGGGGTGTAACGATGTTACGCTGAGTGTTAGAATGCTGAGCGCACCATCGTTAGTCTGGATCAGGCCATATGTATGTGCGTATCTATCTAACCGAACCCCCAAATGCCCATTTAAATGCTTCCCCCGTCCACTTTCACGTAACTTCTACCGTCCGGATAAAAACCACACCCCTCCGTACGTAAGTCCCTAAGTGTGATTCACAAGTCCGTGCCGAAAGCACTTACGTTCGTAAATTCTACGTCATGAGCATGGATAAAGTTACTATGCATGCGCAGTTCATCCAATCCTAAAGATATTAGCTAGGCCAAGTTAAGAAGGAAGTTAAGAAAAGTGGGAGGGGGTTAAAAGGGCGTGGTTTGCAAAGTCATGCATATTTTTCGTACTTAAGAAGATACATAAGATATGGCCTTCTTAAGTCAGTTAAGAACAACAAAACGAGGGCGTATCAGGGGAGTTGCCTTGCAATAATTGTGATTCCGTTCCTTCTGATCTCCTTCTTAACTGTGGATCGGGTCCATGGTTACCATACCTTCATATACAATGTCCACGGCTACTGGTCCTTGCTATATGCTGTGTATGACAAAGGACCTGATTCAGACTTAAGAAGGAGCTTGAAATTAAGGACCTGATTCACACTTAAGAACCTTCTTAAAATAAGAACTTAAAGTTACTCCTGGGCAAAACCATGTTGTTTTCGGGGGGAGTCAAGTTAATTGTATTCTTTGCCATGCAGGAATACAACTTTGAATTGCTTTCTGAAAACAGATACTGACCAGCTTTACTATCACACTGTTATTTAGACTTGGGCTGGGAAATATCACCTCTCAACACTAGTACTGTTTGCAACAGATGAAATATGACTCCCCTGCAATCAACATGGTTTAGCCCAGGTGTGACTTTAAGTTCTTATTTTAAGAAGATTCTTAAGTGTGAATCAGGTCCTAAG
>WWET01000093.1:794552-811286 GCA_011038615.1 Limnodynastes dumerilii | reverse complement strand
CACTGCCAGGGAAGGGTTCTTCACAGTAAGGGCAGTCAGGATGTGGAGTCACTGCCAGGGAAGGGTTCTTCACAGTAAGGGCAGTCAGGATGTGGAATTCACTGCCAGAAAAGGTTGTGATGGCAGATTCACTGGATATGTTTAAGAAAGGATTAGATACATTTTTAGCAGAAAAGGACATTCAGGGTTACCAGGACCGCTGATTTAAATAAAGGACAGTAGTGGAGCAAGGTAGAAATGTATGTATTTATTTATCTTAGGATTGCAACAGTTTTGAGGTTGCTTTATATGGATTAACTTCCAATATAAAGATAGGGATCGCAGGAGATCCAAAATAGGTTGAACTTGATGGACTGTTGTCTTTTTTCAACCGCATCAACTATGTAACTATGGACCTGATTCAGAGATCCGCTGCCGATGGGATCTCAAATATATGCATCTAAGTGGCAGGTCGGAGCAGGTTACAACCCACTGAATAAACAGTCACTCACCTTGCAAACAGCGGCCGGACTTAAAGTTAGACCAGCATTGACTTGCCCTATTTGGCCGCACTCACTTACGACCTTATGTGCAATAGTTGCGTATATTTTGGGTCCTATGTCTGTAATCGCGCCCACTTTCCCTCATCTCAATGCCTCCCCCCGCCCATTTCTATGCAAATCCTTTGGTTCCTAGATTTCCGCTGGACTTAGGATCGCAATTGTTTCCGATTCACAAGTCAGCCATTAAGGCATTTCCGACCCTAACTTCAACGTACATGGCGTTGCACTATTACTACGCATGCGCAGTTGATGCAAAATCGATCCGATCCTAAATATACGCACCTATCGTTAATATCGGATCTCTGAATCAGGCCCTATGTAACTATGTAACTATGTTACTGCATAGAAGCTGACAAGATGGGGTAGCGTGCAGAGCCAATGCGCTGGATATGTTTCTCGTAAGCACAAGACAAACAATTTAAATGAATCATTCTTATCCGTTACCATTCTCAGAGCGTCAACTAAGATAATATGCCTGATTTCACGGTGATACTCGCTCTCGTGTGCTACGATTCGCCTGGCCAGTGAGGCAACCTGACTCAGAATGCGTCCATCTGTATAACACTAGCCCATTCCTTAGCGGAACTACCGTTAGTAGTTAAAGGTAAACTCAGATTTCTCTGTTAGTAAACAATGTAACGCACATTACAATGCAGCAATATTATTAAAATTCAATTAAATGCAAACATCTGTTGTTTATGTCCTTGAAGAATGAAAGGGGAATTATTTCTTGTCTCGGTACAAATGGGAGTATCAGAGAGAAACTATTGCCGTTATTTCATATAATATAGCAGCCGGTACTAGTGGGTTAAATACAAGCAGATACAGTCAGCAAATCAGAAGCAGCTAGCAAGTATTTGCTTGTTAACATTATAATGATGCATCCAGGGGTGGAGCTACAATTTTCTTTTAGGAAGAAGGGGGCGGGACTTGGTTGGGTAAATTAGTGCTTAATTTGATCCCTCCCTCTTTCTAGTATTAACTCCTCCTTCTTATTAGTTTACCACACCCACAATTTTTTCCAAACTCTCTACCACATTATTCTCCTCCTCCCCATGTTCTCCACTGCTCCCTCTCCATCTGTCCTCCTTCACCCCTTCTTCTGAACCCAACTCTGTGTGTTTCGGTCTGCAGCACTTGCAATACTAACTGGGTGTGTATAGAAAGGTTCTTCAGTCCAAACGTGCCTTACTATACTCAGCCTATTGTAAAAAGCTACTTCCTTCCGCCATTTACTGTCCTAAAGCCAGTGCCGGTTTACCAAATCGGCAAAGTAGGCACCAGCCTATGGGCCTGGCGTCCTTTAGGGGCTCTGAGAGAACGGATCAAAACATTGATTGGAACTTGAAAAAAAATTACAATCGCGCAAAAACACAGAAAAAATAATCAACTCAAAGAAACGAAAACTACATTAAAGACTCTGTAGAAAAAATATTGTGGTTAATGCAATGTACTCATTAACAACCTAAAGTACATAAACCATAGACATCAGATTACATTACAGATTGTCTTTGAAAAGCTCATCCTCTGTCAGCTGTTATTTTGTAAATACCTACATATGGGTAATGTACAGCAGTGACGGTCACCTCCATCTAGCAGCTGAAGTGCACACTACTTAGTTCAAAGTTATCCCACTAGGGTATGCAAGTGAGGCCCTGAGATTTCGATTGCCAAGGGCTTCTACACTCTACAGACTTATTTGTCTTTAACAGGGCCGGCCCCATCGCTCCATGGTAGGATGTGGCGCAGCACACCACCAGGCTGGAAAGGCCCTCACCTCCCCGCTCCTCTGGTGCCACGCATGGTTGGAATGAGGTTCAGGCCATCTGCCGACGCTGCTGTTACATAGAGCAGCTGATAGCAAACCCCCTTTCAGCTGCCGGCTGTTCTGTGTTCTACCCAGCAGCTGATAGCAGGAACTTCCTGCATGCAAATGCCGCTGACGGGCGAGAGAGCCACAGAGGTAGAGAAGAAAACCTGAAGTTAGAGAGACATCAATGAAGAAATATTTGGAAGCTGGAGAGACATCAATGGGGAAAATTTATGGAGGCTGAAGAAACATGAATAAGAAATATAGGGAGGCTGAAGAGACATGAATGGAGAAATACTAGGAGGCTGGAGAGACATGAACGGGAAATATAGGGAGGTTGGAGAGACATTAAGGGGAATATTTGAAGGCTTCTTACACATGATGAGGAATACTGGGAGTTGGAGACATATGATGGGGAATACCTGGAGTTAGAGACATATGATGGGGAATACTGGGAGTTGGAGACACATGATGGGGAGTACTGGCAGCTGGAGTGACGTTACGGAGAATATTTAAGGGCTGCAGCCACATGTTGAGGAATACTGAGAGTTGAAGACATATTATGTGGGATACTGGGAGCTGGAGAGACATGATGGGGAATACTGGGGAGCTGGAGACACTTGATGGGGAATACTGAGAAGCTGGAGACACATGAATGGGGAATAATCAGAGACTAGAGATACATGATGGTGATATATTGGAAGGCTGGATACACACAATGTACAATTCCTGCACAAGGGCCCTCTCACTTCTTAAAACACCTCGGGCTGCAATGTCAATGTTATAGGGGCCCCCTCTGAAATTGGCCAATTGATGCTCTTCTATAAACCTTTTCCCACAACATAACATACCTTTCTTAAGAAAGAGCTAATAGAATGACCATGAAAAGCTCTATAAACATTCACAAAGAATTAAATACAGTCCACAGTGCTGTTGCTAAGATGATAACAGTAGATCAGAAGTTTTAATTAAATGCTGATCATGTCAGCTCCATTGAAATGATACATCTACTTCAGCAAAATGCACTCATTCATTACGCGGTTTCCTTCTCTGGCAAATTTACCCAAGAAATCGAGAAGGTGATGACACAACGAAAACTGAAGGGCTTTCACCCGTGACACCAGAGTCTATTATTCAGATACAGATACAGCTCATTAGCTTGATGAAGAAACAGTCACAGTGCGCTATATAAAGGAAAAGGTTATAACACAAACCACATGGGTAAAGTAATTGCGGATACATTATAGATACCCATTAATAGTAACGTATGACACAGTGAAGCTGGGTGCCTTAAAATCTCAGAGTTGCCTACTTTTTATTTCTCGGAGATCTCAGAGGGAAGAAATAGATTCCGGTATGGGGGGTTGGGCTTAATGACGAAATTTATGATGTCACCAAGCCACGCCCACCCCCTGGTACACTATTAGTAACTCTAGGGATTACAATAGAGATTGACAGGGTGGCATCTCATGCAGGAGATTTGCCGGATCTGCCGGGATACCAGAAGAACTGCCCAAATTTCAGGAGTCTCCTGGATATTCTGGGAGACTCGGCAACACTGCTTTAACTCAGTTTTAAAGTGATGCCAGGAACACAGTGGTTCAGGTTTATCACCAATCAAAGGATAAGTTGGCCATGTACAGTTCAATAAGGAGCTGATCCAGGCAGAGGTGCAATAAAGAAGCCTGAAACCGTAGCATAGGGAGGGACTGACACACCAATCCTTCACCTCATATCATGCAGAGGACAGTGCTAAGCTTTGGATCAGCCTCTGAGCGCTGTCTAAACTGCTTGGCGCTACCATTCCTGGTGTGTCCTCCATGGGAGCTGGGTGGTCAAGTACCTTGGGCCCTAATCTGTCATAAGGCAACTGAGTTGAAAACAATGATTTGTAGTTCGACTCTAAATTAGAGTTTAAAACCAAAGCTGTCCCGTTAATATGTAATAAGCAAAACCAGCCATTATTTTCTCTGTATGGAAAATATATGTAATTAATTTGTACCCCTAACATATGTGGACGTGTAATATCCTGTCTCACCTCTAGGGGCAATCTTAATGAAGACCCTGGCCTTAGTTACACTCCACACCTTGGGAGCAGTCTTGTAACAGAGGCTTTCACTTCAGATCTCCACGAGTGAACGCTTTCTGGACTCTTCCATATTCGATGCGACACAGACGGGGTATTAATATAAATGTTTATACTGATATTACTTTCAGGTTTGGGGTTACAGTGAGGGGATGGTTAAGGTAAGGCTGCAGTGAGGGACAGTTAATGGATGTTTAGGGTTAGGCTGCAGTGAAGGTGTGGCTTGCGTTAGAGGGCCTGATCGAGGCTTAATAACGACGGTGTAAATCTGGCTGTGGAAACGCACTGCGCATGCGTGCGTAGATATTACTCATCGTAACTCTGATCGTAGTGTGTAACTTAGGAACGCTTGGGCACGGAAAATGATCTTAAGTCTGGATCAGGCCCAGCGTTAGTATTTTTGTCAGACATTTAACTATCAACAACACTAAGGTCGATAGGACCCCTATCAAGGTGGTTTTCATACACTGCCAACCTAATGTTGTTGAAGGTATCACAAAAATGACTTTAGAACTTGTATTCCACACCCGATAAATGGCTGTTTGATTGATTCACACACTTTTATCTTCTCCCATAGCAGTGAGTCAGCTGTGGACAAGAAGACCTGATTTATTAAACCTGAGCCTTCCACAGGTCCAGTGTAAACGGCCTGTTGAAACTATAAGGATGAGCTGTATAATCATCATCAATCTGAACGTGCAGTCATTTGGTCCTGGTAGCCATCTGATCAGGAGGCTTGAAAACAAATAGAGCTGGTACTTAGGGTTAATGAGAAGTAACGGTCGCAAACAGCAAAAAGCATCCCCGGTGTCACGAGAGTAATCAGTATTTTCAGAATTAAAGCTGCAAAACTAAACCAGAGTCCAATCACAGAGAGTAAGTCCCAGGATGTCAAAAGTCCCAAACGTCAATGGACTGGATCCAGGCCACTGTACAACAGCCGCATTGCTCAAACTGCTTTTGGAATTCAGCTGAATATCTGGCAATGCGCATGCATTGCGCTGGATGCTCTATTCTGAAAATATTACTATCAGAAACGTTTCTATGAATAGGTAAGTATGCCGACTGATCGATTCATTCGGAAACGCTGCCGCACACCCGTCACACTTCCCAAGACCTGCCGCAGGTGAGTTGGATTCTATTGGGAGTTTTAGGGTCAGGCTGCAGGGAAGGAACGGTTAGGGTCAGGCTGTGGGGAAGGGAGGGTTAGGGTCAGGCTGTGGGGAAGGGAGGGGTAGGGTCAGGCTGTAGGGAGGGGGGTCTTAGGGTTAGGCTGTGAGGAAGGTAGGATTAAGGTCAGGCTGTGGGGAAGGAAGGGTCAGGGTTAGGGTCATGGAAAGGAAGGGTTAGGGTAAGGTTTAGGGAAAGGGTTGGGGTAAAATTTATATTTACCATTCGGACCTCTGTCTTCAGTGCTTCGGGGATTCATTGCTTTGCCTCTTCGAGGCAAAAGTAATCAATTTCCCAGCCAGTTCAGAACTGGCTATGAGAGAAGGGTCAGGCTATGGAGAAGGGAGGGTTAGGGTTAGGGTAATGGAAGGGGAGGGTAAGGGTCAGGCTATGGGGAAGGGAGGGTTAGGGTAAGGATTAAAGTAATTGTCAGGGTTACATTCATACTCACCATTTGCAGAAGCGTCTTCTGTCTTCCGTGGATTGATTGCTTCTCCTTTGCGACGCAGAAGCAATTAATAAAGAACAGGTTCGCAGTGATGACCCCCACCCAGGGAAAAAATCTTAACACTACATGGAGGGCAACTATAGCCATTGCAGGTGTGGCCCTATAGTCATCGAAGCAGTGCCAAAATAGCCATTACAGCGGTGCAATGTCATTGGTGACATCAGGGATGGGGGGGGTGCATTTACACTGTGCATGTATTGGACACTTTGGCTCCTTATTTCTCTAAGGAGCTGGTACATGTATAGTGAAGTCCCATTGCAGCTCATACAAAGATGGGCCAGAGTAATCCCAAATCTATATGATGTTACTGCATTTGTGAGCCAACGGAAACATAGGAAATGTGCCTCTGGTTATGGGAAATGATGGAAAATGTTTCTGCCATTGATACTCTTTCATTTATAACGAGCATTGCGTTTACAAATTAGATCAGTCTAACCTATTCCGAGAGGCTTTTTTAAAACTAATATCATCCCAAAAAATAAATGAAACGGTGCAGAGGTAGAATTATGCGGCTCAATTATGGCTTGATATAATAAGATGAGTGACAGAACACTTTAGAGAGAGCGCACACAGATTATCATAACAGCGGGATCGGGAGACAGGTACACTTTATTTATACTGAAGATGAGATTTATAATAGGCCCTGGGCCAAATGATGCTTCTACAGATAAATTTAGGGACGAGACTTGCAGGTGCCGGATCAATGGGAGTCTGTAGGGGAGATTAAATTAGCCTTCATCTTTTATTAAAAGGCATAATCCTTTTCACCTTCACTGCCACTGCCTGCCTGCCTGCCTGTGTGTATTAGAACAATAAACAATCACTTTTACACAGCAGTTACGGCTTTTTAAATTCCCAGACAGAGGCTCAAATCTCCTGAAAACATCCTAGTGTTATTCTAGCCATTATTAATTGGTGACAATCTCTATATATCTATACAAAGGCAAGGGGACATAAACATAATGGGGTAGATCCAGAACTACGTGTGCCGTACGTTTATTCGCGGAGCGTATTTTCGTGCACGTAAGTTCGCTACACTCCCCTCGGCACACCCCTTGCACGGACGTATTTTGTCAAGATACGCTGCCCAAACCCTACCTTAACTTTTTCACACGTAACAGCGTACGTCCGCTAACGGACGTACAGACTACGTGAACGTACTTAGCACGGCACGCCCATACTGTACACTTTACATACAAACCTCCACCTACTTCACGTAAATCGAACGTATTGTTGACTCACGTAAAATTGGCACGCCCACACGTAAGTATTTACGTGACACATACGTGAATCTCCCATACGTTCACAATTACGCTACGTGAATGGGCGTATTTTCTATGGTGCGCATGCGCAGTGCGTTCTAAACTGCGAATTTGCGTCTCCGCCACGCGTAAAATCGCGGAGAAGCGTCGTTCTGGATCAGGCCCAATGTAGTGTTTGTCTGTGTCAGGGGCATTTTTAAGTGAGGGGGTGACGGTGAACAATTAAGCAAAGCTTCAACCTTATAATTTAAATACCAAAGAAGAATTAATCAGCTATATACAAAAATATGGAACATCTTTCTAACACGCAAAAATATTGCATTTTCACTCCATGTATGGCCTCGTGATTGTCCATTTGCTGATATACCGGTAAGCCCTTTAGCTACATTTGCCCCTAACTTTTTGCCCCTAAGGTTTGTGGAAAGTTTGGGAAACTTTCCATATGTCTAGTTTTCATCCTGCCCTAAAGGGTGTGGTTTGCCATCAAGTGCGGATCTCCGTTGCGAACGGCCCTATTATGATATGGTCAGTTCCGAGCTGGCTGGAATATCAATTGCTTATGCCACGATGAGGCATAGCAATTGATCCCTGGAGCACCAAACACGGTGGTCTGAAAGCTAAGTAAGTATCCCCAACCTAATGCAGCCTTCGCAGAGGAGACTCGCAACGTTTGCCATCTGACCCCAACCCTCCGCTCTCCACAGCCTAACCCTAACCATCCTCAACCTGCGGCCTCACCCTAACCTTAAACCTCTGCTCTCCGCAGTCTAACACCTAACCATCATTGTCTTGCTGCCTAACCCTAACCCTCCCCTCTCTGGAGCCTGACCCTAACCCAAGGGTTCTGAACCAATGCGATTCACTGGTGGTACTCAGACCACTGTCTGGTGGTAGCGGGCCAAAGCACAGAGAAGGGCCACCAATGACGTCACATAGGGGACGGGGCCCCACGGCTGTGTCTAGGGCCCCGCATTTTCTGACAGCAGTCCTGGGTAGCAGCTGTATTTGTAGTTTAACCAGGTGCAATACCAGATAACAAAGGTATTTAATAAAGTATCTAGAGGGCTGAATGCATTATGTAGAAAATGTACTTGATCCCAGTGGTATGCCCTTACCCCTTCCTGTCCTAACCAGAACGGGTGCCTTTTCTAAATGATACCAGTATCGGAATGTTAAATTTCATTTTTAAAATGTAATCGGGAATGGTGCAGGCAAAATGAAGCTTTCAGCTTCTCAAAACCGGCCCTTCATGTGCGCAACTGTATCCCAACCTAAAACATTATCGCAGATCCGCTCATAAGACCGGATCCAGACGTCTGATGCCGCTTCGGTCGCAAAGGTCTGCATAGGAAGCGGAATTCTGTTAGTGAATTGCTAAGCAATCCTAAAGTCAGTATGTGCGAGGAGAGGCCACTCCCAAGCCCTTACTATACAATTGCACACAGGTTTGCACACATTGGACCGGATAATAAACAAATGAGCAGACTAGATGGGCCATGTGGCTCTTATCTGCCGTCACTTTCTATGTTTCTATGTTTCTATTCAGAGATGCGTGTGTCTAAAGTACACAAATAGCAAGGCAACACCCATGACAGTACCCTAGCACGGACGGGTTTTCGGTGACTTACGCCTCCAAAGGGCACCCTTATCTCTACGTGTGTATTTACACGCGTATGTTACTTATGTACGTGCATGCGTACTTTACTAACTGCACCCTCAAAAACCCATTTAGATGCCATCCCCGCCTACTTTCACTTAACTTGTGACTAGTGACATATGGGCCTGATCCAGACCTACGCCGATGCGCTGTGCTTACTAAAGCACAGCGTATCGGCCGACACTCCCCCTGTGTGGGCGTAATTCCCATTGCTTACGCCGGCTGAAGGCTACCCTAACTTCAATTTCAGCCGGCGTAAGCAATGGGTAATACGCTCGCACATGAGCGTATTACCACTAAGCCCTCCCACCCTCCCTCATTATAATACCTCCCCCCGCCCACCTTCACTAACCTTAACGTAGGGACGCTAGGGGGACGCCCCCTCGGGCGTTGCCGTAGCTATGCCGGACAACATCTGCCCGGCGCATGCGCAAATCGGCTTTTCAGCCGATCTTACACGTACGCCCGCCGTCCTAGCGACAGTGGGCGTAGGTCTGGATCAGGCCCACACGTCACTAAGTTCGATTCACAAGTCCATGCCTAAAGGACTTACGTGGGTTACTTGCGTGAAAAAAGTTACTACGCATGCACAGTCAATCCGCTCCTAAAAATACGCACACAAACACTAGCAAAATCGTTTCTGTGAATACAGTCCACTGTGACTGTACACATGGCGGGTCATCCCCGCCACAGCTGTCCGATAGACTATCAGCGCGGAAGCCTGGATCATGAGGCTCCAGACATGTACCGGCAGCCTTTAGCTAATGCACGTGCAGTAATAACATGTGAACCACACAATTGGATCCGGACGTTAAATTCTACATAGTGCACGTGTACAAATATAGCAAAAAAAGTCCAAGTTCAGTATTCGGAGAACATTTAACAATTTTGCTGTAAGGACTAAATATAGTGAATCAGACGAATCCAACACTTTAAAGAGAGACAGAGCAACCAGCCAAGCACTTAGTGGTGCAATTATCTTAAAATGCTGGTTTCTTCACAGGGGTATCCCTATAATTGCCTACAATTGTCTCAGACAGCTAGTTATGTCAAGGGTGCCAAAATGAAGGAAATTAGTTTAAAATGGCAAATGTATCTTGCTTGTAGATATATAAATATTAAAAGTTATTCTAATATGTGCATATTAACAGTTTCACTACTGATACGCATGTGCTAAGCCTAATTTTTACTTTTATTTTAGTCTGCTTCCATTCCAACATCTATGTTACCTATTATACTATGTAGAAATTCCCGTTCAGCTGTTGTAATAATCATTATTATAGTTAAAGGGAAGTGGTGTTGGTCTAATCAACCAATCGTAGAAAGGAGGCAGTGCTTATCTGAAACGCCCCACCCCATAAAGAAGATCTACCACATAGCCACCTAGGTGGCAAATAAGCACAAGTAATACAGAAGTCCTGTTATAGCCAGGATGGAACCTTTCTCCTGAAATAATGAAAAAAGAATGGGGAAAGTGTTCAAACTGACGACTAAAACTGCACCCCCATGAAGGAAAAGTCTAGATCTGACCCTCATGGCACCCTCCTGCATCCCAGAACCACTAAGAACCACAGGTCTTGTGCACTGGGCCAATGATTAATGATCCAGAAACAATCCAAACACCTTAAAAAAAAGCAGAACTTACTGAAATGTCAACTAATAATTCAGGAAAATGTTTTACTATGACTATATTCCTATATCCTAAAAACAAAACAAAACACATTTATGTCAATTAAAAAAAAAGAAAGATCCAAAGTACAAATAACAGACTTGTGATAAAAGACACCTGAAAGATTGCTGGAAGTTGCACGGATTATAGTAAACCTCTATAAAATGCCATTTTTATACACGCCATTGTGTCTCTACAGTCCAATAAGGGAACTCAGAGTTCAGGACATCATCGCTTAGAAGAATAACAGTGACAGAAACAAATGTACAGAGCAGCACGGCGGCAAAATCCTATCACTGCTGAGGGGTTTACTTTCTGTATTGTATGACGAGGTACTGGTGGGTGTTAATACTTTGCCTGGGCACTTCAGAGCAGTTTTTCCCCTGAAGTAGCTTTATTGAGGCTGAGTAAACAAATACAAGGTACAAAGTAAAGTATAAGGAGTACATCTGAACAGCAGGATTGTAACATCGCAGACTGCAGGGCTGGTGCTAGCATGTCTGGCGACTGGCGCCCTCCTGCTCCCTCCTCCTCTCTAAATTATTTGTTCATTCAATAAAGGTTTTTTTTTCTTTTAATACAAATCATAAAATGAAAATGAATAAAGAGAGTAATACAAATAAATATAATATTATAATCAGACTGTGGCCCCTTTTATAATCACATTGCTTTTACCCCCATTTATAATCACATTGCTTGTTCCCCCTCTTATAATCAGACTGTACCCCCATTTATAATTAGACTGCTTGTGCCCCCTTTTACTATCACCCTGCATGTGCCCCTTATTACAATCATCACCATGTATGAGCCCCCTTTTACAATCATCACCCTGCATGTGCCCCCTTTTATAATCATCACCCTGCATGTGCCCCCTATTACAATCAGCACCCTGCTTGTGCCCCCTTTTATAATTGTGCCCCTTTTACAATCATCACCCTGCATGTGCCCCTTTTACAATCATCACCCTGCATGTGCCCCTTTTACAATCATCACCCTGCATGTGCCCCTTTTACAATCATCACCCTGCATGTGCCCCTTTTACAATCATCACCCTGCATGTGCCCCTTTTACAATCATCACCCTGCATGTGCCCCTTTTACAATCATCACCCTGCATGTGCCCCTTTTACAATCATCACCCTGCATGTGCCCCTTTTACAATCATCACCCTGCATGTGCCCCTTTTACAATCATCACCCTGCATGTGCCCCTTTTACAATCATCACCCTGCATGTGCCCCTTTTACAATCATCACCCTGCATGTGCCCCTTTTACAATCATCACCCTGCATGTGCCCCTTTTACAATCATCACCCTGCATGTGCCCCTTTTACAATCATCACCCTGCATGTGCCCCTTTTACAATCATCACCCTGCATGTGCCCCTTTTACAATCATCACCCTGCATGTGCCCCTTTTACAATCATCACCCTGCATGTGCCCCTTTTACAATCATCACCCTGCATGTGCCCCTTTTACAATCATCACCCTGCATGTGCCCCTTTTACAATCATCACCCTGCATGTGCCCCTTTTACAATCATCACCCTGCATGTGCCCCTTTTACAATCATCACCCTGCATGTGCCCCTTTTACAATCATCACCCTGCATGTGCCCCTTTTACAATCATCACCCTGCATGTGCCCCTTTTACAATCATCACCCTGCATGTGCCCCTTTTACAATCATCACCCTGCATGTGCCCCTTTTACAATCATCACCCTGCATGTGCCCCTTTTACAATCATCACCCTGCATGTGCCCCTTTTACAATCATCACCCTGCATGTGCCCCTTTTACAATCATCACCCTGCATGTGCCCCTTTTACAATCATCACCCTGCATGTGCCCCTTTTACAATCATCACCCTGCATGTGCCCCTTTTACAATCATCACCCTGCATGTGCCCCTTTTACAATCATCACCCTGCATGTGCCCCTTTTACAATCATCACCCTGCATGTGCCCCTTTTACAATCATCACCCTGCATGTGCCCCTTTTACAATCATCACCCTGCATGTGCCCCTTTTACAATCATCACCCTGCATGTGCCCCTTTTACAATCATCACCCTGCATGTGCCCCTTTTACAATCATCACCCTGCATGTGCCCCTTTTACAATCATCACCCTGCATGTGCCCCTTTTACAATCATCACCCTGCATGTGCCCCTTTTACAATCATCACCCTGCATGTGCCCCTTTTACAATCATCACCCTGCATGTGCCCCTTTTACAATCATCACCCTGCATGTGCCCCTTTTACAATCATCACCCTGCATGTGCCCCTTTTACTATCACCCTGCATGTGCCCCCTTTTACAATCATCACCCTGCATGTGTCCCCTTTGATAAACATCACCCTGCATGTGCCCCCTTTTACAATCATCACCCTGCATGTGTCCCCTTTGATAAACATCACCCTGCATGTGACTTAGGAGGATGTTCAGACTCATCCAGACCTGTACTTCCAAAAAACTTCCATGTGTTGAGTTGGAAAACATAAGGTATTCTCTGTCCCTACCTAATAAGCATTGTTAAGACTGTTCCATAAATGCTGAAAGCACACAGTTAGCCATAAAGGTCCTCATCCCGATCCCCTGTTGCAAAAATCTGTGTATCGATATATGTTTTTAATTGACAAATAATCAACTGTGTTCAATCTTAGTTCCAAGACATCATACAACACCTGCAGCTTTGTAAATGATGACCTGTAGGTATTCTATGGTTTCATTCTATTGTAATACTTATCCATTCTCCATAAGCTGCAAAATATTCATACTAACATAAAGGACACTGGGCCTGACTCACAGTTAAGCAGGAGATGAGAAGGAACGCATTATTCACAATTATACGCACCCTGGAAACGTCCTTGGTTTTATTCTTAAATGACTTAAGAAGGCCATAGCCAGCCTTATCTTTCCAAGCGTACTATCTGAGCCGGACTGTTGATACCTCATTCTATACAGAGACTTACTATTAACTACTATCAATCTCCTCTGGAGTATTTGTCTGCTGTATGTACTACAGCTATTTCTGGATCCCATTCTGAGTCACCCTTGTGGCGGGTAAGCAACAACTAATACTGTTCTACCTGTCGTTGTTTCTCTGCGGATGAGGCCTGAAATGACATCCTATGCACATCGGTGCTCCTCAGGATCAGTGCAGCAACTACTTGTGGGTTCAGTGCTGGGCTGGCCACCCGACACTTCGGATTCGGTATAGGCTACTCTGGACTAGATCAAGTGGACTAACCATCTTCCCTCGACTGGGTAATTTCCCTTGTGTGTCTCTGCCTGTACCCATTAACCCATGAGTTCTCTGCTACCGGTTTCATATAATTTGTTCTCTGTCCAGAGGTATTACAGGCTGTTTAAAATGTTGTGGCTCCTATCAGTTTTCCATACGATTACACGTGTTTACGCTAATATATTTACATATATACATATGTCTATGCATGTTTTATTGATTTTATTTATGCTCAATAAATACATTTAGTTACATACCAGCATTGGTTATTTATCCATCACAACTATTAATGGGTTTTAATTTTTACTTAAAGCTTCTCCGCTGTTTTTATTTTTTCTTTCCATGCTTATGTCTCTTCTTAAGTTGCTAAAGTACGCCCAGAGTTAGCAAAATGCACCCTGTCTCCTCATATTAATGCCTCCACACCTCTTCTTACTTATCTCATTACGAAAGGGGTTGTAAATCACAATTAATGGATCACCGTTCCAAAATCCTACGTAGAGTCTGTAAATAAGGGTACTTAGCATGCGCAGTTTAACTGTCCTTAAGAATACGCACGGAAATAGCAGCAGCAGCTTCTTAACTGTGAATCAGGCCAATGTCTCCCTTGGAAAGGAAGACACACACACTAAACACAGAAATATCAATTATAATTGAACTGTAAAATGCACAGATTAAGCCATGTAAAACTGTCAAACGGTAGTTTGTCTGTGGTTTAAATCAATACCAATAAAGCTTAGGAAGATGTACAGTTATCTGTCAAGTGGCTTTTTCTGAGCTATAAAATTGGCTGCTAGGACTCAGTGAAGAGGATGTATATCTACAAAGCTACCTCTATAAAAAGAGCCCTCACCTCCCATTCTATTATATTACACCTATCTTTCTTTTTGCCGCACAACAATACATCACTGGTTTTATTTATGTGCTTCATTTGGGGGAGGATTGAAAAGTCATTATATCTCGGCTGGCATCACCCGGTGCTGTATCTCATGGTGTCTCCCCATGTACATTTTTGTACTGTTTCTCTGGCAATAGTAGAGAAAAAGTAGCAAAATGAATGTGTGTACTAACATTAAGGGCCAGATTAAGGGCTGTGGGTTTGGAAAAGTGGAGATGTTGCCCATATCAACCAATCAGAATCTAGCTGACATTCTCTAGTATGTGATAGGAAAGTGAGAGCGAGAATCTGATTGGTTGCTATGGGCAACGTATCCACTTTTCCAAACCCACAGCTTAGTAAATCTGTCCCTAAAGGTCTGTATTGGGTTCATTTCTGACAACATGCCCTAATGCTGGCCATGCTGGGTGACTATTGCTCCAAGCATGTGGTGTCCGATAAACTGGTCGATTCCCCACCAATGAAAGGTCCCGGTATCAGTACCACACACACCTCTCCAACTGGGAGCCATAATCTTGGCTAAAGAGGGAGGGGCTGCAGAGATTGACAGGAGGCCCTTGCAAACTGATTTACTACACTGACCTTCCGTCAGTCTCTGTCCTGATTGGCTGCACAGGCCTCCTGTCAGTCTTGGCAGGAAGCCCGTGTAGCTTTCTAATTCGCTGGCTATAGTAATTCCGGTCAATGTGCTGCACCTCTACCTCCTAACCATAGTTTCCCCATCTGTCTTGTTTATAATGACCAGCAAGTATGGCAGTAATATACACACACACAATCATCCCTATAGTGTACAAATCCTGGCTCCTGATGTTTTACAGTCTTGGTCTTGCTCCTAGATTTAAAAAAAAAAAAAATAATAATAATGTTGAGTCCTTTTTAAATTAAATGGATGTTTATGCAATAAAAAAAAAAGAAATATTCCCAATAAAGCCGCATTCATTTATTTGTATTGTCACACACCCAAGGAGGTTTTGCGCAGTGCTTTACCGTTAACTGTTTCTAGACATCTGTTTAAGAGGGAACGCTTCTGTCTACATTAATCTTAAACGCCCTGCACCGGCCAAGTCATACGCCTGGAGTCATTATAATGCTCTTGCTATAAATAAGAGACTCAGACACAGCTGATGTAGTTAGGTTTCCTGATGAAACACACTGTACTTATATAGTCTCTGTTTTCCATTTACATTGCACAATTAATTCTCATATTGCGATTCTTTGTATGAAACCATAACAGACGTAGCACATTATGTCTCCCAAAGGCCCATAATTCACAGGGATTAATGACCCACCCCCCAAGCCCACTGACACACTGTCTGATCCCTGCTCTGGATTAATCAGATGAGCAATCGTGACCAATTAATGTGACAGAGGCTCTTCCTTGTATCCTAAAACATCAGTGATCCAATTAAAGCCACAATGTATGCTTAAGGCAACCGCAGACGTGTCACAGCAGATAAATGCTTAATTTATGGAATCTAGCACATACAGTAATACAACTCATCTTTCCCTGTACGACTTCTGAAGGCTAACGTTTCTAATTAAACAGCTCTGAAGATAATGTCATGAACTCATGTTTGTCATCATGTGCCATAACACCACATTATTGAGACTGAAAGATATTGCATACAACATATATGACATATTTTTCATATTAGAACGATAAACTGATAAAATAAAAGCAAAATACAAATGATTTAAATATCTCACAGTTTACGCAGAGGCTTATTTAGCTATCTTTGGCTATAAGCACAATTAGTCACTGTACAACACCCATAAACAAGGGTTAACTTATCTACATGTCACTCCAGGCTATGCTGAAAAATGCATGTCATCTGACTCACAGTTGTGCAAAGAGCTAGCCACAAACTCACACCACATCACCTCTAACCC
>WWET01000093.1:763042-794534 GCA_011038615.1 Limnodynastes dumerilii | reverse complement strand
CCCCCCCCCCCCTCTCTCTCTCTCTCTCTCTCTCTCTCTCTCTCTCTCTCTCTCTCTCTCTCTCTCCCTCTGAATGAAGACCTAGAACATTAACCAGTTGACCAGGGTTTGTCTCAACCCTGATATCAGAGAAGACTATTGCTTTTTTGGCCTTTAACAAAACTCCAGACTACTATAAAATCCTCAACCCTGACATTATCCCACATTTTTTTAATCTATTCTAGGAAATCTTTAGCAACCTGTCCATTAAACTCAACGTTAATATAGCACATAGCATTCTCATCACCTAACAAGAAATAAACGCCTATTTACTAAGCTGCGGATTTGGAAAAGTGCAACCAATCAGATTTTAGCTGACATTCTCTAGTATGTAAAAAGAAAGTGAGAGCTAGAATCAATGGCAATGGTTGCTATAGGCAACATCTCCACTTTTCTAAACCTGCAGCTTAGTAAATCTGGCCCCTAATATAGATCCATAATATTTTTAAACAAGATCAACATTTTTGGAAAAAGTGGTAGCCAACAGACTTTAAAAACGTATGACCTCATGTGTCCCTACTCATCAATTAACCTTTGCACAGGGAAGAAGTGCAGTTCCGAAGTTAGACTTTTTGAGGAATGGGAGTTAAGAGCTACTGCATAGACTTTAGAAAACCCTCTCTAGATGGTGAATTTGGAATAGGATATGTAAAAATGATGGGAAAGCTATCTTAATACTTAATCCAAGTCAAGAAGTGTTTTCAATAAAGCATTGAAGATCAAAAATTGAGGGACGCTCAAATAGAGTTTCAAAAGCTTTAGACAAGTGTGTCCTTGAGTAGTTCCCCAGGAGTCACACTCATTCCCTTTATATTGTGACAGAAGCACTGGGAAGTTGGTAATTGAAGATTGATATAGATATTTGTTCCAGGTTCTGTCTTATGTGTTTTAAAATACACAGGTTGCGAAGTAATTTAGACTTTGCTAAAAATAGATTATGGGTTCCTGGGGTTGAGGATAGGAGAGAGAGGGGTGTGGGTCCCTGATGCAAATGGTCCTATTTCAGTTGGGCCGTTTGCTCTCAGGCCAGTTCCAAACTGGCTGGGAAAAGGCATAGCAATCAATCCCTGGACACGGTGCTCCGAAAGGCAAGTAACTATTCTATCCCCAACCCTCTCCCTTATCCTTACCCTAACCCTCCCTTTCTATTACCCTAACCCTAACCCTTCCTTCCCCGCAGCCAAGCCCTAACCCCCCTTTCCCCACAGCCTAACCCTAAGTCTCCTTTCCCCGCAGCCTGACCTTACCCCCCTCTTCCCTGCAGCCTAACCCTAACGTCCTCTTCCATGGCCCTAACCCTCCCTTCCCCAGAGCCTAACCCTAAACCCCCCCCTTCCGTTAAGCCTAAAAGTCCCCAGAGAGGGTTACTATGCCCAGTTGTTTATTTAAAACTAAACTGGCCTTAGACTATATTTTACCCTCAATTTAGTTTGAGATTTAGGATATCCTTATATTTATCCCAAGCATGTTTACACTGTTCTACTGCGTTACCTCAACCACCTCAGATGGGAGGCTATTCCACTTATTAGCCACCTCAGATGGGAGGCTATTCCACTTATAAACCACCTCAGATGAGAGGCTATTCCACTTATCAACCACCTCAGATGGGAGGCTATTCCACTTATCAACCACCTCAGATGGGAGGCTATTCCACTTATCAACCACCTCAGATGGGAGGCTATTCCACTTATAAACCACCTCAGATGGGAGGCTATTCCACTTATCAACCACCTCAGATGGGAGAATATTCCACTTATCTATCACCCTTTCAGCCAAGTAATTTTTCCACACATTTCCTCTGAATCTACTACCCTCAGGTTTTTATTCATGCCCTCGTGTTTCTGTTTAGTTTTATTTGGGAATCTATAGCTACAGCTGCTTTCATCCATTTATTTCTCCTATCAGTCATATGTTTGCTGTTTTACAGTGAATAAACACTGTATATCTTCAATAATATTCGCTCCAGTAGTGTTTTCAGCCACTCTGTGCTCTTTTATTTCTAATTTGATAATGATTCATAGACACCTTTTGTGCACTGTTATTTTTCACTTTCCTTGTAAAAAGTAAACCAGCTTGAAAACACGATTAATATTTTCTATTTCCCAAACACTTCAGACTAACACTATGGATCGGAGACCTACTGTTTAAAATCAATTCTGACTATATCATAGCTAGTAAAAGTAGGGTTGGTGAATAGAAAATATCAGTGACAATTTTCTTTTAAAGAGTACCAATCTTCATCACTGTAGCTACCCAAATAACAGGTGTGGGTCCCCAGAAAGAACGGGGATGAGGCATAGCAATCGATCCACGGAGCACCGAACACAGTGCTCCGAAAGGTAAGGCTGTAAACTACCCTAACCCTCCCTTCCCTACAGCCTGACCCTAACCCTCCCTTCCCTGCAGCCCGACCCTAACCTACCATCTCCCCCTGCCTGACCCTAACCCTCCCTCCCCCAGCCTGACCCTAACCCTCCCTTCCCTGCAGCCTGACCCTGACCCTGACCCTAGAGAGGTTACTCACCTTTCCCGTGGTCCAGGTCCTGTGGTAGCGGCGGTGTACTCACACATTCTGAATTTTTTTTTCTAAACTATAGGGGTATTCGAAATAGGGACATCTGAAAAGGAACCTTTGGATGTCCCTATTTTGGAAATCAGGTTTTTTTTAGCAGGTACTGCAACCGCCAAATAGCTCTGTCTAGCTGCCCCCTTGTACTCTTCAGCTCCCCAAGTGACCTCTCCAGCTGCCTCTTCCCCAAAACACCTCTTCTTACTCTCTCTAGCACTGAATTTGTTTTCTCCTTGGGTTATTCTCCAGGCAGTCACCTTTATTCCCTTTACATAACACCTTTTCATCCCTCCACCTTGTTCACTCCATCTCTCCCTCTTGTCCTCTACCGCCCCCAGTTCTTGGAGCTAGATTTACTAGGGAAGGGAAAAATGTAGATGTTGCCCATAGCAACCAATAAGATTCTAGCTGACATTCTCTAGTATGTAATAGGAAAGTAAGAGCTAAAATCTCATTGGTTGCTATGGGCAACATCTCCACTTTTCCTTTTCCACAGTTTAGTAAATCTAGCCATGGATCTCTAACTAAATACATGGACTAAAATCAAAGCTTCTGTGCTATTAATAATTCAACTTTACTTATTACTTTATAATGGATTTCGTCCAACTTCCATAATTTACAATAAGATTGTGACAGCTTTTTCATATTGTGCATGTGAACAGATCCAGGCTAGCCAATCAGAATGCTTTCCAACTGATCTAGACTTAAAAGCAATGACACTTCCAAAAGAGGGGCTGAGCTCTTAGTCAATGTGCAGGACCGGCGTTCCCTATTAATGCATAGCAATACTGACTTACTTCTGCTAATTCCCACACATATAAGGCAGATTACTTAAGGTTTCTGGATAGTGCATCCAGGTGATTTCGGATCTACCTCAGTCTTTTTCCTGGGGAATAGATAACATCAAATTCCGAAGGCTGAGACCAGACAATATTTATTAGAAGGCGAAAAAACTAAATTAATTCCGTAGAAAACTATATATTATCAAAATGCACCCAAAAAATCTTTTGAAACAGTTGAATACTCTGCTACCTCTAGGGACTGAATTCAGACCTCTGCTGCTGGTGTGTTCGCAGTGGAGGTCCAATTCCGAATCCCTGCCGCATCCTAACTACCGCAAGACATATGGGAGATCCTACTTTCTCCTCTGGATCCAGAATTCCATCCTGGTACTGCAATGCCCGCCCATGCTCAGCCATAAGCAAAGGGGGGGCGTGTTCTGATCCTAGCAATCAGAATATGCCCCCTTAGCATATATTAGGATCTGGACCTTTGTTAGGATCTGGACCACTGAATCTACGATTCAGTGTACAAACTGAATCGTAGATGCGTCAGATCAAGCATGCATGATCCAGCTAGTTGTTGTCACATACCCAGATGGTGATAAGAGAATAAGGACTCAAGCTGTATATGTACCACTGTGAAATACAATGAAGATGACAAAGAGGATCTTGCCACTTCCAATAGACTCTTGAGGGAATGACATGAGTATCTTTGTTCCAGAATACTTCTAGAAGTAATCAGTTATTGGCCAGAGACAAGTATGGCTCAGCTGCTTCATGTGCAACAGCTTATCACAGGAGACCACTTTTACCATCTGAAGAACTCTTCACAGCAATCTGATTATCTTAGTGAGGGAAATGATTACTACAAGATGTGCCAAGAACAAATATGTGCACAATATTAGGTTATGTTTTGCAGCAATTGATGTGACAATAAATACACTACAGACACCTGAGCACCATCTACCTTACACTCTGTGGCTGTAAGCAACAACATATGGGCTACACTTAATTACACTACTCTGATATACAATGTTTAATTTTTGGAAGCCTTAATAGTATAAACTTGTTTAAAATTAGACTTTGTCATTGTTTAAAGGTCATCCCCACCACTGGATATCACGTCATTTTTAGAACACGTCAACAGAAATCAAGTTGGTTTCGATAAATGAATCATTGAATCACCTTCGTGTTGCCATTGGCTAGGACCAGCGATCAGGACGAGCATTTAATTGCTTAGCTCAGAATGCTACTCAAGGGACCTTAGAGATTTTGGGTGTAGGTCAAAGTGTGTGGGAGGTGGTGTCCATGTTTTGTCGCCTTGACTGCCTTGTTGTCAAAGCTGCTACCAGTCACCAAGAGCAAAGGACTGGGTTATAGGACTGGATCCTACCTTATGATTTTCCCTCATTTTCGTGCGTTTAGATGGCGCTTCGGATGATGCATTGCGCAAATGCAATTTCCAATTGGAATGCATTCCGTCCAATCCAAAATTAAGAGCGATTAGACTTCTGGGTTGCGTTTGCAAGTGGATGTGACTTGGTATTACGATGCATAGTGTAGGCATGCCAAGATTCTCTATAGTGATGAACAGTTCAGGCTATGGCTATTGGAAGATTGTCCATGTGAGAGGTGGGTGAGTGAAGACCAGGGGACCAGAACCAGAATTAATCATGCGCATGCCAGATGTTATGTATTAGAACTCTGAACGTTTAGAGTTCTGTGTGTCAGGACATGACAACACTCCGTGCGTGTGAAGATTCGCAATGTGAGTGTACAGAATGGGTAGATAAGGGCTGCCGGCAGATATTTTGGTGTCCGGGGCACATCTGCGTTGTCCCGCCCCTCCACAACGTCATCCATGACATCACATAGGAGGCGGAGTGCCGTGGAACTACTTTACCAACAGGCCGATGCGCAGGGAAGGATTTCAAGGTAGGAATCCATATGCCAAATCTTGCTACATGTGGCTTAAGATCTAGTTTAACTATATAGATTTATGTATTTATTTATTAACAGGGTTTTATATAGTTGTTATCAGATTATGTAGTGCTTTACAGAGAATTTTTCACATTCACATTAGTCCCTGTCCCATTGGAGCTACATACTAAGGTCCCTAACAAAGATATATACACACACAGACTAGGGTTTATTTTTTTCAGCAGCCAATTAACCTACCAGCATGTTTTTGGAGTGTGGGAGGAGAACCTGGAGGAAACCCATGCAGACACGGGAAGAACATACAAACTCCACAGTCCAGGAATGGAACTCATGACCTCAGCGCTGGTAAGACACAAGTGCTACTCATTGAGCCACCATGCTGTCCATAAAAAGGTTTAAGGAGCTAAAGACTAGCTTAACAGTGATGTACTGGGAGAAACGACAGAGGATAAGGCCAGAACAATGTGATTTACGGAAATGACAATGACAACGGTGTAAGGGCTCTTTCGTGACTGCTACATGTAAAGTCCCATCGATGGGAAGGGGACATGAAAATCCACTTCAATAAAACATTCTAATGAGTCAGATTAAAATATGTGTGCAGCAAGTGCAACTGAGCCGAGGAAATATTCTCCGTGTGCTGTAGTAGAGAAGCGGTTATTAATATTTTTGGGCATGGTGCCCAGATGGAATAAGCTTGGGGAACAATAGATCATTTAAAAAATGTATTTCCTTTTCTACTGTACTCGCATATATTAATTCTGATAAAATATATCTGCTTGGAAATTAGACACTTTTAGAAATTCATTTTAAATGCAATTAATACTTTCGGTTAGACAGTTGTTTTAGAAAACAAAATATGGCCGTGGCACCCAACGAAAGCAGCACACAGACGCCATGCAGTGAGTCAGTGCTAAACCTTGTCCTATTCATAACAGTGGGCCATATTCAGAAAACCTTTTTTTTTTTAATGTACGCAATTATACGCACGGCCGGCGCAAGAAAACACCCACCAACAACCCCGACACACCCCTCTCCCGGATGTGCTGTCGTGGGCCTAACGAGTCCCTAGAGCACTCTGTTCTTTCCGTGTGTACTTACGTGTGTATCTGTGCTCCGTCCGTGCGATTCTTTATAACCCCGCCTCCATGCGTTCATTTAAATGCCTCCCCCTACCCACTTATATGCAAATTTTTCCGTGCGTCGGATTTCCGTGCGTATGTCCCCAAGTGCGATTCACATGTACGCCCATTAGGCACTTACGAGCGTATAGTCTACGTAAAGTACGTAAATAAAGTTGCGCTGTTGATTCAATCCTAAAAATACGCACGCAACTCCACTCGTAAACGGATCTCTGAATATGGCCCAGTGTCCTGTAACAGATATGCGTCTTTATATCATGTGGATACTACTGTCAAACATGGCCATCATCAAGAAAAATGACAATTTTCCAGGCAAAACATCGCAAATGGTCTGCTCTCTCGATTTACGCATAAAGCGGTTGTGGTCAGCTGCCCTGATCAAATGACGACGGTGTTCCTTTTTCATCAGTTTCCGACGAGACAACACCCCAATCAGAGTGTCTTTGAAGATTCTATTGGTAACAGGTACTATTTTTGGCAGTCTGATACCGCTTTCAGATTGCAGCCCCGGCAATAACCCGGGTTGCAAAACTATTGTTGACAGATGATTTGCCGGGTTTTTGACAAATACCCCTTCTATGTCCAGCAGGGTAGACCCGGGAAATTCTGGGTCCCGGGTCTGCCCTGATATTGTGAAGGGGCTGCGTGCGGTTCCCGGGGAGGGGCTTGTTTACTGTTGCTTAGCAACAGATTTACTGTTGCATAGCAACAGTAACAAATCCCTTCAATGGGATCTGTTAGGTGAGACCCGGGTTTTTCAACCTGTGTCTGCACCTTTCACACTGCCGTTTACTGGGGTCTGACACGGTAAAACCCTTCTTTTTTCCTGTGTCTAAGTTCCGGGTTATTAGACCTGGGACCAGGGCCCCAGTACCTTACAGATCACCACCAAATACCTGGTTTGTCATGTTTTTGGCCAAAAAAGTGGGTTTTTAGTGGCAATCTGAAAGGGGTATAAATCTAACCATTCCCTAACCTTAACCCTAACATCCATATCCTGCAGCCTAACCTTAACCATTCCCTCTCTGCAACCTAACCTTAACCATCCCCTCTCTGCAGTTTAACCCTAACCATCCCTGTTTCCCGCACCATAACCTTAACCATCCCAAACAGGGAGCGTACAGTCCGGTACCTCGTCTAAATATGAACATTCACTATTGTACCCCTTCCGAAATAAAACTATTCTTTATTTATTTTTATTTTTTTAAACTGTCAGCAGTGATACAGCCGCGATTTAGCTGTCGGCGGTATCAGTGTTGCAATAAATGAAATGCAACCGATTGATCTGGACTGGTTGTGCAGGCTGCAGGCCAGTTACAGTATAGCCAGGGATTGGAGTGGCAGATTGATCTGTCATCATTTTAAGTGAGGATGTTTAGGAAATAATAAGGTAGATTTGAGCTACCGGAAATCTGTGCAAGAAATGGGAGTGGTTCCAGGTGTGTGGGTCGGCAGTAAGAATGACCCTTTTGCAAAAGGGCCGTTTTCTACCAGCCATTTTTTAATTGGCTCTGCAATCGATTGATTCTTCCTCACTGAGGAAAGGGAATCGAAGATCTCCAGCACGAATCCGCAGCGGCGACTGGTGAATATTTAGCTAAACCCAAACCTTATCCTAATTCTCACCCTAACCCTCCCCTTTCATTAACCCAACTCTAACCCAGGGCCGTAACTAGGGTTGTGCGATAGGGGCCGCCACCCAGGGCCCCAAGCTTAAGAGGCGCACCAGTAAGCTAATATTTAATGTTATATTATTTGGAATTCAGGGTCAGGGGCACCGTTTTTCCTTTTTAACCCTGGCGCTAAAATCTCTTCTTAGGGCTCTGCCCTAACCTTTCCTTACCCGCAGCCTAGCCCTAAAACTCCCCTCCCTGCAGCCTAACCCTTAAACTTCCCTCCCAGCAACCCAAATCTACAACTCCCCTTGAAATACTACCCTCCTGTCCAGTGCGATGCGTCTGTGGCGGGTCTTCCATCAGGTGTTGCGCCGGGGAATTATGATGGGTTTCGTAAAGGCAATGAATGAGTAAATAAATTTGGCATACTTACCCATTCATTATAAAACCTTCTAATTAGGCATTTTTTCTAAAAACAGACAGACATAAATGAGCTTTTGGCTGCCTGTATTTCGTGAATATAATTTTTCATTCCGGAGAGAGCGGAACCGCTTGAATGGATCTGATCCTTTCTCCTCATTATTACAGAGACATTTTTTTCATCATTGTAAAAGTATTTGAAACACAATACACAAAGCAGAGGTAACAAAAATCACTAGACGTAGAAGCAAAAAAAATGGTAAACAGAATGAAAATAGACGTGTACATAAATAGCTAGAAAAACTAGAGGGTCGCTGATATACAGAACAAAAAGAGCAGCTGGGTCACACAAGCACAAGGAGGTAGCAAGCAGGAGGCTGGAATACACACAGGTGGCTGGCTAGCTGGCAGGAAAGACGCAACGGGCCTGATCCTGACCTACGGCCGACAGTACACTTACACAAGCCATTTGCGTAAGTTCACTGTCAGGGAACGCGCGGCAGATGTTCCCTTAGCGTAAGTACTGACGTATGTAACAAAGTTGCGTACGTCAGTGCTTACGGGGAAGGGGCAGACCCTTCATTTACGATGGGTCTATCCCCACCATGAAGGTGGGGATAGTCATCTAAATGAAGGGTACGGGGAGGGGGGGAAGACCCGTTACAACTAGGTCTGTGGCAGCATGGCTGCAGAACTGGTCTCAATAGTTAAGGTAAGTGTCCAGATATACTACCGAGAGCAGGGAGTGCAGGGGGCGTAAAGCGTGCGGGGTATGGATCTTCCCCAATGACCAGCAACCTGATTAATAAAAGACAGTCTTTAATATTTGCTGATTATTAATCAGAAAGGGTAAAGTTTAAAAAGCAGCCACTAGGGGCAGATCAGGTTAATGTCCCAACATCTGAGAGGCAGATATGTCCAACTGTGCACCTAAAGACAGGTGTAATGCAACATCCTCCTGTTAGGACATTGGGGTACATCCAGAACTCCGCTTGCAATCCGTTTCCTAGCGTAACGTATTTACGCGAGCTTACCTTCTATACACTCCCCTTGGCACACCCCTTGCATGTACGTACTTTGGCCGCTTTACGCTTTCTGAACCCTACCTTAACTTTTGGCAGCGTAACTGCTCTGATCCGCTCACGCACGTATAGGCTGTCCGTAGTTGCCCTGCTAAGCATGTCCATACTGTACTATTTAAATGCCAAAACTCGCCTTAGAAGCGTAATTTCGGATGTCGTAAGGCTGTCACGCCCCCTCGAATGAATTTACGCAACTGATACGTGAGGCCCTTACGCTCAGAGTTACGTTACGTTACATAGCTTATCATCTGTCGTGCGCATGCTCAGTACCACTGTCCTGAACTTGCAGTTTCCGGGCCCTCTCCTAGGGGCTGCTTTGTTGGACTCTAGCATTCATTTTGTTGGTCTGATTATCTGCTCAGTTGAGTATTTATTCCAGCCCCTTACTGGGCATAGTGCTGGTCATTGTTGCTTTTCCCCTGGATCTTCAGTGTGTAACTCTATTGTCCTTCCTGCCTTGGATGCATCCAGCCTAACCTTTGTCCCGAGGAACTGGGATATTCTTGCAGAGCGGTGGCTCAGTGAGTAGCCTTTGTGCCTCACAGCGCTGATGTCATGAGTCCAATATCCAGACTAGGCCTTATCTGTGTGGAGTTTGTACGTTCTCCCCGTGTCTGCGTGGGTTTCCTCCGGGTGCTCCGGTTTCCTCCCACATTCCAATAACATGCTGGTAGGTTAATTTGCTGCTGAATAAATAACCCTAATGTGTGTGTGTGTAAGTGTGTGTTAGGGAACTTAGAATGTAGCTCCAATGGGGCAGGGACTGATGTGAATGTGAAAAATTCTGATATATGCGCTATATAAAAACCTGTTAATAAATAAGTTTATCCCCATTTCTTTTCCTGTGATATTCATATTTTTGCTTTCAGACCTCCATTTACCTGTGTATGTGCACTTATAAATATTCTGTGTTTTCATCACTCTCATGGCCTGGCTGTTAGTACTAAAGAGACTAAAATCATAAATAGAGTAAAAGGAACTCACTCCTAATTAACCATTTGGGACAGGGGCAGAACATGGCAGGTTCTGTGCCCACCCCCTTTGTGTGGAGTGCCAAGTGCTGTTTTAAGCTGTCAACCGCACACAGCTTGCTTACGGTGCAGAGGAGGGGCTGCCATGGGCTCCCGTCTTGTCTTGGCTTCGGAGCAGACGCACACCTTGCGCCCCCTAAAGTTACATGCCTGACGTAGAGGTTACAACAGCATTCACCCTCCAGATTGCATTATTCTCCCTTCCCCCATTCTCCCCCTGGTTCTCTGTGCAGGGGATCCCCCCTACTCAATTTACTAAAATCATAATACCTTGAGAACAGTGTCCAATGCACAATAGTGGGTAATAGGGTCCGAATCGCATGGGTGGTAACCACAATGTACGTGGCAATTTAAACCCGTATAGTTACATTCCCACCCTAAGGGAAGAAGTCCCAAAAAACATCTCCAATTTTCCAAACCCGCAGCTTAGTAAATCTGGCCCAAGATGTTTTTCAGACGGCGGGGTAGCTAGCCGTCTTGAGCAGAGGGGTTTATCTTTTAAATCTACTGTATGGGCATGTTATCATCGCCCACACTAGCCAGACTTCCGACATTGTCAATATTAGTGGACGAATCGAAAGTGTTCAGGTATGGCACTTTATACAGCAGAACTGTGCATATATCGGATATTGGATCTCCACTGGCACCGCTTGGCTCTGATCGCAGATGCATTGGGCCTGATCCAGACCTACGCCCGCCATCGCTAGGACGGCGAGCGTAAGCGTAAGATTGGCTACGGCAACGCCAGATCCACGTAGCAGCGCCGTAGGGACGCTGGAGGGGACGTCCCCCCAGCGTCCCTACGTTCAGGTTAGTGTAGGTTGGCGGGGGGAGCTAGTTTAATGAGAGTGGGAGGGCGGGTTAGGCACCCATACGTTCCTGTGCGAGCATATGGCCCCTTCCTTACGCCGGCTGAAGTTAGGGTAGCTATGCGTTACGATTCCTATTTACAGACATTCATGCAAGCACTCAGATAACCACACCCCTTGCAGCAATCTAAACCTAAACTGTACATTTTGGACCTGATCCAGAGCTGGGCATGCATTCCATATGTAGGGAGGTAGGAAAGTCTGCATGTAAGAGGGAAGTGCACTCCCATTTCACTTCCCTGTCATGTGCGGACTTTGGCTAAGATCTGCAGCCATAAGATTACCTTAAGTCTCTGAGCGGTGACCCGCACAGACGTTGCAAACCCAGTCCACCTTGCAGCCTCGGCCTTCTGTATGACAGGGAATCCGCTACGTAACATCTTCCTGGCACATGTGCAGTTGTGACATTCAGGATGACTTATGCAAGCGTTACTAAGTCTGGATCTGGCTCTTTAAGACTAAATCATGCCCACTTGCATGCACAGCCTGGATCCTCTGTTGTCACAGGTGTCATTTGTCAGAGGTTTGGATAGAGCAGATTGCGTAACATTCAGGTAGCAGAACGTCAAACAGACTAAATATGACCCAGCAGAACAGGAGATAGTGAGAGGTCTGGAACTGGTCCAAGTTTATTAATAAAAAAAAGAGTGAAATAATGTGAAATGGGCTTCTTAGAAGTTGACCTCTCCGCCCTTACTTCAGTTAACTGATATGTGTTTGGAGCTGCATAGATCATCTGGCAGCCTGCCAGAAACCATTTTAAAATGCTGTCTCCCCACCTACACAAAACCAAATAATAAGCAACTGTGAATCAAAATACAAGCCCTAAAGACGTCCAACCCATTCCCCAAAGATCAAAAACTAAGACATCATGAGGTCCCGTACAAGATATTTAAGGCCCAGTATGCATGTATGTGTGTGTGTGTGTGTGTGTGTGTGTGTAACTGAACACATTAACCTCCCACTCAGTCCCTACATTAGTGCCCCCCCCTGCAAATAATGTTTACTGTGATGCAATTTATTGTCTTTTCTTTGCATGTAAATTCCTGCTCTAATCCTTGGGCTGTAGAGTGTCTGAGCTCCATTCACTATCTTTGATAATCGGGTTATGTGAAAACAGGTCAGATGATCGCTTTATTTACGAAGTATCAGCGCGGATTTTAACAAACCGCGTTGTTTCCTCCCCCTAATAGCTATTATTAGAGGGAAGATATGGGGAGTATATAGCGGGAGACCGCTGGAATACTTTCAAAAGTAGCAACAAAATAACTTTGCTCTATTAATAATTAAATAATAATTGAATTTCTTAAAATAAACAAAACAAAGAGTGTTAAAACTTACCTGACCGGGTGACGCATTTGTCTCGGAGTTCCAGCGCATGTGCAGTGTTTTTGCCTTTCAGGACTTGAAATCTTTCAAGTCCCAAAAGGCAGCTACTGTGGATGCGGCAGGACTTCGTTTCCAAACGATGTCGGCAAAAAGCTTGCTGACCATGGCCGGACCTCACCGGAGAGGTATTTGTCAATATGGGCCACGATATTGCAAGGCTCGCTGCGAGGCATAGTGATCCTGGCTAACATGATTACCATTCAGTGTGCTAATCTTAGTAAATAAAACCCAAAGTCCGACCAGACTAGCTATAAGAGAATAAAATGTGAAACATCCCAAAAGGAATAAATACTTTTACTAGCCAATGTCTACATTCGAGACTGTCATACTTTTCAAGTGCCCCCTACTGGATTACAAGATGTAATATTTCAGGTCTTAAAACTGTCAATATAAATTATGAGGTTGTTGCTGTATGTCTGACTGCCACAGGTGATGCATTACGTCACCTGGTTTTAAATTGAAATGTACTTACTATACACGCAGGCAGCCATGTTGTCTCCTAAGCCCCATTTCACCATATCTCAACAAATCATTTGAAATACTGTGGTAAAATCGCTGAGGTATGAAACATAAACTGCCACTATGTCCTCATAAATTATCAGCCTGCATTTGCAAGAATATTGGTTTACATAAAAAATAATGCCTTTGTAACAAATAGACTTTAGTGATGTTTTTATGGTAACTTTTCTTCTTTAGGAGTTTGTGTTCTGTTAAGTACACACTGCTTAACAATTTCTCAACATTTACCTGTAATATATTGGGAAATAAACAGAGAATATTCTGCTACAATTCCTTCAGGGATTACTGTTGGTCACAAAGAAAAAATTTTGTCTACACATTTCAATTTACATAAATGCTTAGTAATTGTTGTTTTGAGTTATCATATTGGAAACTGTCAACTGAGATCAACTGCTGCTGCAATAACATCATGCTCAATATCTACTGCAACAGATGACAGATGATAGATACTTAACATATAAAAATGTTAATGTTTTGTCACACAACAGTTGCTGTTGTGTTATGGCGCAAAGTCTAATTTCATGGATATACAGTACTACAGTAATGTTATTCCTTGGCTGTATTGGAATGTAGGTAGATTATCTATATATTAATGCAATTAATTATTTCTACAAAATGTGATCCCAAATCCTAGCAAATTATTCCTTTTGCCATCAAAAGCTACATAAGATTGTTAAAAGCTGCAAAATCATCTGGTGCTTTCTGGCATCATGTGATGCATCACTGAAGGAATTTGCTGGTGTGTTGTTATGATAAAGATATATCTAGCTTAACAAACAAAACCTCTGAGGTGAGAGATTAGGCAGGAATCATAAACAAATGAAAATAACTCACCTTAACTGCCTCACTGTGGCTGACTCTGTCCAATGAACGTCCATTTGCTTTGAGAATCTGGTCCCCAACTCTTAGTCCTTCTTCTTCTGCCAAAGAACCAGGTTCCACAAGCGAGACATAAATGCCAATCCCATGTTCCACACCGCCCCGAATGCTGAAGCCGAGACCTTCTTGGTTTTTGTTTCTTTTGAGGATAACCTGACGAACCTCTGATTTGGTGGCACCAGATGGTGAGCTGCCGTACACTAATGGTGCCCCAGATTGCGAGGCTCCGGTCGCCAAACTGGGACCAGCAATTTGAGTACTAAAGCCAGGAACTGTCCCTGGTGATGGAGAGTTGAAGGCTGGAGCTGTCCCTTGTCTTGAAGTGCTGAAGGCAGAAGCAGCCCCCGTCATAGGGCTGCTAAAGGCAGGATTTGTGCCTGGTATTGGCGCGGTAAAGGCAGTAGCTGTCCCTGATATTGGACTGTTAAATGCCGAAACCCCATCGTATAACACTCCACTGTATCCAGAAGAGCCAGGGGCCAAATCCTTTATGTACAGCCCCTCTGAAGTGTACTGATCGAATAACAGTTGGTCAGAACGTGGTATTACAAGGCGTAGCATTGGGAAAAGTTGCCTTTGGTCCTGGGGGCGTAGAATAAGGCGCAGTGTCCTCACCAGGTCGAAAACATTTCTACGCGAATGGTAGAGTCGCAAGCAGTGCAAAAGTTGTTCCCGCTCTTGGTCGCTTAGCAGTCGGTTTAACGCTCCATGCAGGCGGCGGACGTTTGAGGAGAGCGCGCGTCCTATGTCTCCTGAACAGATTGAGCCAGATGATGAAGAATGGATGGACCCTGCTAGTGACTGATGGATGGAGCTCCCCGGAGAGGGGTAAAGAGTACCTGGATCTGAATTCATTGCCCAAGGGCTGCAGAAAAGGTCATAGTATCTCGCCTGAGGGCAACTTCCACGGATCAAATGGTTCCATGAGGCTTGTACACATACCAGTTGTTAACAGGACCTCCTGAAGAGAAGAAAAGATGTCCTCACCTCCTCACACATTTGCCATGTTCATGCAATAGGTAGTCTCCAATGCTTTCTAAGAGCCAACATTCTCTGCCCTTCCAGACTAATCTTCACTGCATCTCATAGTATAAGGTCCCTGACATCTAGCATCCTCTTTCCATGATTCTCTCTCATAATCTCGCTTCCCTGTAGCACTCACTCGTTCGCAGTGTTTTAAGTCTCTGCTGCTGCTTCATATGGTGTTCTCTCTCCCTCCCCCCCTCCCAATCTTCTCTTCTATTTCTCAAGGTGATCCTCTGGGTCTAGTTTGCCCGGCTCCCATACCCTAGCAGGCAATTACAAACACAAGATCCCTTTTTCCTTCTTGCAACACATAATGACGATGTCTCCGTGCCCTATGATTTGTTTGTTTTTTTTAGTTCCCAATTCAGAAAGTCTACGCTTCATATCTTCTCTTCATGATCTTGCAGGTACTGCTAAAACATTTACAGGCTGCACTTACCTGCTCACTCTCACAATAAGATATAGCTTTCAGTCACTCATCCGCCTTCTGCATCTCGTCGCCCTCTCACGGTCTAACAGGTGTTACTCCATACCTCTCGCACACAGATGACCGCTCTGAGGCACAGCAGATGTCTCTCCCCATCTGTCAAATTACGCTGTAAGGTCTTCTTTTCTCAGACGTCCCTTGTCCTCTCTTTCTTAAAGACAGAGGTCAGTGAGACTGTCAAAGACTGTCTTACTTTTTGACAAAGCTGTCTCTGAACGTGTCTCTTGCTGTTAAAAAAAAAGCTGCTTCTAATTCTCTGTTTTTCTCTATTATTTGATGTCTGTTAAATAAACAGCAATTTTTATCTGTCTCTGTAACTTGAATCACCCTTTTTCAAAGGATCCAAATAAAATGCCACTAAAAAATAATAAAAGTATCTCTTTTCCTTCAGTTTGGACTGTTTATAAATTCTTCAACTTGCTGTCATTTACTTACTAACTCAGATAAATATCTCTCATTCCTTCAGGTAATTTCCCAGACCCCCTCTCTGAGGGATTCCCAACCTTCTGTCCTAGAGACTGCCTGCTGTCAAGAGGTTACATGCTCTCTTGTGAGACAAATATGTCTCTTTGCCTACTCTCTCCCAGGTAGCTGTCTCACGGGTTCCCCAGGTCCTCTAGTCTGTCACAGGTGTCTCACAATTCATCTCTTGGTCTCTCCCGGATCTGACGTGCCTCCAGTAATGTCAGCGTTGCCAGGAGACTGAGCAGACAACACTAATGTGCACGGCTATTAACCCTGTAATGCCAGAGGGCTGGGTATCAATTGTGTACCATTAATACTCAGAATGTAACCCTTCATAGCTCTTTCACTCACTCT
This sequence comes from Limnodynastes dumerilii, assembly GCA_011038615.1. NCBI lineage: Eukaryota > Metazoa > Chordata > Amphibia > Anura > Limnodynastidae > Limnodynastes > Limnodynastes dumerilii. Next base: position 777,924 of record WWET01000093.1, on the reverse strand, counting down.
GGTGGCTGCTGCTTAGGGAAATGACCTCTGTATTGTACTCTGTGCTGATGCATAAAGAGATGTGCTCTAGTGTAACAGTTAAGTATAGTTGCTCTTGTTGTGTAGTAAAGCTAATCTATTATACACACAATTATCCTAATGATGTTGCGATGAAGCTTCTCTTAGCAGTGACATTTACATTATTGCAAGCTAGGCTTATTTTCAATACATGATTTCTTCTGCAAATCATCATAATTAAAAGTATTAATTATCAAAAGATAAAAAAAAAATATAGTGCTCCAAGTATCTGCCTGTTTAATACATTTGCTGGGGGTAGACAGCTCGGTGACTGAGAGATACAGGTTGGATATCTGCAGCCAGCGGCAGATTAGCAAATCTGCAGAGTATGCAACTGCCTTCTGCCTCGCACCTTTTACGGGCACCGCGACAATGGATCCAAATAATATTGAAAGAAAATTACAATCGTGCTTTCTTCAATTGTTTCCAAAAAATAGAAAAAATAATCAAACCAAAGAAACGAATAGTGGGTCGTATTCACAGATCTGTTTTTTAAAAGTACGCAATTATACTCACGCACGTAGCAAGGCCACACCCACCAACACCCAGGACACTCCTCCTCCTCACGGCCGTGCAATCGTAGACTTACGCCTCCATAGACCACCTCTAACTTTACGTGTGTACTTATGTGCGTATATGTATGCCATACGTGCGATTCTATGTAACCCCGCCCTCAAAGAATCATTTAATTGCCCCCTCCCTCACCCTCTTTCACGTAACTTTTCCAGTACGTATTTTAACCCCGTCCCTCTGTACGTATGTCCCCACATGCGATTCACATGTCCGTGCCTAAAGCATTTACGTGCGTATATTCTACGTAACTAACGTAAAAAACCGTTACTACGCATGCGCAGCTAAAACGTACCTAAAAATACGCACGCAACTCCACGTGAAAACGGATCTGTGAATACGGCCCTCTATAAAGAAAATACCGTGTTAATGTAATGTACCCATTAACAACGTAAAGTACATAAACCACAGACATCAGATCACATTAAAGATCGTTGTCTGTCAGCCGTCACTTTGTAAAAAATGTTGATGCATGCGCAGGCCACGTACGTGTAATGTATAGTAGTGATGGTCATCTCCATCTAGTGGCCCATGTGCACACTACTTAGTTCAATGCTATCCCACTAAAGCTGGCCATACACTAGAGCGATTATCGCTCAAAGCATGTGGCTGCCGATAAACGGGACGATTTCCCCCTGGGGAAAGGTCCCGATATCGGCACCATACACTGCCACAGGCTGGGAGCGATAATCTGTGCTGGAGAGCCGGGTAACGGTAGGCAGACGAACATTCGTGCGCAGCTGCACATTGATATATGCCCATAGCTTTCTTTACCAGACATGCAGGTACTTTATTCTGTAGTCATTACAAGACGCCATCTTTCATTACGGGTCACGAGAGATAAACAGTAATAACGATATCTACATCAGCATAGCCACATCCTACAGGGGTGGGGATAAAGTCAGGAAAAATCGGCAGAAAAATTAACTATTATCAGAAATGCCCACACACTGTCCAATATCGCTAGCGATAAACAATAATTTTTGTTGCAAACCGCCCGATCGGATTATCGGACGGCAGCCATTATTTTTTGATTATCGTCCGTTTCTGACAATAATCGGCACCATACACTACAGCGATAATCCGACCAATCCAGGATAATTCGAAGATCGGGACGATAATCGCTCTAGTGTATGGCCAGCTTAAGGCATACTCGAGGTTGGCCCCAAGATTTTGACTGCCTACAGGCCTCCACAGTGATTTAATCCTGTCTGCAGTGAGGCCCCAACCTTCTAAGGGGCTTGTCCACAGCCCTGGGTCACAGAAGTTCCCTGAGGTTCCTCATGGAGCCTCTGAGATAAGCCTCCATTATGCCTTTACTGGAATCCAGGAAATAAATTCATGAATTAATTTATTTTATGGAGGACTAATAGAGACTATTATTTAGAACAGCCATAAGCAACCTTTGACGCTCCAGGTTTTGTGGAACTAGCATTCCCAGCATGCTCCAACAGCATAAGCAGAGCTGATACCTGGCAAAGCATGGTGGAACTTGTAGTTTTATTAAATCTGGCATTGACGAAGGTTGCTTATGCCTATTTTAGCATATAATGTTGCCATGTAAACCATCACTGGGTCAGAGAAAAGAAGCTTGGTTAGGGGCCAACAGCAAAGTGATCACCTTAAGAACATAGGGCTGGATTCATACTTAATAAAGTCTCCTGACATCCGCACTGTGATTGTGGAAATCAGGTGAATATCTGGCAATGTTGCCAGGCGCATGGATTGCTGATCCGCATGGATGCCTTATGGCAGCGTAAGTGACCTAGGGCCAGATTTACTACGCTGCGGGTTTGGAAAAGTGGAAATGTTGCCCATAGCAACCAATCAGATTCTAGCTGACATTCTCTAGCATGTAACAGGAAAGCAGAACTAGAATCTGATTGGTTGCTATGGGCAACATCTCCACTTTTCCAAACTCGCAGCTTAATAAATCTAGCCCCTTGAGTCCGAAAGAGAGAGGAGAGTGACAAGGGAGTTCACTCCCTTCTTCCGTGCGGACTGACAGATTTGGTCAGTCCAAATGAGGGTTACAAGTAAAAACTCATGGGCCTGTAGCCACCACTGCCCTGAAATATTTGCAACTTTGGCAACAAAAAAGGACAATAATTTAGGATTGGATTACCTGTCACAATTTCATAGGCCAAATTCAAATGCCTAGTGTGTCATTGCCCCAAGAGGGCATCCAGTAGGCTGGCTACCTGACACTACATTACCCAGGAGTGTAGGTCGGTGGTACGAACTACGCTTTTTCGAAAGGGCTGTTCCATACCATGCATTTGTAAAGTGGCTCCCAAATCGATTGCTTCTGCCTTCGAGGAGGAGAAGCAAACGATTCACCCAAGAACAAAGGCTCTGCCCCAAATGGCAAATATTTATCCTACCCTAACCCTCCCCTTTCATTACCCTAACTCTCTCTTCCCTGCAGCCTAACCCTGAGACTCCCCTCCCCACAGTCTAACCCTAAGACTCCCCTACTTGAAGCCTAACCCTAAAACTTTCCTACTCACCTGACCGGTTGGTGTGGCAAGTTGGCGGCATCATTTTTAAATGAATAATTGGGTATGTATGCCGGCATACGTACCCATTTATAAGAAAAAAAGTCAAAATAACACAATTTTCAAAACAGAGACAGCCGAAAATGATCTTTCGGCTACCTTTATTTAGGAAAAAGAAGTCCTGCTACGGAGACTGCATTCCATTACCCAGTGATTACACACTGATGGCTGCTCACCAGTCCAAATATTGCCCAAAACGAGTAAGGGTTGGCTCTGGATTTCCACAAATTACCGTTAATTAATAATAATGAACCTGATCCAGCCCTTACTGTACTATTTAAATACCCATACCTACACACCATGTGTATTGATGGAAGTCTCTGCTCTGATGGGCTGCCTTTAGAAATAGAGACATCCGAAAGTTCTTTTTCTGCTGTCTCTATTTCGAATGGCAGCCATTTTAGATTTTTTTTATGAATAGGTGAGTATGGCGATCGGCGTACTCACCCATTTATTTTTGCCGGATCCACTGCACCCGCCCTAACCGCCGCTGACAGCTCCGGAGAGGTGAGTAACCTCTCTGGAAACTTTTAGTATTGGGGGGGGGTTAGGGTTAGGCTTTTAGGAAGGGAGGGTTAGGGTCATAGAAGGGGAGGGTTAGGGTCAGGCTGCAGGTAGATTGTCTTAGGGTTAGTCTATAGAGAAGGGAGTATTAGGGTCAGGCTGTGGGGAAGGGAGGACTAGAATCAGGATGCAGGGAAGGGATGGTTAGGGTTAGGGTCAGAATTTGGGGAGTTTGAATATTGAAATAGGGCCATTCTTAGTGGGGACCCACACCTCATGCGTATACCATATGCATGATGAGTGGACCCACCTACTGTGTGTAGGAATTGTGCAGTAAATATTGACAGGTGATTTCCATACATGGCGTACAGCTATCACCTGTTGTTATTAAATTAGAGTCCAACCCAATGACTTTTAAAAAAATATATCTTAATAAATGACACTGTGGACCCGTAACAAATTTGTTATCTTACCAAACATTGGGGTAGATCCAGAAGTACTTTTGCCGTACGTTTACTCGCGTAGCGTATTTTCGCGTGCATACCTTCTATACACTCCCCTCGGCACACCCCTTGAATGTACGTATTTTGTCAAGACCTCCAACACCTTTTTGTCAAGATACGCTTTCCAAACCCTACCTTAACTTTTTCCAACGTAACCGCTGTCATACGCACACGTACGTATGGGCTGAACGAATTTACACAGCTAAGCACGCCCATACTGTACACTTTAAATACCACCCCCCGCCTACTTCACGTATTTCAGACGTATTTTCGAGTAACGTAAAATTGACACACCCACACGTAAGTATTTACGTGACACATACGTGAATGGCCCATGCGTTCACAATTACACTACGTTACTGAGCGTATTTTCTATGGTGCGCATGCGCAGTACTTACCAAAAGGCGATTTTACGTCTCCGCGTAAATTCGCTCACAAGCGTTGTTCTGGATCTGGCCCATTGTTTTTGTTTACAATGTGACGTACACCTTTTGTATGCACAACGTGTGTTTCTAATAAAAAAACATTTAAAAAAATGACACTAGAACATCCTTTATGTAATTTATAGAAAAGATGGCATTTCATTACTGGTAATCGCAGTCATGTCATTTTTGAAATTATTTCTATATTGGAAACACTAATACAAGTAATGACTGCTGCCACAGCAAGCATTTTCTTGAATTGAGGAAAACACACATAGTAATATCATCAATCCTCTGACATGCACATATTCATTACATCCTATTAGCTGGTCACATGGATCAGGTGGGTGGATGGTGAAACGCAAGGGAAGATGGCTGTATTCATGTCTGAATAGGACTATTAGTACACTTAAGCAGCATGTGGTATAGACGCAAGTCATTTTTCATTGCTTTCAAGAATCGCATTAATACACCCACATTTCTGCCTTGGATAAGTACCTTCTATGCTGGTAATAGAAGATGCTAATATTTAATAATACTTTCCAACTTTTGCAAATAAATATCAGGGTTATGGTGACAACACCAAATGTGTGTGTATTGTGTCACCAAAAGGGTGTGAATAGGAGATTCACTGAGTTCTTCATCGTATAGAAATGCTAGAAGTAGGTCAACACTGCAGCTGATTACCAAGAGACCAAACTGCATTTTTCATATCTGTCTCCATTATTAAAGTCATGTTGTTTTAGATATCTGCCAGTCTTTGACCTCCATGAAAATGTCCACCTCCATTGGCCTCAATAGAACTGAATCAACATCAGGGAAATTGCCAAACACTTTAGGGAGTTAGGGAGATCACTCAGTCTTCAGGGAGTCTGTCTGATATTGAGAGAGTGTTGGCAAGTATGAATGATACCCTTCTATTATTAATAATGTCTTATGCCAGCGATGTCTCTATCTCTCTAAATGCACATTGAATACTTCCAGTTACCTGCTTTTGAGGGGTATGACAAGCAGGGACAAGACTACAAGTGGTGAAACGACTGGGGGGGACCATTCATGCCATGGCTCTGGTCATCGTGGTCCAATCCATCAAGAAGCGGACTACTCAGCAGAGCCACACTAAGGTCTCGCATGACGACATCATGGACCGGATTCACACCTAAGAAGCTGATGCCACGGCCACGGCAGCCTCCTGGGTTAGTAAATTAAATTAGGCTGGGAGGGAGAGCTGGGGAACCTCTGTGCGTATTTTCCTTACTTAAGTGCCACTGGGCACTTAAACATGGTTGCGGGGCAGGTAAGCAGGTGCGGATACATGTGTATCGACACCTATGGATCACAAACTTATGTGTGAAATCAGTCCTATCACCTCACAAGACTTTCACTGCATGATGCCGACGCCAGTGAGGATTGGTTGGCCAAAGCATATATTTTTTGGACCTGTGTCCACCCCTTGTTTTTTTTCACCACTGATGATGAACCTTTGCCCTGATTTAATTAGTTTACCTTTAACATACAATAAATAAAGAGTTTAGCTCTCACTTTCCTATTACATCTAGAAAATGTCAGCTAGAATCTTATTGGTTGCTATGGGCAACATCTCTGCTTTTCCTTTTCCCGCAGCTTAGTAAACCTGGCCCCTAAACTGTTTTAGTTCCTCAAAACTGTCCAGAAACCTATTAAATATGACTCACCCTCAAAGCCCCCCCCCCAGTTCCTCCACGTCATATATCTGTGACCTATATCCATACATACAAAAAGAGGTCACAGATTGCTACGATAATAAAACACCCACCTTTTTTGCAGCACATACAAGATTGCCACATTCTTAGGACTGGAGATATATATTATTATTTTTTTTTATTTTTTTTGTTTTGTTTATAGTACATACACATCAATTAAATTAAGTACTTTTAGCACTCAATTCCAATCCATTCCATTTTGCATATTAAATATTTACACTCGGTTCCTTCCAACATTTCTATCACAATTCTACCCCAGCAACACTACTCTTCCTAACTTCCCAATTTAATTATGTTCAAATTGATTCCTTCTTCCATCATGACCAGAGCATATTTCTTGCTGCAATACTATTGAATTACAAAAAAACACAAAACCAGACTGGCATGGAAGAAGCAAAACCCATATGGATCACATCTAACCAACAAATGAATCCGCAATTAATCTACCCAGATCTCCATGGCAACAACAGGGTAAATACCACTAGCTCTTATTGTCTCACGCTCTGTAGACTAAAAGCACTTGCAAGAAATACCTTCTCTACTCTCTCATGTTATTTTATGGATCCAATGCGTGATTTATTTTTCTATGATTTCATCGTTTTGTACTATAATGATGATCAAATTAACAAAGGAAATTTATAAAATATGAGAAACAATATACCAAAAACGGTACTTGTGTATTTTATGGAAGCATTTTAAGCAACGCCACCAACCATCAAAATAAGGAGTAATGCAGTGACGCGATTGACCAATAGGGACGGCCATCGTTTCCCGCTCTTTTTTCATCTGTCAGTGTCATGTTTACCTTATTATATAGAACTTTCAGTGATGTCCGCTACTTCCAATTCTTCAGTTGTAATGCGCCAAAAACTGGAAATATCTTCTAAAATCACTTTGCAAAGGACCACAGTTATTTAGGCTATTCCTCCACATAAATTCAGCCATGTATGACTCAAGGAAATTTCTATTCGTACCTCTTCTTATTTTACTTCCCCACTTAGCAGATCCCCCATATCCTTTCAATCTTCTGTGTATTTGCTAGCGTTACGGGATCCATGAAGTTGAAGGTGTAATTCACACTTAGATGCTGGAAACCACCGTTACTGATATCCGCATCAGTTCACCAACAATCCGATATGATTGTAGTGCCGGGTATGATCCGGTCTCTAATAATTTGGAGGAGAGTAGATGCTGAACGATTTGGGACAAGGGTGACAAAACATTCATTGGTTTCTCTGCAAATCCACCAAACACCCATTGCTGAGGTAAAATTCTTCTGGAGTTATTTTTATGGCGGGAAAAGAGAGATTATCGATGACCAATCACAGTTGATTGCAGGTGTCGCTTAAAATGAGTCCGTAAAGTACACATATACCCAAAAAACAACTTAAGTTCTATAATAGAGACAAGAAAAAACTGGACCGAATTTACCACTAAATTTACCATTAAATACTTTTGAAATACATACTATATCAATAATGTCCACAAATGTTGCAAGGTGACCACTCTTATATCCCGTCCATGGCCAATAATTGCAATATATAATTTTTTAACTGCAAATTACAAAAAAATATGGAAGGGATCATAGAAGTGTGTTTATAAAATCAGGTAACAAATATAGTGACAAGTAAAACTGGTAATAAAATTCAGAGCCATAGATAAATGGAAACGTTATTAGTAAACATTATGCTCAGTCAATACATCATTTACTTTGCATATGAAAAACAGCATTCACTTGGCATAATCAGAAGTCTCGCCTTCAGCCAATGTAGACAGTTCATTTCCATAACAATGGCCAGCAAGGTGTCTGCTTAAACCATTATCGTTTACATAATAATAAAGAGTCCAATTTGAACAATTAATAGGAAAACAGAAAATACTTTGGGGTATATTTAATAAATGCCAGGGGCTGTTTATCTGCAAATTTCACAGCCATATTTAAAACAGAAACCACTCTAATTGAAATTATAGGGCTGGATTCAGACTTAAGAAGGTGCTTAAAATAAAAGAGGTAAGTCACTCCTGGGCTAAACCATGCTGATTGCAGGAAGAATCAAGTAAATAGTATTTTTTGCATGCAGGGATATATTTTTGAATTGCTTACTGCACACAGATACTGACCAGCTTTACTATCACACTGTTATTTAGTTTAGCCCAGGAGTAACTTTCCTCACTTATTTTAAGCACCTTCTTAAGTCTGAATCAGGCCCATAGTCCTTATTTGAGGAGTCCACATTGGACAGCTATGTCCTGATTGGGGTAGAAGGAGGTGTATTCCTCCATTGTAGCTGGGCATATTCCTGTTGACTTGTACCTGTCCTAATGAATGGAGATAAATAGCCTTTCAATTAAATCGGTGGGAGACGTGATGGTTTGAACTAAGTTCCATATACATTTAGATCTGTTGCAGAACATCTGGCACGAAAAAGCCAGGTATTCATCGGAATCCAACAAGCAGCTTACAGAACGGTCATCTGAATCCAACACATAGTAACAACGTTAATGATGTTGAGAAAAGACAACAGTTCAACCTATTATGGATTTCCTGCAATCCCTATCCTAAAATTGAAATTGATCCAGATGATGTAATCCCTCCTGACCCAAGATGGCTGCCCTATTTATCCCAGGATCCAGTACTATCCATTATTTTCCTAATCCTAGGTACCCTTTTCAGCATAAAAATTGTCTAACCCTTTCTTAAACATATCCAGTGAATCTGCTATAACAACTATCCCTGGCAGTGAATTCCATGAGCCAGATTTGCTAAGCTGCGGGTTTGGAAACGTGGAGATGTTGCCCATAGCAACCAATCAGATTCCACCTAACCTTCTCTAGTATATAATAGGAAAGTGAGAGCTAGTTTCTGATTGGTTGCTATAGGCAACATCTCTTGACCATATCTTGACTGCCCTTACTGTAAATAATCCATTTCTTTGCTGGTTGTGAAACTTTTCTCCTTTTAACGCTGAGCTATTTTCGTACATCTTTTTTTTAAATGAAATTTATGGTTGAATGAAAAGTAAGAAAAAAGTCTTGTACGATTTAACCTAATTTCAGGGTTCACTTGTAAAAAAAACGCTTCATATTCAAGGATATTTTACAACTAGAAGGGCCATGTGGCTCTTATCTGCCGTCACTTTCTACGTTACCTTGTTAAAATGAAAAAGCCTACATTCAGCATTATTTCAAAGCATATTACACAAGCAATTAACCTTGTTAGTCTTATGTCTTAGGTTTCCATTCATCTTGTACTCAATTAATTAAGGTTTATAAGGTCTGGATTAATTAATTCTACAGAGATAATATTATTAAGATCCATTATTTCCTTGCTTAATGTGACTTGCTGTGACTGTTTATACTTTTTTTTTTTTTTTTTTTAACTGTGCAAAAGAATTTTCAGAAAAAAAAGAAAATGGAGAATGTGTGACAAAAATAACATGTCAAACTATTTATTTATAAAAAAAAAAACAGATTTAAACTGAATAATGACTGATTTCAATCAGAAATCACAGGCATGACAGAGGTTAATAGGAAATGTCACATGAGTGATTAAAACGTCAACCTTTACTCTCCGATCTTAATAGATCAAGCACTGGTCCATAGTAATAAATAATGAATCAGGGGTATAGTACTGAAGTACTTAAGCACCAACCTCCATTTATTGCTATTTGTAAGCTCAGGCTGGATAGGTAATTTACAGGAAAGACGAATTATCTCTCTTTAAAACAAGGGGATTTTTGTATTTGCAGTAGAAGAGAGATCATAATGTCAAAGTAACTGCTCATATAGATAATGAAATTTCTTTTCACATAAGGACTATGGGCTGGATCCAGACCAACCCACATCTTACGGACGTAGACACATAGGGCCTGATCCAGACCTACGCCGATGCGCTGTGCTTACTAAAGCACAGCGTATCGGCGTTTACTTACCCTGACACTCCCCCTGTGCGGGCGTATGGCCCCTTCCTTACGCCGGCTGAAGTTAGGGTAGCCTTCAGCCGGCGTAAGGAAGGGGCCATACGCCCGCACAGGGGGAGTGTCAGGGTAAGTAAACGCCGATACGCTGTGCTTTAGTAAGCACAGCGCATCGGCGTAGGTCTGGATCAGGCCCATAGACACACATACACATTTACACACATACACATTTATACACATAGACACACATACATATTTATAGCCACAGGAATAACAGTATTGTGTACACTGGGAACACCACACATGTAAAGATTCACTGGCTCTATAATGCTGAGCAGGCTGGGCGGACATTTCTTGTGTAATTACATTGCCTCCGTCATTCAGAAAGGGAAGTGTTCCTTCTAATTACCTTCTCAGCGGGACTCTAATATCCCTGCTGGTGATTAGGGCTCAGATAATTTATCGCCTTGTTGGAGGTCTCTGTAGCAGCTCTGTGGCAGTACTGTATATTTCACTTTTAACAGTTTGTGGCCACAGGCTGTCATAACAATGATTGTGAACCGCAACGCGCGTCCCTAACTGTTGCGTAGTTACGGCGAAGGGAGCGCTCCTCGCCGTAACTACGCAACAGTTAGGCTAGGAAGGAAGGGGGAGGTAAGCTAATGAGGGCGGGTTAGGACACTTACGCTCCTGTGGCCGGCGTATTCGCACACTGTTACGCTGAAGTTAGGGTAGGCTTCAGCCGACGTAACAGTGTGTATTTATGCTGGCCATAGGGGGAGTGTCAGGGGGAGTGCATGCAGCGCATCGGCGGAACTCTTGATCAGGCCCATAGACACATAGAAAGTGACGGCAGATAAGAGCCCCATGGCCCGTCCAGTCTGTCCAGTTGTTTATTTAAAACTATACTGACCCTAGACCCTATTTACCCTCAATTTAGTTTGAGATTTAGGATATTCTTATATTTATCCCAAGCATGTTTACACTGTTCTACTGTGTTACCTTCTACCACCTCAGATGGGAGAATCTTCCACTTATCTATCACCCTTTCAGTGAAGTAATTTTTCAGCACCCTTTCAGTGAAGTTTAATTATTCTGCACATTTCCTTTGAATCTACCACCCTCCAGTTTATATTCATGCCCTCGTGTTCTATTACACCTCTTCCTATGAAAAATGCCCGTCCTCTAGCCAGTCACAGCCCTTGATATATGTGAAAGCTGCTATCATGTCCCCCCTCTCCCTTCTCTACTCCAAGCTATACATGTTTACTTCCTCTAGCCTTTCTCTGTATGTTTTGTGACACAGGCCATGGACCATTTTAGTTGCTCTTTTTTAAGGGTGCTAAAGGCAGAGTGTGTCATCTAAGGGGATTAAAAAATGATCTCACAGTTGGAAGAACTTACTTTTCAATTTTTAATGATCGAGTGAACTTTAGATCTATAACTGTTGAGTGGACATTTTTATTAATCTCAAGGAACTAGACGCGTAACGTGCGTAGTCTTTAGTTATGCCAGCGTAGCGGGGAGTGCACTTGTGTGTCCAGAATCCTACTTTAAAATTTACCTCCGTTCACAGACCTTGTCGTAATGGGCCTTTGCCCGCCCCGCTCCCTAATTTAAAGGCCTATTTCCGCCTATATGGTGGAGATACGGCAGACGTAGCAAGCTGGCCGGCCCCGTTAACGTACCGGCCAGCGTACATAAATTACGTTACGTACGCTAGCATAGCTATGATGTGCACATGCGCACATCATAGCTGACAAGGGAATTACACATGCAGAGTGCATAATTCCTCTGACGTCCGTAGCCCAGGATCTGGGCCTATGTGACTGGATCATACAGAGCACTGAGCACACTGGCTGCTCCATTGTGTGATATATGACAATTGCCCTCTTAGCTACCCAGTCTGTCCGTTACCACCCAGTCTTGTTACAATGATTGTTAAAATTTTAAAGCGCTATGTAATCTGCTGCCACTATATAAAAACCTGTTAATAAAGAATATATAAATAAATGTTCAATGGATATAAAAAGTCTACCAGCTTACAGAAAGCGGAGGTTTTTCGGACGTGAAGCTTAAAATTATGCTTCTAAATGGTAGAGGCCGTGACGGATTATAGAGTATATTATTATCACAGGTGGATGATCTTATCGCTACTTGCTGGAGATAAATGGTATGTCGTGCCTCCAATAGTTTCCTGGGGAGCAGATGACTAGTATGTGGGGCAAAGTAGTAAAACCCATCAAGACTATAAACAGTACTGGTGCTACTAAAGACTGGACAGGACATGATGATGTAATTTGCATCATCAAGCCCCACCCCTAATTCTAGTAACACTATGAAAAGTGGGATTGATTGACAGGGGTGGGGCAGGTCTTCAGGACACGATTTTCATAAATTGCCTCATCAAGCCCCAACCCTAAGCCATCAGGTATTTCTTCCCTCCCAGATCTCCCGAGGAATGAAATAGAAAGATGGAAACCCTGTTCATTACTTAATGTTCAATAACATCTCAGATGGGAAATCATCATAGAGATTCTGCATCTATGCTCTCCATTTTGTGTGTGTGAAGCAGCTCCTGTGTGGTGGGGTTTAGCCTTATCATGAATTCCATGTAATGTCTGCTGATGGGTAGAAATGTCTGCAGAGCAAGGAATTGTGGGCTTTGCCGGTACACCACATAAGTGAAGGGAATGCTGCGAAACAAAATCCTGTTATATATAGACTTTCTTATTTACACTCCATAAACAGGCTACTTACCCGTCTTAATTTCCCTCTATACACTTGGTATGATCCAGGAACTTCCTATCTGCCTCATACTGTAATGTATTATACAGCGCTCCTGATGTGTACATTGTTCCTGTATAGATGTTTTCATATCCTGTGTTTATCTGTGTGTTTTTCCTGTATGTAGAGAAAGATGAGTGAATGTTTAGATACATTACATATGAGTTGCTCTCATGGGCACCACAGAGGTGGATTGGCCATTGACCTTACATGGAATTTGCCTTTTAAGGCCAGTATAATTTGTTGTTTTTTTTATAGAACTAGGATGTTGATAATAATGGATGGCAGTCACTAAAATGTTGTCCAGGGGCGGATTAGAAAAATAAAGTGACCCTGGAAAAAATTCTAGAGATAGCCTCATGTGGGTAAGACCAAATCAACACAAGGCGGAGCCAACATGAAAGTAGACGTTATTAGCACAGTTATATTAGTCTGAGTCCAATGCCTTAAACTGTTACATTTTATTACAATTTTATTAAAAACTACAAAATAGCTAAAAACAATAACATTGGGAACATGACGAGATAGTGTGTATAAAAATAGACACGACAGGCCAGATTTACTAAGCTGCGGGTTTGGAAAAGTCGAGACGTAGCCCATAGCAACTAATCAAATTCTAGTTGACACTCCCAAGTATGTAATAGGTAAGTGAGAGCTAAAATCTGATTAGTTGCTATGGGCAACATCTCCACTTTTCTAAACCTGCAGTTTAGTAAATCTGGCACAATGAGTTTCCTGTAACACAATGTATTGTATTGTCGTGAGGCTATATATTTCTTAATAAGGTATTAACAGTATCCCTTGCAATTTCTATAGCCAAAATATCTGTCAATTTCTTGTTCATATATGTACAGAACTATCTCTCAAACAAAGGTTATTCTTCTAATTTATGACATAGGGTGAATTGATATCTAAAATTATAGCTGCAAAAATAGTCTTATATGACTACTTTATGTTATGGAATATAGATATTTAATTTTAATAAATAGTACAAAGAATTAAGAAACCTGAGCTCAGCAAAAGAACAGAATAGCTGCTAGTGTCAGTCTGTGCTTTGTGTCATACAGTTTGAGCTCAAATACGGAGCTTGTTTAACAGAACTCACTTGCGTGCAAAATCATCCATTATAATGATATATCTGTGGTGATATGTTGGTTGTTTTTAATATGTGTGTCTAATTAATTTTGTTTTTACTAACTAATGTTTAATAAATGTTATTTAAAAAATTCTCCTTGCTGAGATTGTTATAATGAGGAAACATTACTCTTTTCTTTCATTTTAATAAATGTTTCTTATAAACAAAATGGCTGAAAGTCTCAAGCTATTTAAGCCATCTATAGACTGGCTACCTTAATACAAAGTAAATAATCTTGGGCCTTATGCAGAATACCGGGGGCGTAAAACATATACGTCCAGTGTTTAGCGTTTTTTCATACTGCGCATGCGTAGTACATTTTTTATGTTATCTACATATCTTTTCCTTGCGCAGATTGCATAAATGCGGTCTGAAAAATATAAAGGGAGCGCCCAGGACCAGTGACAGGGGGAGGCAACGGGGATTCGGGGACCCTTGTAAGCGGGGGGGGATGCGGCGCCAGGCCGATCATCCTCCTGCTATGACGACTGACAGGCTCATACAGGAGGTTTCTGTATAAGGCAGCCGTGGTAGTTACACAGAGCAGTTGATTTCAGCTGCTCTATGTAATTGACGCAGATGCTCATACAGGAACTTCCTGTATGAGGAGGAAGAGAGAGCGCACCGCGGAGAAGGAGGACACAGGTAAGGTAAGTAAAACTTGGGGGGGGCACTTAATGGAAGTAC
>WWET01000093.1:733568-756468 GCA_011038615.1 Limnodynastes dumerilii | reverse complement strand
CTATATTGTGAACTAAACCTCCTTTTTATTTATGTGCTGACACATAGTGTTATTTAATGTATGTTTGGGGCGCCGGACCTCTTTTGTTCTTTTATTTTATTGTACATTTCTCCAGCTACTGCAGGATTGCCAACAACATCCATGTAAATGACTGGCGACTTCTGGAGAGCAGCACGCCCTGAATGGCCACGTGTCATCTGAGCCCCAAGCCACCCGAATATAAGATCAACGGTGTGAGCCATTCCCATCCTCTCATCCCAGCCAGTGTCTGGAGCTAGCCGGGTATGCTCTTACCCTGGTTTGGGATGAGAAGGAGCGAGGCAAAGAAAGATCTCCGGGGTCTGGCCTATAACATCCCTGCGCTGCCAGCTATCTGAGAAGAGGCCGCACCTGCCGGGTGCTCCTCGGGGAGAAGAACAGGAGAGACATCATGGCTTCCACTGACTCATCTTGGCTGCAATATTTTATTGTGTACAATAAACGTAAAATATCATCCTAAGCTCTAATCAGCACACAGGCAGATCCACGTGTGCCCAGCGTCTCTCTGTCTCTCTATACCAGTGTTGGCTAACCTGTGGCACTCCAGATGTTATCAAACTTCAATTCCCAGCATGCTTTGTCAGGTATCCACTATACTTTTGCAGTTAAGGCATGCTGGGACTCGTAGTTTCACAACACCTGGAGTGTCACAGGTTAGCCAACACTGCTCTATACTGATAAAAGCTGGGGGTATAATTGGTGGCATTGCTGTAGGTGGTAACATTGGCAGGATAAAGTCACCCATAGTAGTGCCCTTTGCTCCCTGCTACAGTGCTCTATGATTATTGGGATATCTGGCATGACCTTATTCATCTCGCAATAGATGTAAGGAATTAGCTAAACAGACAAGACAGCGGTAAAGATGAAGTATAAACCTATCAGGTCTATTAGCAGTTTTAGCAATTTTCCAAAAATTCAACAAAGAGGACGCTAAGGGCCAGGTTTACTAAGCTGCGGGTTTGGAAAAGTGGAGATGTTGCCTATAGCAACCAATCAGACTCTAGCTCTCATTTTGCTATTACAAGCTAGAGAATGTCAGCTAGAATTTGATTGGTTGCTATGGGCAACATTTCCACTTTTCCAAACCGGCAGATTAGTAAATCTGGCCCTAAGGCTTATTGTGAAGAGTGTGTGGCCATGCACAATCTGAGGGGTCCTGCCACCGATCGAAAATAGAGCAAGAAAGTTCTACCCGGGATTGATGAATTTGGAAAGCACTTGTTGATAAACACTGATGATTATGAGTCTCTTCTTTCTTTAGTCATTGTCCGGGCTCCATACATTAAAGAGAGCAGAGACCACATCCTGAGATCCAATGCTTATACAATCAGATCTCCCAGCAACGGTTATGTAGAGATACACAATCGCAACCCACCAATATCCTCTCATTTAGTGGCCGAACTACTGCAGACAATGGAGTCACTGGCCTCCAGGCACTCTCCATTGTATCCGGCAGTCCAGGGCCATCCCAGAGTCTGCAGCCGCTGCTGTTCATAGGACATAGGTGCTGCAGATTATATGCAATTAATCTATGACTCCCAAGTATGAGAAGCGGCTTCTATGGATCCATGATGTATGGAGCTCAGGATCTGTCTCTCTCCTTCCAGCTACCAATCGTTGCATCGGAAGGGACCGGTGTCACGGGGGTAAATGAGCCCAGGGGGAGGCAACATTTATCTTGCCTTTGGGCAACTTCTACGAAATTACGCCACTGCTCTCGTTAGAGCAATCACACCGCTAACCACTTCCCTCACAGAGATGGACTTAGGATACATTTATGTCAAATAAAAACAGAAAACGGTGTCACTGGCGGCAACCGCTCTATGCACCAGCGACCAGATTTCAGAGGACAGCGGTCAGCACTCAGTCTATGATTACTGAGCTTTGTTTATAAATACATTGCCAGCAGATTTTAGCCTCTGGTAGTGTTCTGAGTGTGCGTCCCCATAGCGAATGGCCCTTTTTCACGTATTCATAAAAAATAAAAAAAAATCCCAATCTGCTGTCATTCAAAATAGGGACAACCGAAAAGCAACTTTTGGTTGTCCCTACTTGGTAATGAAGTAGATCCCAGCAGGGACTCGCAACGCAGTGTGGTCTCTGGAACCCTCTTCTCCTGAACCCATAGAAACTTCACCCTCTACAACCAAGGTTGTTATGTCACTGGTCATAGGCTGGGTACACACTGGGGTTTTTCCAACAGATAATCCTTCCAATCACACAATCAAAAGACCATTTCACCAGATATCTGACCAGTGTGTACTGTCCAAAGCATCTGTGATCTTTTGATTTGATCTTTTCGAGGTCCTAATATACCAGATCAACCATGGAAAGATATTTTTTACTTTTTGGAAGTGTGTCCTGTGTCTATTATTAGGAGATCTTCGGACAGTACACACTGGTGAGATATCTGGTGAAATGGTCTTTTGATCGTGTGATTGGAAAGATTATCTGTTGAAAAGCCCCAGTGTGGACCCTGCTTTCCTGTCAACCAAATTGGTTCCAAACATACACAAAACGAGGGTGATTTGGGCTCAATATGCAGTCCATTATTATTAGTATTGCAGCAAAGGAAATAGTAAATCAATATTTGTACTATAGCATTTCTGCGGTACATAGTATACAGATGCAGCCACAGTATAGTTGCTTTCTTTAATAAAACCAGCAATGGCGGATAAATAGGAGACAACATCTCTGCAGTTGGTCAAATCCCTCTCTTGGAGTTAATAGAGAGATTTGTGCCTGATTAAAGCAGCACACACTGTGATACCTTTCAATACAGCCATAGTGCACCACACAAGCTGTTAAAACCCCACAGACCCTTTTTCATCTATGAAAGAGAACTTTTATATTCTCAAAGGCTATAAATCAAATCTTATGAGAGTATGGCTGAAGATAATTCACACTAGTGTTTAGCAACCCTCCCCTGAGCACACATTTAACAGCAGTTAGCCCTGAAGCTGCTAAGGTTTAAAGCTTTCCCAATCTCTTTTCTGTGGTGTGATACCTTTCCCTTACCACACTCCTCTGAGACTTCTTGGTAGAAGGCAGTAGAGCAGGAATTCTATTTAATTAAGAAGACGGGGGCCTTTTTGCTGGGAGAGGCGTTTAGTACAGAGAGAGCAGATAAGGAATCAGTACTGCAGAACGGAGCTAATTACACCCCAGAAATTCATTCCTACTTCATTGTTCTATTAACACCAGAGATTGCGGTGGCTGTCTTTCCGAGTTCAGCTTCACCTGTCACACTAGCCTCAATAGAGACATTACAGAGTTGTTAGATGTCGAGATATTCAAATGTCATTAGCACAGAGGTCAGATGGAAATTAGCCGCCAATATGCAAATCTAATGCTGAACTCCAGCCAGGCTGACCACTCCAGCCACAGATTCTTACAGTGTACAGCTAATTTTAGGTCTCAAATCACCAGTGCTTTTATTTTAACAGTGCTCTGAAGTTTATCTCAATGTGAATTCTAAGATGAAAATCAGTAAACCGTTTTCATTTCAGATTCACATTATATTAGTTATTCTCTAGCCTAACATTACCATAATAACTGGTTTGATTATTTCAGTATTAACAGAGCTCATGAGTAAAGAATAGTTTACTTAGGTTGTTGTTTAAATCAACTACTGAACATTTAAAACTATGAAGTGGCTTAGGGTCCTGGTACAGTTTTGCAAGAGTGTGGGTCCCTGGAAAAATGGCCATATTTCAATAGGGCTTAGCAATCGATCCCCAGAGCAAAAGGTAAGGCTTTTAACTACCACAACCCTTCCCCTAATTCTAACCCTAACCCTCCCCCTTCCATTACCCTAATTCTAACCTTCCCTTCCCCACAGCCTGACCTTAATCCACCATCTCCCCCGCAGCCTGACCTTGACCCTCCTTTCCCCACAGCCTGACCTTAACTCTCCCTTCCCCACAGCCTGACCTTAATCCACCATCTCCCGCAGCCTGACCTTGACGCTCCTTTCCCCACAGCCTGACCCTAACTCTTCCTTCCCCGCAGCCTGACCCTAATCCACCATCTCCCGCAGCCTGACCCCTCCCTTCAGCCTGACCTTGACCCTCCTTTCCCCACAGCCTGACCCTAACTCTCCCTTACCCGCAGCCTGACCCTAATCCACCATCTCCCACAGCCTGACCTTGACCCTCCTTTCGCCACAGCCTGACCCTAACTCTCCCTTCCCCGCAGCCTGACCCTAATCCTCCATCTCCCGCAGCCTGACCTTGACCCTCCTTTCGCCACAGCCTGACCCTAACAGATTGGTAGCGGCTGCGTTTCCAAAAAGGAGTTTCCAAAAAGGAGTGGATGAGTATATCAATCGGCATACTCACCCATTCTGAAAAAAAAATTCTAAAATGGAGGCATATTCGAAAGAGGGATGTCCCTATTTCAGAAATCCTTCCTTCTATGCGGGGACTGCAACCGGTTTTGCACATGGCAGGTTCCAGAAACCAGTATATTTGTAGCGCTGTGGTATCCAGAAAATAATACCTCTATCACATCTCACCCGGGCAATATCCCAATTCTTACAACCTGGGACATTGGCGTTTCAAACTATTCATCCCAGGGTCACAGACACCGGAATGATCCCTTTCACACTGCTGGGTTGACCCGGGATTGTGATGGGCGGCGTGTGGCTCCCTGCGAGAGATTTGTTTACTTTTACCATAGCAACGGTAAACAAAAATCCCTCCAATCAGGTTTTTTTTGTATGCAACCCGAAGATGCAACACACACATTTACGTTTAAAATACTGCTGTTTTTGTGGTTTAGCTTGTTTTTTGTATGGTAATTACGTTCTTTGGGCCAGGTTCAGACTTCCATGCGTTTGGATTATAAAACTTCAGCAATCGCAATCTATTCAATACAGATTTCCAACTGATGACATTTCTGACAAGTGTACCCACAAAATGGAAGTTGCTCTGATCAATTTATAGGTTAATGCAAACAGGTGCACAAAAGGCAGAGGGGTAATCTGCTAGCAACAGAAACACAGGAAAGAAAATGCCCCATTAACACTGCCATTACCCAGTATCAGACTATACCATTCTATCTGTAACATATACATAGGATAGAGAATGTCCCAGCAACACTGTCATTACCCAGTAACAGACTATACCATTCTATCTGTAACATATACACAGGATAGAGAATGTCCAGCAACACTGCCATTAACCAAGGGGCTCTGTATTACAAATCATGGAATCGTGGTGCATAGTGATCCAGACTTCCAATAGCCATTTATAATGGATTGGAAGGTTGTGCGAGCAATGGAGGTGGATGTGTGCAAACTAAAATAGTCTAGTAAGAAACTTATAGATTTTAAGCATCCCATAGGACCAGATACAAAGAACAGATTTTACAGAATTTGGATAGCTGAAAGTAGGTTGTGTGGTAATCCGCCAGTAGTTTGGACACTTAGATCGGTCACCCACCAATGTCTACCTTCTTCCCTACCTCTTCAGAAGAAATTCACTCACTTTTCTTGTCATCGCTTCCATCAACGTGCCCACTTGATCCCATCCCCTCTAATCTTCTCCGGTCTCTCTCTCCATCCACCTGCTCGCATCTTGCTCACCTCTTTAACTTATCCCTCTCCTCTGGCTTCTTCCCCTCCCCCTTTAAACATGGTCTTGTCTCTCCCATCCTTAAAAAACCTTATCTTGATCCCACGCCACCTTCCAATTACCAACCCATCTCCTTTCTGCCCTTCACCTCAAAGTTGCTTGAACGGCTTGTTTACAAGCGTCTAATTGGCTACCTTGCAGACAACTCCATCCTGGACCCTCTCCAATCTGGGTTCCGCCCCCTGCACTCCACTGAAACCGACCTGACTAAGGTCACAAATGACCTCCTTTTTGCCAAATCTAAGGGCCACTTCTCCCTTCTCATCCTCCTGGATCTGTCAGCAGCCTTTGAGACCGTTGATCACCCTCTCCTGCTCCACACCCTTAGCTCCTTCGGCCTCTCTGGAACTGTCCACTCCTGCTTCTCCACTTATCTTACGGACCTTCCTTCTCTGTTGCAACCTCCGGCTCCTCCTCCCCTGCCACTCCTCTTCCTGTTGGTGTGCCCCAGGGCTCAGTTCTTGGTCCCCTTCTGTTCTCGCTCTACACCTCCTCCCTGGGTGACCTCATCAGCTCCTTTACTTTCAGTATCACCCCTATGCTGATGACACTCAAATCTATCTCTCTCTCCTCCCCTGACCTCTCCCCTGAAATTCTGTCAAAAGTGTCAGATTGTCTCTCAGCCACTTCATCATGGATGTCCGAGCATTTTCACAAGCTTAACATGGACAAAACTGAAATTGTAGTCTTCCCTCCTTCACGTATCCACCCTACCCCTACTATCTCTATTACTATTAGAAACTCCACCATCTCCTCCTGCACCCAAGCCCACTGCCTGGGCATCATCATACTCCTTACTCTCCTTCACTCCCCACATCTGCGCCCTCTCACTGTCCTGCTTCTTTCATTTCCACAACATTGCTCGAATCAGACCCTTCTTAATTGCAGACGCCACTAAACCGCTCATTCACTTTCATTATCTCCTGTCTGGACTACTGCAACATTCTCCTCTCTGGCCTCCCTCTGGTCCATCTTGCGCCCCTACAATCTATACTAAATGCTTCAGCCAGACTCATTTTCCTCCCCCAACGCACTGCCTCCACCTCCCCTCTCTGTCAATCTCTACACTGGCTTTCTGTTCCTTTCACAATTCTCTTCAAGCTCCTCACCACAACTTACAAGCCTCTCTCCACCTCCTTGCCCCCTACCTCTCCTCCCTTATCTCCATCCACACTCCCTCCCATCCACTCCACTCTGCTGATGACCATCGCTTCAACTCCAACCTTATAACTACTTCTCACTCCCACATCCAAGACTTCTCCCTGGCCGCCCCTCTCCATTGGACAAACCTACATTATCCTATAAGGCAATCCAGCACCCTCCAATCCTTCAAATACTCCCTTAAAACCCACTTCTTCAGGCTAGCCTACCCTTCCTCCACCTCAGCTTACCTGCCCTCCCTATCTTTGTCACTGTGTATCCTGTTTGTTCACCCTCTCTTACTTAGCATGTTAGCTTTTATAAGCAGGGTGCTCCTCCATCCTTTCATCATCCCTCTACCCTGTCCTCATCACATCCCACCTTTTTCTCTCTACTGTCTATCTCTGCTTATTCATCTGCTCCTACACACATATCCAGCATCTATATTTTCTGTACATATTTCCTTTTTATCTCTTCTGTCCTTATTCATCTGCTCCTACACACATATCCAGCATCTTTATTTTCCATATATATTGTTCTGCTGTTTATGTACGGTATCTTATTTTTGCATTGTATCTTTATTGTATTCCTTATTCTATGAGTTTATACCTTGTATTAATTATTGTATTGTATATGTAACTACTGGCTTTCCTATTGCCTCTGTACGGCGCTGCAGATACCGTGTATCGCCTTATAAATAAACGATAATAATAATAAGAAAAGCCCATTAGTACCCCATGGTGTCTCAATGAGTAAGTCTCACAGCACTGAGGTCATGAGTTTGAGTCCCGGATTATTCCTAATCTGTGTGGGGTTGTATGTTCTCCTTGTGTCTGTGAGGGTTTCCTCCCACGGGCCAAAAACATACTGGTAGGTAATTGGCTGCTCACTAAATTAACCCTAGTGTGTAGTGTGGATGTATGTATGTGTTAAGGACCTTAGTATGTAGCTCCATTGGGGTAGGGACTGATGTGAATATCTAATGTTCTCTATAAAGTGCTGCAGACAATTTGTAGTGCTATATAAATAAGAGTTAATAATAATACAATATAATTATATTATTAATATTATAACATAATTGTTTTATATTAATAATAATAATACACCAATACTGTACATTGTAATTCCAAGTCTTGTCTGCTTTGAGGCACAAACTGGCCCACCTGTTGTAAGTTGTCAGAAATGTCATTTGTCAAAAGTCTGAATAGGATGGATTGCATCCACAGACGCAGAACACTAATACGAACGCAATCGGTTCCAATCGATAGTCTGTATCTGGCCCTTATTGAGTTTGACATTTGCTGTCTTTCTAAGAATACAACTTTTAGCCACTGCAAGGTATACAACGTATGGTTATCATAAGGATAGACATTATTCAGTGACAGGAAGCCACATAAAATATGGGTAGCGTATGTTAATAATGCATAGATATTGACTGAGAAATGCTAACGATGTGCTTTATACGGCAGTATTTTCACTGATTGTTTTGTTTTCCAATATATTTGCTGCAACAGTAGTCCTATAATTTACCGCTGAGCCCAGATTATTATCTGTACACTTGACATTTCTGAAAATTGTGATAATGGAAAACGAGAGCTGACAACACACACTTACATGTCCCGCAAAGGACTGCTCTCTATAAGTCAAACTTATCATCTTTACCTGAAATGTAATCTTCTCCTACAAAGAATGGCTGGGCCCTCTACTGACATAGGGCAACAACCAATCAATCAATCAATCAATCAATCAATCAATCACAGCTTTAGCTCACACGGGTCAAGATGTTTTTTGAGGTATAGTAAAGCACAGCAGAGGAGATTGTTAACACAACACATGTAATAGTGTGAATGAACATGTCTTTTCATTGGAGGGTGGGCATAATGGCGTATAAGGCTTGCAGCAAGGAGCTTGATCTTTGGGATTCATTCTTTGCAATGGCGTGCACATGGTGGGGGATGGAGGTATTTGAATTGCACAGTAAGCACTTACCGAAGGCTTTCCGGGGGGCCAATGTGAAGATGTTATGGTAGTTTCAAACTGGCTGGGATATTGATTGCTTATGCCATAGCAATTGATCCCTGGAGCACCGAACATGGTTCTCCGAAAGGTGAGTGGCTAAACTAACTCCATCACTTCCCCGAATTCTAACCCTAACCCTCCCCTTCCATTACACTAACCCTCCCTTCCACGCAGCCTGA
Organism: Limnodynastes dumerilii; assembly: GCA_011038615.1. Taxonomy (NCBI): domain Eukaryota; kingdom Metazoa; phylum Chordata; class Amphibia; order Anura; family Limnodynastidae; genus Limnodynastes; species Limnodynastes dumerilii. The sequence continues at coordinate 747,455 of WWET01000093.1, read as the reverse complement.
TCCAAACCTTCCCTTCCCCGCAGCCTGACCTTAACCCTCCCTTCTCCCTCGCCTGACCCTAATACTCCCTTCTCTATAGCCTAACCCTAAGACCCCCCTTCCCGCAGCCTGACCTTAACCCTTCCCTTCTATGGTCCTAACCTTAACCCCGGAGAGGTTCCTCACCTCTCTGGAGCTGTCATCCGGCGGGTCTGTGAAAATGAATGCCGATTGGCACACTCACCCATTCACAAAAAAAAAATGTCTAAAATGCCCCCCTATTCGAAATAGAGACAGCCAAAAAGTAACTTTCGGCTGTCTCTATTTCGCAAAGCGGGCCATTGGACCGGAGACTGCAACCAGTAGTGAACTCCTGTATGGTATTTAGGATTGCGCGGAAATCCCCTATCGGCCCTCTGCAGCTGGAGCTCTGGCCACAGCGATAGTGGAGTTCTGGATCCGGCCCATGCTTTCCTAACTAACGTTTACTCTTTTCTGGCAGATGACACTGGGGACAACCAGCTTCCAGTCCTTACGGTACGTTATGAAGCAGAAGATGGAGTTAATCATGTTACATAGGGTTACCGACTCCCCTTGTCCATCAATGCCCCTTTTCATATTAGTAGTAGGGATCGGGGGGAGGTGGGGAGATTTGCCAAATGTGGGAGAGAGGCCGGCTCTCCCAGGAGTCCAGGGACCAGATTTACTAAGCTACGGGAGACCAAAAAGTGGAGATGCTGCCCATAGCAAATAATCAGATTCTAGATCTCACTTTCTTATTACACGCTAGAAAATGTCAGCTAAAATCTGATTGGTTGCTATGGGCAACATCTCCATTTTTCCATTCCAACAGCTTAGTAAATCTGGCCCCAGAAATGCTGCACAGAATTTAGGAGACCTGTTTAGGAGAATATTCTGGAAGCTTTGTTAAGGAGTTGCTTAGTAGAGTGTTAGGCTACTGTGCTGTGACCTCAGCTTGCTATAGCCTTGGCTGTAATTGTGTGACTAGATCCCCTCGTTACACTGACTGCTATTAAATACAACATTTCTTTAGGGAAATATTAAATTTTTTATTATTGTTTATTTACCTTTTGTTTTCCGTGTTGAATATATGCCAATAGGAAGAAATCCATTCTCTCAGGCATTCCAGTGAACTATAATGGCCATGGGCAATCCCGCTGAGGCTTCTGGGAGACTATAAAAATCAATCATTTAGACAAGTGGTGATTGGGTGCATGGAAGGATCCGATGTGGTGATGACAAATCCACTTAAGAAGAATGTGACTCATATATAACATACTCAGGTCTAGGAAAATATACGCTGCGTTACAAAGTTAAGACACGTATATGTTCCATTCATGTGCTATACTGTCAAGGTTATTTCCAAGTTAATGTCATTAATTCATCTGAAAAAAGACTTTCTCCAGCGTTAAGAAGACAGTGCCAGCATTTTCAGGAAAGATCTGGAATTTTTTTTGGTTTATAGTTATCTATCACTGCCATTTACTTGGCATTTCAGAGTAAATACCAGGAACTTGTATAAAGGGTATATTTTCTATTCCGGCTGCCTGTTATTACGAGGATGATTGTCCTATTTCTCCACAATTAAATCATACAAAGCTCTGATGTTTTATAGAACATTATCAGCCATTATGATATATCTTGTTGGTTAAATTAACCAAATTTTTGGTGTATCCCAATTAATGCACTACCATAAATATACACAATGCCACGCTTCAATTGAAATATATGAAATGTGTGCGAGTGTATATATAAATGGAGAGGACCAAAGTGACCAATGTGTAACTACAAGGAACAAAAGTGCGGTTCTCACAACCTGACGTTCGGAACTCTGAACATGTGGAACATATGGAAACTAGTTCCGTACGTTCAGAGTTCCAATGTTTAACATCTACCGTACGCATGTACATTGCGCACACACAGCCCAACTAACGCATGATGATGTTGGCTGATCTTATTAATTATGGATCAGGCGTGTTCCTGGGTACTGAAAGAATGCCCCAATTTTCTGAGTGATAGCTGGGGACAATGTACTGGATCCGGAGTTAAGCACAACACTGGGGTGTCTGGAGCGGAGGGCGAATGCGCCCCCAGATGTTATGTGTGATTTACTTACTAAACTGAGTTCCATGCGATAGGATATCCGCAGAATGGGGCAGTGGGGAGGTTTAATTAGTGTGGGACCCCATTGCGAACGACCCTATTTCGATAGGGCCGTTCTCTCCCAGCCAGTTCCTAACTGATGAGGTGCTCCGATAGGTAAGAGGAAAAACTACCCCAACTGTTTCCTTAATTCTAATCCTAACCCTCCCTTTCTATTACCTTAACCGTCCCCTCCCCGCAGCCTGACCCTAACCCTCCCCTTCTATGGTCCTCCCTTCCTAAGAGCCTAACCCTTACCCTCCCAACACTAAAAGTTACTCCCTTCTCCGGAGCTGTCAGCAGCATGTCCCGCAAAAATGAATCGGTGAGTATGCTGATCGGCATCATTCATTAAGAAAATTCTAAAAAGGCTGCATATCCAAAATAGAGACAGCCGAAAAGGAACTTTCGGCTTTCTCTATTTCTAAAAGCAGCCAATCGCAGCGGGGACTGCAACCAAATTTTACAGCAGGGGCAGGGTTTGCTACTTACACGTGAATCAGTGGTCGTATGGACTGCTGATCCGCATGTTTGTGTTAAGGCTGCCTTAAAAGTCCGCATGAGAGAAGGAGTGACAGGCGGAGTCCACTTTCCTCTTATGTGCAGACCTTAAGATCCCTGCACGTGAGGAAAGCAATAGACATTTTTCCTTACTGCCCCACATCCATCCTAATAGGATCTGCACATCAGATGTTTCATTCATTAAGCAACCAAGTTATTGGATCTAAACATGTTTTACTGCTTCATATGCATTCTGGTAAATAAGACCTTGCCATCCTATGCATGATAATTGTGGATATCAATCACTTCTTTATTCTGCCACCTAATTTAACCAATAGCAAGCCATCACTAGCAACTTCATAAAGCACTTAGCCAAGTCAGCCAATCACTAATGATTAGGGTTAATTCTACACCAATGTGGTGCGTCCAGTTGTAGCTGAGTGATCACCATGTTCTTTCCCCAGCACCTTCAATGTCTTTTGCCTCTGGGTCGTGTATACCTACTGCAGTATGTCTTTTCTTGGTTGACTTGACTAAATCCTTCTAACTGCTTACACTGGATCAAGGCAGGCAAACAGCAGGCAGGGTATTGAGGCAGGGCACAACACAAGACTGTCAGGAATAGGATTACATTGTAAACTTTAATCTGTTAGTCATGGTAAAGCAGCATGGCTGCATCTCACACAAGCAGCAGAAGCTTAGTATAGAATACACTCAAGGCCTGATCCAGAACCAAATGCAAAAGGTAAGACATGCTGCATATGTTCTGGACATGTGCAATGCCAAAAAAAAATGCAAAAATTAACTACAACATCAGTCATATTTTCAGGTCTAGATTAATGTTCATATAGGTCAGGGTTGTCAGAAGACACCCGAAATTCTGAATTCTGGTATCCTGGGAGAGCGAGCAAATCTCCTGCAATGGGCCTTGCCCCCTGTCTATCAATACTGTAATTCCTAGGAGCCAGATTTACTAAGTGCCGGGAAAGGAAAAGTGGAAATATTGCCCATAGCAACCAATCAGATTCTAGCTGACATTTTCTAGTATGTGGAAAGTGAGAGGCGGCATCTGAGATGTTGCTATGGGCAACATCTCCACTTTTCCATTTCCACAGATTAGCATAGCTTAAGAGGGTCTACATTTTATTACAGGACTGACTGGAAAGGGGAAAGGGGTTTAATTTAATCAAAGTTTACAGCAACATTTTTACAGTACATGTGTAAGCCACAACCACCTATGCCTTTTTTGTACACTGTACCAGTTTCTTTAACCCTTCAAATGTTATATTACATACTGATAAGGTACTAATAGGAGAAAAAAATGCAAAAAAGAAGTGTACATTACATATCTTGCAATTGTCCTTATTTGGGTGTGTCAGAAGTATCTCTCTCTCTCATTGTCACATTTGGGGCAGAAGTTAGAAGGCATTTACATGCATTCAATGAGTGTCATGTGTACCTGGGCATAAAGGAATCAAATAGTGAGCTGAGAGGGGAAATAAGGGGTTTCATTGCACTATTAGGAATTTGTCTTGTTCTCACTGCCACCAGAGTTTATTAATTTAAAGTTTCTGAACTTGCCTATTATCGCATGTGGGAAGTGGGAGAAGGCTATAAGCCTAATGTGTGGCCCTCAGCTTGAGAACAAAATAAGATACACCCATTGTGTAGCTCAAGACATTTCCATTAGGTGGCACAGAACCCACCTATTCCCGGCTGAGCACCAAGTCGATCACACATAAAATTGATTAACTTTTTTTTAGTTGTCACAACTTGAAAATTTAACTAGGGTAAACAAAAAGTAAGTGTGCTACAACAAAAACAGTAATTATTATTACTGTTCAAACAATAATAATTATTGGTTCAACAGGTACAGTGTAAGCCAGGCCTGGATGGCCAACCTGTGGTTCCCCAGGTGTTGTGAGACTACAAGTCCCCAGAATGCCTTGTCAAATATCAGCTATGGAATCACAGCATGCTGGGACTTGTAGTTTCACAACACTACAGGTTGGCAAGGCCTGTCCTCTGCTACCCACTAACTGTATATATTCAAGTATAAAAAAAAAGGAAAAAATAAAATAACCATTACTTTGTAACTGGTGTCCTGTAAAACATTAACAGCAGCCATTTGCGGTCTCCTCATGCCTCTAGATCACATGGTCACCCACCAGTATCATGTGACTAGATGTAGCCCAGGCCGAGGGCGTTGCCGAGTAACGATGCGGTCACATGTTGCAGCAATGACGTGTCTCGGTCACCTGACACGGTCGGATCACCATTCACTGACTGTACAAGTGACTGCAGGGAGGCGAGCGGCTGAATTATCATGGCGAGTCAATCAGCCGGGATCCAGCAGCTGCTGCAGGCGGAGAAGAGAGCGGCCGAGCGAGTGGCAGAGGCTCGGAAACGTGAGGGGCTTACTTTCTATATATACATCTGTGTCCTGAGTTTCCTGTCTGCTGCTCACCTGTTGCGTCCATATAGACCGGGCCTGGGTACTCTGCCAGCCCCCAACTACAAGTCCCAGAGCTCCCTACATGTCCTCTAGGTGTTAGAGGATGCTGGGAGTTGTAGTTTCAGAATTGCAGACCTTGTAATGGTGCAGGGCTTTATTGGTTGCAGTGAGTTAGGGTTTAATGACCAGCTCATTTCACTATGTTTTGTGCATGACCAGCAACTTATGGATTTTATATAGTTGGATGCTTAAAACTCTCTTAATATGCTACATCATTCAACTGACTGGGGGCCAGATCCAGACCTCTGTGCGTTTACCACACTCATGGTGGTCTGTCAATCCGCACAGAAGAGGGGTGTTAACTCCCCCGTCACTTCCCCTCTGTCATGCAGACTTTACTTGTTTTAAGCTTCCATAAGGCAGCCTTAAGTCTGTTGTGCGGATCAGCGCTCTGAACAGAAAACCCTTTCTCAACTGTAAACCGTAAATTTTCCCCCCTGCCCAACTTATGGAGTTTAGGCGGGCGGAGGGGTATATACAGCCCCGACCAATGGATCTCCAGGCGTAAGGAACTCAATTTTGTACACCTGGATTTCTGTACTGTAACATCTGGCTTGTGCGTACACGCTGTCAAAAAATCAGCCCAATCAGCGTACGGAATTCGGCTGATGAATGGAGGACTGACTATCTGGTCCTGGGATGCTAAATATTCAAAGGGACGTGCTTGTATCTGTATCCATAATGTTCATTAGCTTTGTATTGTCCTTTGAAAACCCTTTGTATTGTGTGCTTTTACACTCCACCTGTTGCCCGATAGGCATATGTAATATACAGGAGCTTTAGAAAATACTGTTAATAAAAAATTAATGCACCAACCATTTTGCGGTTGCTCATCAAAGCCATTTTGGAGCCCAGCATAATGAAAAACTGACACTTGGCATCTCTTGTGCATGACTAATCTAGACTGTCTGCTATAGTCACAGTTATATTACATTAAATAATCTCTGCAGATCCATTTAGCATCTTTACTTTGTTTTTGTTTTTCTTCTATATTTACATATTTATACTAAGTCCCCCCCCCCCCCCTCGGGGGCTGTTTTTTTCCTCTCCTAAAGATGGCATTCTTGACGACTGGGTCTCATGACCAGGTGAATTGCAATGACTATTATTAAAGTGGCCATTTCTCAAGAAATTGCCTTTATGAAATAAATCACTGTGTTTATTTATTGGCATGTTTTAAGACCGTACTTAGTGACGTTTTGGCACACTTACGCATATAAGCTTAACAATCATATTTATTGGTTAATTATGAATAGTGCAGTCATGTCAAGGAAAGACTTTAATGGAGACATCAATTATCTTGTAGTCCTGTAGCTTTCCTATACAGAAAATGTCAGCTAATACTTTGAACTGATCCCTTATATTATGATTATGAAATCCTATATCATTTAGTTGCACCCTTTACAATATAATAGATGCTTATTGGCAGTATAGAGTTATTAAATCGCTTTTTCTTTCTTATTGCACGCTTAGGGCTAGATTTACTAAGCTGTGGGAAAAGAAAAGTGGAGATGTTGCCCATAGCAACCAATCAGATTCTAGATGACATTTTCTAGTATCTTATAGGAAAGGTGGAGCTAGAATCTGAATATCTGATTTTCTTTCCCGCGGCTTAGTAAATTTTGGCCTTTACAGTTTGTAGTATTCATACTTTCTCAATAAAGATATGATTTAAGCAGTGTATTTGACCCTCATATGTCATTGATTATACCCTAGTTTCCTGATGTGGTTGTATTTTTTTTATTTTTTTTTGTGTGACATTCAGAAATATTCTGATTGACTCCATTTTGCTATGCAGATGGAAATATAATTATAATTTTTTCGCAATCCAGGAAAGAACAAACGTCTGAAACAGGCCAAAGAGGAAGCACAGGCTGAGATTGAGCAGTATCGTCTGCAGCGAGAGAAAGACTTCAAAGATAAAGAGGCTGCAGTATGTATTTATCTTACTCTGCCCATGAACATGAGATCTGTCCCATATGTAGAGATCCTTATAGGAAGCATTGACATATTGCTAATATATGTATTTATTTATTTATTTTAACCAAGGATGTAATACAGTAGTCTTTATGGTTTAACAGGTTTTCTTAAGTCCACATATAACAGCAACACACCGTAAAGGCAACTAGTTTGTTGAGCCAGTGTTCCTGGAAAAACAGCTTACAGTCTTCCTAGGGACTTATCACAAGACTGAGGACTATCACTAAACATGCGGCCAATACTAGAACACTGGGACATCACTTATGGTAAATAGTGTACCCGTTGATTCAATTTTGTCACCCTGTAGGGGTGCAAGGGAAAATGTAGCTGCTCTATCATAATATAGGGGAAAGTGGGCGCTATATTTTACAAAATAAGCAAAGATAATTACATTTGTGAAATATAATTTGAAAACCCAGAGCACCTATGGTGTCGTCATTTTCAATAATAAAGTGCAAGTGCTTAAAAGCAAGAATAAGTGCAATCACCCTGAGTGAGGTATATATGCGTACCCAATGCCAGAGAAATAATGGTATATTTAAGGTTTCTTTTTTCCCAGATCCTTTCTGTCCCTCTAACACCAGTATAGGTGCTTATTAGGGGAAACGTATAAGAAGAAGCCAAACAAATGTAGTATTTAAGATCACTAACTTATTATCCTAAAAATATATATATCTGTGTACAATATTATAAAAATATATATATAATCTGTGTACAATATTATTAAAATATATATAATCTGTGTACAATAAAATTGATTAAATAAATTTATCTGAAACTCTTTGAGAAAACCACACTGCCCAATCCGAGGAATTCCAACGCGTTTTGTCCCAGGAATAACCAGGGGACTTCATCAGGGTGTTACCTTTGGATACGTCTGATTGGGCAGTGTGGTTTTCTCATTTTTATCTTCCCAGATTATATGTATTTTATGATGATAATAAATTTGTGGTCTTAAATGCTACATTAGATTGGTTTCTTCTTAAATTACTACAACTTGCTAAATGTATTTTGTGAAGTTACACTGTTATGGACATCATTTATTTATGATCACACGTTATATCTAAAGCTTGTTAAGAATTAGAATTCGTGTTACTCCGTGATTTGTTGACATCTTTAAAAAATGACATTTGTTTCTAGAATCTAAACTTCTGTAACAAAAACAAAACTATATATATATAGTTTGTGGACCAGATCCCGACTTCCTCAAAAGGGACGGAACACGTCTGCATTTTGCAACCGCACACAAGCCGCTTTTCTAGGGTATATCTGAATACAGATACTGTACTGGGAATGTTCTTGATGATGGGTGGGTGCTGAGATCAGTTCCACCAGGTGGGGGTGAAGATGGAGTATTCAAATTGTACAGTGAGGGCATGCTAAGAGCCCTCCACTCTATCTGGACTTCCGAGCCGTCGCCATTTGAAGTGCAGAAGTCTTAAATTAGGGGTCTGCAATTGTTAGTCTGCGCAAGCAAGGAGTGTGGCGTCCAATTCAGTGGGGGAACTCTGGACCCAGTCCTATAAAGAAAATGGGCCTGAGTCAGACTTAAGAAGGAGCTTGAAATTAAGGGATGGATCCAGACCTAGTAAAGCGCTTGAACTTAGTTACTCCTGGGCTAAACCATGTTGATATCGAGGAGTCATATTTCATCTGTTGCAAACCGTATTGGTTGAGAGGTAATGTTTCTTATCCCAAGTCTAAATAACAGTGTGATAATAAAACTAGTCAGTATCTGTGTGCAGTAAGCAATTCAAAGATATATCCCTGCATGCAAGGAATACAATAAACTTGACTCCCCCTGAAATCAACATGGTTTAGCCCAGGAGTAACTAAGTTCAAGCACTTTACTAGGTCTGGATCCAGCCCTAAGAGAGGACAGTCCTGGGCTAAACCATGTTGATTTCAGGGGGAGTCATATTTAATCTGTTGCAAAAAGTATTAGACTTGAGAGGTGGTGTTTCCCAGCCCAAGTCAAAAATAACAGTGTGATAGTAAAGCTGGTCAGTATCTGTGTGCAATAAGCAATTCAATGATCTATTACTGCATGCAAAAAATACAATTACCTTGACTCCCCCTGAAATCAACTTGGTTTTGCCCAGGTGTAACCGTCCTTTCTTAGGGGCTGATTCAGAGTTGCACTTACACCTTTTTTTAGGTGCAAGTGTACAGCTCAGCTATACCGTTTTGCAAAGTAAGGGCTTAATTAATCTTAAATGCATCCAGTACATAACTTTTGCACACAGAATTCAAATACTACATAGCTTTATGTTAAATTTTATAAAAAAAAATATCAGCTACGAAACTTCCCCTCTTAAATATAATTTTGCTTTCACAACGTAAATTTGCCTCCTGTTGCAGTGCAACATGGTATTGCTCAGGCCTACACTTGTACCTAAAAAAAAGGTGTAAGTGCAACTCTTAATCAGCCCCTTAATTTCAAGCTCCTTCTTAAGTCTGGATCAGGCCCAATGTAATTACCCCAGGTGCGTAGGATCTAACACAAAGTTTAGAATTTGGTGTCCATAAGAACCAATCATCTTGGGCTGGGTGTAGATTTCTACATTTAGCTGCACTTCCGTGTTTTGCAGTCATATGTTCTTCACTTCTCACAAGTGAGCAAATCTTTGCTAATCTGTTCCTGTTTCTTGATTGATCTGTCATCTATTAGGCTTTGGGCTCCCACGGTAGCTGCAGTGAAGAGATGGAGAAGGACACCGCAGAGAAGATGTCCATCATCGAAGAGAACTACAGGAAGAACAGAGAGCTGGTCTTAGATCAGTTACTGTCCTATGTGTGTGACATAAAACCAGAGATCCACATCAACTATCGCATCAATGGTTAGAGCAGTCCATAATGTGTTGATGAGTCAGCTTCGCTCTATGTTTTTGCTGCCTCATGTTATTTATTGTGCCCACGCACACAAATAGCTTTCTATCCTGGATTTAGCACTGCCCTGTGGAGACTCAATGATTGTAGTTAGCGGAGCCCTAAACAGGTGCCGCCAGTAGGATGTATGGGCAAAGCAACTTTACCATGAGCCTTACACTAAGGGTTAACCATTGCACTAGTTGAGATTTACTGTTATGGGGAAGTTACGAACTAGAACTAGTAAGAGGATGGAGGGTGGGGAGTTACTTGTCTGTGGCAGAGGAATGGGTGTGTATTACTCAGGTGTTCCTCAGATTTTCTACCAATGTTCCTTAGTTTGCTTTTCCTGGTCTACCTTTTAAAGTAAAATGTTTTTGGTTTTCCTTCATGATGTCTATTTTTTATTTTATTTACTTTTTTGGGTCTATGCATACACAATTTTACCAGTAGTCTTCATTTACCTATGGTTAAGGCATTTTTTTGGGGGAGGGGGGGTGAGTAACAGTTCTGCAGTAACTGAATTTGTGCCACCACAGAGGGGTGTGTGGCTAACTCATTATGGGTGTGGTTAAGCCATTGGGGGTGTGGCCAGCCCCCCATGTCTGCAGCCACCCATTACTCTGATCATGTCTCCAGCCCCCCTCCCAGTACTCCAGTGTGTCTACAACCCCCAGGATGATTCCCCATCATGTCTTAGCCCCCCTCAGTATTCCCCATCATGTGCCTCCAGCCCCCCTCTGTATTCACCATAATGTGCCTCCAGCCCCCCCTTTTTCCGTACCTTGCCTTCCTCCTCCGCTGCGCTCTTTCTGTAAGAAGGCAGCTCTCATGTAGGAAGTTCCTGTATGAGCTGCTGCAGCTGTGAGCGATGCTCTATGTAACTACTGCGGCAGCTTATACAGGAACGTCCTATATGAGCGCTGCAGTCGGCATAGCGAGGAGCGCTGTCTCTGGACACTGACAGGCGCTCCCCCGCCGCACACCATGGTGCCCCCCTAATTTTTTGGGGGGAGGGGCACCGTGAACCCCTGCCAAACCCACAGCTTAGAGAATCTGGCCCTAAAACTATGAACTTGTGGTAGGCAACTCATACATATTAAGCTTCTATTGACTGTGGAGCTCATTCAGAGTTTGGGAGTAAGGTCAAAACAGGTGCAAGTGGACAGCTCGGCTAAACCATTTTGCCATGTGAGGGGCACTTATAAATTTAAACTCTTTTGCATGCAGGAAAATACTTTAAATTTGCACATAGAGCTCATATACTGCATAGCTTTATGTTTAATCTATAAATTTAGAGTTGAGCAAAGAAACTTCACCTCTATTCTAATATTGCTTTGAGAATTTGTATTTGACTCCCCTCACCGTTCAACATGGTATTGCTCAGGACTACACTTGCACCTAAAAAAAAGGTGTAAGTTCAGCCCCTGTATCTCTAGGTTTATCTAACCTATTGACTTTCTTATTCACCAACCCATTGGTATACTTTGCAAAATGGTTGACTCAAGACTTGTCTGATGCTGTGACCACCATAAATAGAAGTTACTTTGCTAAAACAGAGCTCCATTTTGAAGTTTGGAGATAATAGGTACTGCTAACAGACCTTCATTTTTGGATGCATGTAATGGAGAGGGATGTAAGTTAATGAGCTCTTTTTAAACAGGCTGTATGGGTAAGTTTCATGACCTCTTAGGAGGCTTCCATAAGGACCTCATAGGATGTCACTCATCCATTCATGATACTCAGCCAGACCATCGTCACTTATTGGTATTTGATTCTTAGCATGTAGAGAAGTAGGCAAAGTTGACTGGTCTACCAGGGGCAGTCTAGGTCATTATTCTTTCACCCCAGTGGTAAAATGTGTTCTCCTGTATGGAACCCCTTAGAACCTTCTGTAACCTATCCTTAAGAAATGACTATCACCCAGTCCCCAAAAATTATTTTGGTGTTCTATTAGAATTACATTATTCATGGCATCAAGTGCTGCAGAGTGATAGAGGGTGTTACCTTCAACAATCACCACTATTAAGATCCTTTGGCCACATCCAGATCCAGTTTATTTTATGCAGTTGGATCCTGGCAAAAGATTCCAAGAGATTTGCAAATAATGGTCTGCAGTATCTAGACACAATGGGGTGGACCCTGAAGTCACGGTCTACGTACATACGGCCCTGAAAATGGCATCAGACTTATGACAGGGAAACCAGTATCGTTCATAGTGCATTCCACTGTGTAACCAACATGTACACGCATGTAGTACTTGCGCATCCAGAATGTGAAATTTGGCTGTTTTTCGTCGTTCTTGTTCCTGTCCCATGTGTTCTGGTTTTTTCCCCTTCCAACAGCCAGGGCATACTGACTCAATCATGTGGAAATTCTCATGTCTGGTTTTCTGCTGTGTTGACCCTGACCTTACCTGAGGCCAAGTGACTTATGTGAGACAAGGGGTTAATCAAAAACTAAGCTTCGAGAAAGGAAAAGTGGAGAAGTTGCCCATAGCAACCAATCAGATTGTAGCTGTAATTTTCTAGTATGTAATAGGAAAATGAGAGCTAGAATCTGATTGGTTGCTATGGGCAACATCTACACTTTACCTGTAAATCTGGCCCCTGGTCTGTTCTACTATGACTTATTTCACCTGTTTGCCTCACATATGACTTAACACTGGTACCTGCCACCACCAATGATGACTTGGACGCCTGTCGCAGGAGGCTTTTGGTTCTGCTCTAAACCAATCTAACGCAACATACTTTATCAGAGTTATCAAAAACTCAAAATGATCTCTTCTGTTACCCATATACAAAAAATAAGTTCTAGAAGTATATTCGATACAGATTTCTTACAATATTAAAAGACAATAAAACAACAAAACTTATTATATGATTTTTAATATGAAAGAAAGGTCGTGCTTATATACAAAAATAAGATCACAAAATGACATACATAATGCAAACCATCTCTTATAAAATATAAGGGCTAAAATGCAGAAAGATGCCCCTTATGCAAAGGATGCTTACTGTGCTGGGACTAGCAGTTATATGGCAGGTTCCTCTCCCTTAAGAGATTCTGAGGATGGAACAATTCTAGACTCTCATGTCACACATTTTAAAGCCCATGTCCCACGTCTCAACCCCCACCTTTTCCCTCTGAAATCTTTCCAGATTCTTGTATTAACCACGCTGATCTTATCACCTGCATCCAGGACTGGATGACCACACATAGGGGCTGATCCAGAGCTACAGCGGCCGTAGGGCCGTCTTAACAGAATTGTAGGCCCTGGGCAAAGCAATGCACAGGGGCCCCTACCCACCCATTCACAGGAATAAAAATGTCCCCCAATATTCCCAAATCATGTCACTCCAGCCAACCATCATGTCTCTCTAGCTCCCAGTATCCTTATGTGTCTCCAGCCCCCCAGTATTCACAAATCATGTCACTCCAGCCCCCCATCACGTGTCTCCAGACCCCCAGTTCACCATCATGTCTCTCCAGCCCACCACCATGTGTCTCCAGTGCCCCAAATCTCCATTATGTATTTCCAGCCCCCAGTATTGCACAACATATCTCTCCAGCTCCCCAGTTCCATAGCATGTCTCTCCAGATCCCCATTATGTCTTTCCAGACCCCAGTATTCCACAGCATGTCCTTCCAGCTCCCCATCATGTCTCACCAGCCATCCCCCAGTTCCATATATTTCTCCAGCTCCCCATTATGTCTTTCCAGCCCCCCAGTATTCCACAGCATGTCCCTCAAGTTCCCCATCATGTCTTTCCAGCCCCCCAGTATTCCACAGCATGTCCCTCAAGTTCCCCATTATGTCTTTCCAGCCCCCTAGTATTCCACAGCATGTCCCTCCAGCACCCCATCATGTCTCATCAGCC
>WWET01000093.1:706415-719547 GCA_011038615.1 Limnodynastes dumerilii | reverse complement strand
TGATTGAAAGGTTTGCAATACTGTAATAAAAATATTTCAAAAGTTGAACTAACCTTAAAATCACAACGACAGTAAAATAATGTTGTGTAAAATGATTGGGTAACTGTGCACACTGATTAACACATTTCCTTACGGCTGCATCATTTGTAGCAGTTGCAAATACTGAGTAATTTTTAGATGTATATAATTAATTGCTTGACTGCAGCGGCATTAATCCCATTCCGTCTGCATTCCAGAGGAAAGGATTATCCCCATTCAGTACAAGAATCCGCATAGATATTCAGTGTCAGCTGGACAATTTAACAAGTAACTATGATTTCATTAACATGGTGGAGCTAGACAAGAAGGAGGAGGCTGCATAGGGCGAGAGGACTCAGTAATCCCAGTGTTTACATTCTCTGGGGCCAGACATTATAGTGGAGACAGGATGACAGATACAGAGAGTTTGGGGACCTCTAGATGAGCCACTGAAAGAGATGATGAGATCAAACTACAGTACTTAAGGTAGGAACTTTAAGCGACTCTTGGACAAAGATGAAATTGATGTGTGTGGGGGTTGTTTAAGTCTTGTGATTGGTTGTTTAAGGGTGCTGGCAGGTCTCTGGATAGGAGAATCACGAGATCAGTGATCCCTCCTCCATGGCCTACCTATATTACTTCAAAATCCATCTGTCTGGTCTGTTGCTTCCATAAGCTGGCTACACACTATTCAATAATTCAGGGTGGCCAACTTTCCCGAAATATCCGTGAGACTCCCGCAAGAGGTATCCCGGGAGAGCCGACAAACTAATGCACCTGACATGAAACCTCAAGCCCCACCCACGATCTTTCAATCCTAGTAGAGCTTTCTGGGGGCCTTAAGGACGGACGTAATTTGCGTCACCAAGCCTGATAACACAAGGTATAGGAAAAGTGACTTTACTGGGGGTGGGGCTTAATTACATATAATTTGCATAAAGTGCATCATTAAGCCCCACCCACATCCTGGCATTTATCTCTTCAAACCGAGATCTCCTGGAGGGAAGAGATAGAAAGCCGTCAACCCTGCAACAAATTATCATTTTATCGGAACACTGAGAAAACTGTCCAAAAATGCTTTTTTGAGGATAATAGGATCATTCACTTTTGTTTCATGATCTAGCTGACACTAGTTCATACCTATTAGGTTGGGCACATAACTGTGGGCTCATATCCGATATTACTCCAGTTTCCTGTGTCCCATGCTCCTATGTCCAAGTCATCTTCACCTTGGCAATTTCTCATCCTAGTTAATCTTCGTTAACTACGGTACCTTAATAACCTCTCTGGTGTTACCATGTTTTTCATTTCCAGTCTGTTATATAGTAGCTGTGGCTTAGATCATTCCAGAACATAAGTCTAGAGCTCGCCATACATTAGAGCTGTTCTTGGTCCAATCATCCGGTGTTTGGGTAAGCGGACCAATTAGAGCTCTAGTATGTGGGGGGCAGGATGAATTTCTGAATTCCCAGTAATTGGTCCAGAAATGCTAGAGTCTGATCATTTTATTGCTTGGCTCTCTAAACCATTATGTGCAGCAAGCTCTTAATATTGAGTAGTGTGCGGTCATTTTCAGTTATTGGGCCTGTACCTCCTCCGCCTGGCCGGTGATTGCCCATCTGTCTGATTCCATAATCATTTGGCAAGTACAGCAGTAATAAAGTAATGAAAGCTCTGTATTCTGACAGAGATTCAGGGCTATTATTACTACATTGCTGACATACTTGCCAGTAATTATGGAGTCAGACAGATGGTGAACCGCTGACAAGGAAGGGCCACACATTGACCAGAGTTTTTGCAGCCAGGGAATTAGCTGCCAAGGTTTGCAGGAGGCTTGTGCAGCCAATCAGCTTCAAGAGCCTAGCAGGAGAGGTGTGCGGTGCCGATATTGGGACTAATCACTCTAGTGTATGACCAACTTAAATACTGAGGAGTCCCCGGTCCGATGGTGTGCCTTTAGAAATAGAGACAACAGAAAGTTCCTTTTCCCATTCATTTTCGCCGCAGACCCGCCACTATCACAGGAGAGGTGAGTAACATCTCCAGGGATTTTTATTCTTGTGGGGTTGGGGGTTAGGGCTAGGCTCTTAGAAAGAGGGAGGGTTAAGGTTACAGCCATAGAAGGGGAGGGTTATGGTCAGGCTGTGGGGAGGGGGGTTTTAGGATTAGGCTATAGAGAAGGGAGGGTTAGGGTCAGGCTAGGAGAAGGAAAGGTTAGGGTCCGTTTGCGGGGAAAGGAGGGTTAGGGTTAGGGTAATGTAAGGGGAGGGTTAGGGTTAGAATTAGGGAAAGGATTTGGGGTCATTTTTACACCTAGCTATCGGAGCACCGTGTTCGGTGCTCCGGGGATCGATTGCTATGCCTCATCAAGGCATAAGCAATCAATATCCCAGCCAGTTCAGAAATAGCTGGAAGAGAACCACCCTATCGAAATAGGGCTGTTCTAAGCAGGGGCCCACACCCCTGGAAATGCAGGCATTTTCCATTTGCAAAGAGCAGAAAACACTCGTCTGGATCCAGTTCAATAATAATTAGTATAATATGCTATAAAATAGGACAGATCACTGACACCACAGAAAGCAAAGTCAATGACAAAGGGACATGGATCTATAAGATAATGTGAAGCCTAAGGCAGTTTGAAGTTGCTAAACATTTCTGTGACCATGTAAATGTGAGGTTTATATATATCATTCTATTACTTCCTGTAGCTCTGAAGATGGTTTATACTTTCATGACCAGGACGGATTTCACAGATTGGCGGCTCTGAACCATGAATCATTTTTTAAGCATGTGTATGCATAGAGCTATTTCATCTACAACAGATAGGGCTTTCTTTAGTACGTTATTAAATTACTATCTTGTATAAGAAAAAAAACAGCTATGATTTTCTTTTCCAAAGGTCTCCCAGAAATACATTTCCTAAAATACGGTATAAAGCCATAAAGCTTCCACATGGAATAATAAATATTTATTTATGAATTGATGCCTTTAGTAATATTTTCATGACCCACAAGAGTAGCTTCATACCGCAGGTTAATCATGAAACGTTATCAGACTTTGCTGTAACCACATGTTATATTTCTAGAAAGGAAGTGGAACGGTTTTAAACAAAAAAGCAACAGCATTGATCTTTATTAGTTCATAGAAAATGTTATAAAGGCTGCGTTTAGTGTCAAAAGTAGAGAAATGGGTTTATAATGACCCTGGAGTATGATTGGTGCTCTATAACTTTTGGTCACCACTGGTCTGTTCATACAAAAAAGCACACGATAGATAGATAGATAGATAGATAGATAGATAGATAGATAGATAGATAGATAGATAGATATTTTGGGCTGGATCCAGACCTACTTGAACTTAAGTTACTCCTGGGCTAAACCATGTTGATTGCAGGGGGAGTCATATTTCATCTGTTGCAAACAGATTAGAGTTGTGAGGTGATGTTTCCTATCCCAAGTCTAAATAACAGTGTGATAGTAAAGCTGGTCAGTATCTGTGTGCCGTAAGCATGCAAAGAATGCAATTAACTTGACTCCCCCTAAAATCTACATGGTTTAGTCCAGGAGTAACTAAGTTCAAGCACTTAACTAAGTCTGGATCCAGCCCTTTGTCACAAGATTAGGTTTGAGTTGCTGTCTGTTGGGGTAACCGGCAACTTTTCCATGTAGCAGCAAAACAATAGCCCTAAAGACCCGATATGGGCCTGGAGGATAGAGCCCGCTCTCTCTCTCCTATGTACAGCCCTAGGAACCCTTAACTGGCTGAAATTACTCTGCAGCCTGTGTGAAACACACAGCAAGTTTCCTGGAGTTTAATACATAACTTTGCTTCTCCTACTTTATCGAGAGAGAGAGAGACAGAGAGAGAGAGAGACAGAGACAGAGAGAGAGAGGAGAGAGAGTTAATTTCTTAAAGTATAAAATTGAATTTCAGGAACACTGGTTCAGCTCCCAAATGACCAGTACCTTGCAATATATTTTTTAATTTTAAATACCAGAATGGATTATGTAAAACACATAATGAACAGAGCAGCAGAATGTTCCAGCATTACTATATATACAGCAATGATTTATGACTTCTTTAGTCTAGCCTCCTCTACAGCACTATTTTTAATAATTTTAGGACAGCTGGTGTCTAATTACCGCCAATGACACAATTTGTCAGCACAATTTAGTAGCAGTTCAGCATTTTAATTCTCCTTTTTTTAATTTTAGTTTTACCCAGAATCCTTTGCATCTTGTGTTCTGGGATTTTACAGAGAGAGACACTGCAATGCCTTTTCTCTGATGAGGAAGGCAAATGCCTGATCACAGGGGAATGTGGGACTGGACAGAATTACCTGGTGACGAGGACTTAAGGGAGGACTCAGATCAGTCTCTATAGCGAAGGGTTACAGAAGGGAAGGAGGAGTCCCATGCTGTACTGACAGCTTTAGAAAGAGAAAGCAGGAACAGGGTGGTAATTATCCATACATAGTTGTAATTCTAAAGTATGTATATACAGAAAGACAGAGCGAAATTATTTCCTGTCTTGTGACCATTTACACAGTGTCTATCCTAGCTACAAGGTGGATGAGACAGAGCTAATAAGACGTAAGTGGAAGTTGCTTGAACATAACAAATTCTCCTTATATAACACCCCAGTCACTTTCTTATCAGGTTTCCCTTATACTTACACAACTCTCATCTGCTCCAATAGATAATGCACGCTCGTAACCCTTTCCTTTCCTTATAGAATAATGCTGTTATTTTATAATGTAAGCACTGGGTATAGAAATATAGTGAATATGTTAGGATAATACATTACTTAACACAATGGGTACAACTGAATTTTAAATGTAGTTACAGTTTATTGCTAACCCCCTATATATCCTTATATATCTACAATACAACAATTAGTGTGCATCAGTTTATCATTGTTCCTGTCAAGCGTCTTGTGTAACTGGATATTGTTATATAAATAATGTATATTTTTCTATCATGGGATTTTATGGAACAAGGACACATTTCCTTATTTGTGGACTCTAATTTTACTTTTATTGTGCAAGGTAGGGCTTTTTTTTGCATTAGATTGTGTTTTTTTGTGTTTCTTCCTCAACATATTAACAACTACTATATATCCTTTCAATATACTCCCCATTTGCACTAATACATCGCTGTAGTCTTGTTTTCCACTGGTCGAAGGCATGGAGCAAATCAATTTCTGTCATTTGTTTCAACATAATTGCCGTTTTCTTCAACTGACTCAAAATGTGTCCCTTTAAGCACTGATTTAACTTTTGGGAAAAGATAAAAGTCACAAGGTGCTAAATTGGGCGAATATGGATGATGTTCAAGTGTAGCAATGTTGGTCACAGAAACCATTTCTCCACAGTTGCGGCCGTTTCTTTCTGACTCTTTCTCTCAGCTTTTTCAAAACTTCCTTATAATAATGCTGGTAACTGTTGTGCCTTCTGGAACCCATTCTGCCACATGTTCAAGGTCACTACGTATGCAGTTATACCCGTTTCTGACTGCTTTGTTTATGAGGTGGAATCGCAGTCTCGTTATTTTATAGACATACCTCATATGTACAGATGGGGACTTAACCAGAGTGAGAAGTAACTGGATAAGCTCAAGAATCGTCAGAGGTTTACAAAATTTTACAAGCTTAAAGTTTTTGGGCCAGATCTTAAGTTAACAATGTTACGGGACATACGCAAGGCAATTGTGTAAGTCCAGGGTTGCCGACTTTTAAAAGCTTCCCTTGGGGATATACCGAAGGGAAGCCAAAGATGCATGCAGAGGCAGGGCTTAATGATGCGATTTATGCAAATCGTGTCNNNNATGATGCGATTTATGCAAATCGTGTCATTAAGCCCTGCCCCTTGACTAGTAGACTTGAGCCATCTGCAGGAGATTTGCATGCTCTCCCGGGTTCCCAGTTGAACTGCCTGAATTTTGTGAGTCTCCCGGACATTCTGGTAGAGTCGGCAACCCTGTGTTAGTCTCCCTTACCATTAAAACTGCGTATATGTGTGTGCCAGATGTTACGTAATAGATCTCCTTGCGGACGGCAAACTAAAATGACATCTGTACGGCAGGGGGTTGCCTTGCCTTTCGCATGCCTAAACCAAGAAAATAGGGGGGGGGGGCACATATAGAAATGTAGACTTGGGTACAATAAGCAAAGTCAACCTGTATTTTACCTTCATGCAAAAATATGAATTCATTTTCACACTGAAACAATGTGTGTTCAAGGGCAGATTGTAACATTTTATGCATTTGTTCCGAGCTCTGTATAATGTGCACTGTTTGACTTTCACACTTGTTATGGATGCTTTTAGTGTAACAGGGTGTGTAATTTTCTGGTGGAATCCAGTAGTCATGACACAGGACATACAAATAGCACATGATGAATTGTTGTACAATGAAAGAAATACTTAGAATTCTGACTGCTTTGAAACCAGACTTCTACAAAAAGAAAATGTATTCTTCATTCGTTAAGGTTGGAAAGTGTTTAGCAAAATAGCCTGTGCAGCGTCACATTCTCTATCCTGTCTTTCTAGAGTTCCGTCCTTGGACCTTTTCCAACGGGGGATGGGGCTGGCGGAATACAGAAAGCGTTTCCTCTACGTGGGAGGGGGGTGGGGAAGTATGCTAATAATACACGAGTGGATCCATGAATTAATGGTGACGAGCGGAAGTCAGCTATAGGGTCGCCGTACGATCATACTTACCATAATTGCGAGGGGGGACCACTCCCCTTTATGCATGCCTCCCCGTCATTGGTAGTGTGCATGGGTGTGGGTGTCCGCTGAGAATGGCCCTTTTTCAAAACCCCATTAGCGAAAATGGTGCTGCACAGAGACTTACTGTCCCCTTACAGACAGGTAAGCGCCACTCTCTATTTCCCCAACCCCAACCCTTATGCTAATTATTACCCTAACCCTCCCCTTCCAGTTCCCTAAGCGTCAGACTCCCTTCCCCGCAGCCTATCCCTAAGACTCCCTTCCCCACAGCCTAACCCTAAGACTCCCTTCCCCACAGTCTAACCCTAAGATCACCCTACTAATATACATCCCTTCCCCTGCACTAACCTGTCTGCTCATCGAAGCGGCAGGTCCAGCGTTGGTCCAGCGGAGGGATTTTCTAAATTGGGGCATATTCTAAAATACACACAGCCAACAATTAGCTGTCGGCAGTGTTTTTGTCTAAAATGTGGGTTTGCGGCGGTGGCACATGCAACCCAGCATGTACTGTGGTTTCCATAAAACTACAGGCCTCAGGTCCCTTGCGGGAGATGTGTAGGCTCTCCCGGGATACCGGGAGACCTGCCCGAATTTAGGGAGTCATTCCGGGAGAGTGGGCAACCCTGTATTAAATCTTTGTAAAACTAGTTTAAGTAGCCATTTTGTTCTCTACAATCCAGTGGGAACCAATGGATATCATTAGAAAAAGCCCAGGGATGTTAATAATATGTGAATGTTATTAATATTATGAATATTAATATCCTATTATTTTCATTTATTTTTACACTAAAATGTTAATTTAAGTTAAAATAGTGTTATGACTTGTATATTTCCATTAAAAATGAATGTATCAACATGAAATACACGTTCTCTATGTTCTCTCTATCAGAGCAGAAATGAGTCTTGTGAAATCCAGCACAAATCCTGCTATTGGACGACTCTGATAGCACAATGTCGGAGCAGGATGGGGACGCAGGACCTTGGAATGACAGCTGTGATCCTGTGGTCACGGTATATTCAGGTGAGAGATGTGGTGCGTTTATGTACAGACAACATGTCAGCTTTGTGCTCCCTGTAATAACATAAGTGACTGCTGGAGAGTAAGAAAATCAATGCTGTCTGCAGAATGCATTTCTCTTTGTGTCAGTCATTCCTGCCACCATTCCCAGCAAATTACACTCTATCAGGAGATATTGCCAAATCATCAACCCCAATTGCTGCAGCTGTGGAAGCTCCCCTCCTCACCAAGTGCAGTTATTGGAACCATAACATTTTTATGTGGGGCTGGGGTATAATTTAATTTGGGCCCCCTAAACCCCTAATCACTAAATGTAACCCTATCATTTTCTGTGACTCACAGATCACATGACCATACGTGTGGCATGGTCATGTGACTCACAGATCACATGACCATGCCACAAGCAGTAGTGCCCTCAAGAGATCCTCTCCAATGTTATGGGATGTCACCCCCTTGCTCCTCTGATTCCCCTGATCTTAATACATGTTTCAATGTTGTACAATAGCTATTAAGAGCCATTGGCCCTGTTTCATGCCTAAGAAGCAGAGGTTTCTTAGGTGCATATTTTTGCGCTTGTGTAGTCAGCTTGACCACGCGGTAAGAAGGCAGGCGGGAGAAGTTAGGTGGAGTGGGTGGGGGCAAGGGTGTAGATTAGCCGGGGAGGGTGGGGAGAGCCATTTTCTGTGCATATTTTCCTTTTTTAAGAAGGAAAATACGCGCGGTAAGGGCCATAAGGCACCTAAAAAGGAGGCGGGCGGGCGGGGGAAGGGACCAGAGAAGTAGATGTCCACACCTACGGATTTGACACTTAAGTGTGAAAAAAGGGCCGTTCTCAGCGGCGACCCACACGTGTCGGGAAGTATGTACTCCCCTCTGTCATGTGTAGTTATGGAAACTTCCGTGTCCATAAAGCAATCTTACGTTTTCTGTGCGGATTGTCCATGGAACTCCTAAAAACCGCCCCATGCAGCTATCCCGCGTGTCCAATCCCACCCCCATTGCATAATGCAGGCACTGCCCTGACGCAATGAGATCTGATGCACAACATCTGGCGGGAGCATGCGCTGATGCAAGGGGATACAGCCCATAGTGAGGTTCTCAGTCATCTTTATGGGGTATACCATTGTCAGGAAAATGGAGACATGGGGGTCTGTCTCCTTTATCCTGTCTTTATTAATGTTGTAAAGAGAATTGTTCACCATTTTCAAGGTAAGACTTTCTAGTGACTAATAAAGTGCAATATAACTTTTTCCACTGTTAAATTGTCATCCTATACCACCAAGTGGGTGTGGGTCTCCGGAAAGAACGAAATAGGATCTTGATTGCATATGCTTCGATGAGTCATAGCAATCGATCCACAGAGCACCGAACTATCAGTGCTTTGAAAGTTAAGGCAAAAAACTAACCCAACCTTTGCCCTAATTCTAACCCTAACCCTCCCTTTCCATTACCTTAACCTTAACCTTTCCTTCTCCATAGCCTGACCCTAACTCTCCCTTCCCAGCAGCCTGACCCTAACCCACCATTTCCCGCAGCCTCACCCTAACCCTCAATATCCCAAAGCCTGACCTTAACCCTCCCTCTCCCGTAGCCTGACCCTAACTCTCCCTCTCCCGCAGCCTGACCCTAACCCTCCCTTCCCTGCAGCCTAACCCTAACCCTCCATCTCCTGCAGCCTGACCCTAAACCTCCCTCTCCTGCAGCCTGACCCTAACCCTCTGTTCCCCGCAGCCTGACCCTAACCCTCCCTCTCCTGCAGCCTGACCCTAACCCTGGAGAGTTTACTCACCTTTCCCGTGGTGCGGGTCCTGCGGTAGTGGTGGCATTTGCAAAACGGAATGGGCGAGTATGCTGATTGGCATACTCACCCATTCTGAAAAAAAAATTCTAAACTGGGGGGTATTCAAAATAGGGATATCTGAAAAGGAACTTTTGAATATCCCTATTTAGAAAATTAAACTTTCTAACCGGGGATTGCATCCGCCACCAAGTACACCTCTTCCCCCACTTGCTGTAATCTAAGTCCTGCAATCTTTTCCTTTGTGTTTGTAGTTGAATATAAATATAAGTGCGCTGACTCTCTCCGTGGAGAATTTACTTTAATGGCATTTAACAGCTCACCACAAGCAGAGACACATAGTGAAATATATCCTTTAGGCTATTAACAGAGATACAAAGGAGCAACAAGATTAAAATAAACAACAACTGGATAAATGCCACGGAAATCTCACACAAATCATAATTCTCAGCACAAGTAGCAACAAATCGAGGTCACCACAACCTGACGACAGGCCGTATTCAGACCACCGGACGTATTGCATATACGGCCGGTGTTTATCGTAATTGTATACTGCACATGCGTAGTCATTTTTTTTAACGTAATCTACGTATCTTATCGGTACGCATATTGCGTATATGCGTTCTTAGAGACCGCATACACGCAATCTACGTACCGAAAAGATACGTAGATTACGTTAAAAAATGAATACGCCATATTCTTGCTGTATTTTGCCTTGACTGAAATTAAAAATAAATGTATAAAAATAAATAAAATGACTACGCATGCCCAGTATACAATTTCGGTAAACACCGGGCATATATATGCAATACGTCCAGTGGTCTGAATACAGCCCGTCATGATTTTCTCAGCATCCATGTTCAGGGAAAAGCAGTAGTTCAGGTGCTACCAAGGACTCTCTTCGGGCTTCCTATTTGATATTCGGTGTTCTGATTGCACAGAGTGTTACTGTACAATGAGTACCTGAGATTCAAGGGATACTTCTGCTGCTGAATATCACTCAATGGGATTAATAACAGTTACTGGTACAGGATAGAAAATCAACTAACGTGAGAGGGTAAGGTCAGTTGTGTAGCATGTAAATGTATGTGGTGTGGGCAGTAGACCGTGGGAGCAGGGGGTACAGCTGCTGTGGGGTCTGGGAAGCCTGTAGCGCCAACCCTGTGCCCATCTGGGGCAATTTCTTGATCTCTGTATCAGTGCTGACAGCCTTTTTATTAACGAATATTTCTATAATGGGAACAATGGGCCGAATCCTCAGTAACGGCCAACGGGAATTACATAATATGTCGCAGGCAATTCCCTTGTTTTAAAGGTTGCGCACATGTGATCTGTGGAAATATAGATCATCTGCACGACAACCACGGAGATCACGGCAGAGGCCGGAAGCTTAAGACTGCGCTGTATGTATAAAGCTGCTGGGTAGTAGTGGCAGTGGGGGTTGGCCAGAACCACTATCAAGCAGCTCTGGCGGAGGCTTTACCCCCAGCCTCTTCCTTGCCAGGTTTGGCCCTGCCAGCTCTGACCATAGCTGCTGGCTAAGTATTCACAAAGCAGCGATCAGCACTCTGCCTTATAAGATGAATCAATGTTGGGGGGAGCCATAAGGACAACCCACCACATATAGCTCCTGAGGGCTGAGAGACCAGGGGGGAATTGTCCCATAAGAACGTCTACAGATTTACACACTTGTTAGCTAATGAAATAGATAGGATCAGCTATGTTGCGCCTATGCACTGAATTGAAATCCCCCCCATGTCTCTGTGTATGTGCTTAAAAAAAAAATATCAGAGAACTGGAGGGCTGGAAGGATCTCCCATTATCCTATACTGGCAGAGCGAACTTGCTAAAAATGGTGTCATTCCCGAGACTCCTCTATTTCCTTCAATCATTGCCCCTTCTTTTAACCACCAAGGATTTCAAGCATATAAACTATCTTTTTAGACGTTTTATATGGAGAGGTAAGCGAGCTAGAATTAGCTTGCGAAAGCTACAACAAACAAAAAAAAACGGGGGTATTAACTTCCCAGATGTTATGAAATATAACCAAGCGGCGCATCTAAGATATATAAGAGATTGGCTCTCCTATAAAGACACCTATACTAACATCCGGATAGAGGAAAGTTTCTTGGAGGGAATCTCTGTCTCCTCATTAGAAGGCTGGAGTCAGTGCAGTGCAAAAGGCAGGCAGAAGATCTTCCTCTGTCCCTGCAAGCAATGCAGCATCCTCTGTCTATTTCTAATTGGTCAATCAGAGTGTGGGGAGGGGTTAGGATGGCCCAATCATAGAGGATTGACTTCAACCTAAAGAATATGTCTTATTTCACATAACCACCAAAAACCTGGGTAAACCTGTTATTGTCGATGCATGGTCCAACTACCTGGGTTGAGGTGTGATGTGAAGGGTTCCTGGTGTCCTCTTCCTGGGTCATTATAGAAGTGTTTTTCCCGACCCCAGTAGGGGAGCAATGTGAAAGGTGTGACCCAGGTTTTTCAACCCAGGTCTCACCTAAAGAATCCTGATTGGATGGATTTGATTACTATTGCCGGGAGCCACGCACCGCCCATCAAACTCTTCAGTAGACCTGGGATATTGCCGGGTTGGGGATGTGAAAGTGGTATAAACCTAACACTGAAGGTCAGTGATGTTGCTTTATGTGAACTTCACTAATTTGCCTATAAGTTCTGTTGGAAACTGGGACAATATATTGTCATCTATAAGGTTGATTTGGTTAAACTTAAGGTTCAATAGTGCAAACTGATGCTTATGGCTCTATGGCACTACTTTGATAACTATGCCCTGTGCTTTGGCATCAGTGTTACATAAGATCCTATATAACAAGATATTATTGTGATTGATATCACATTGTAATGTCTGATAAATAGATCCTTGGTCTACATTCTCTGATTCATGACCTTGAACAATCACACACTGAATTATTTTTCTCTGGTCTTAAATTATGACTGAAAGGGCTTTTTCACACAAGTGTTCACTACGCATTCCAAGCATGTTTACCAATGTATGCAAAACATGAGATAATGCATGTGATCTATTCTAAGCCATATGCACTGTGAACCATTGGCACTTTTTGGGGGTTTACATTGCAAACACAATGATAGAACACACATATATTTACCTGTCTCCAGACCAATTCAGGGGATGTCCATTGGGATGTCAGTAGTGTTTGCCTGAGTATGATAGAGATAAAAGTTTTAAACAAAGAAGCAACAACACTGACCATCATAATTGATATAAAATGTTGTAAAGGCTGTGTGTAAAGGCAAAAGTAGAGAAATGGGTTTATAATGACCCTGGAGTATGATTGGCGCTCTATAACTTTTGGTCATCACTAATCTGTTCATACAAAAAGCACACAATAGATAGATAGATAGATAGATAGATAGATAGATAGATAGATATGAGATAGATAGATAGATAGATAGATAATAAAATAGATAGATAGATAGATAGATAGATAATGAGATAGATAGACAGATAGATAGATAGATAGATAGATAGATAGATAGATAGATAGATAGATAGATAGATAGATAGATAGATAATGAG
>WWET01000093.1:677245-704215 GCA_011038615.1 Limnodynastes dumerilii | reverse complement strand
TAATAATAATAATAATAATAATAATAATAATAATAATAATAATAGACCCGTTCTTTAAATTCAGCTTTAAAATTAAGCTGTGTCTCTTAACTGATTTAGCAGTTCATTTAATAAGTGTGTTTATTTAGTAGGTTATTAAAGGAGCATTAACAAGTTGTTTTAAATATTCAAAACAACAGTGTAAAGCTTGGTACACACTGGCCCTTTTTCTGCAGATAATCGTGTATATCCCCCGATCAAATGACAGTTTCAGCAGATATCATCCCGGTGTGTACTGTTCAACAACTACACTGCACAAATGATGGGTGCATGATGAAGAAATGTAAAACGAGCCAGCGGAGGATTGTTTCAGTGTGTACTTTTATTTCATGGAAAAGCCAGTTTTACTAGCACAGAGCACACTGCAGTGGATACAGACGGATCACCCAAAGTTTGTCCGCTTGTTGTGCTTGCTCCCGTTCTGGCACATGTGTTGTGCTAACGAGCAACGCGCTTTCACCTAAAAAACAGACATAAGCCCAGCTCTTAATCAGACCCCGGGCCAAGCCCACCTCTGGCTCTCCAAGTGTTGTGAAAGTGCACCCCACTTAGAGCTGGGAGACGTGGAGAAACACTGGTTGCTCAGTCTTCATGTAAACAAGATTTCCCTTACATACAGCCTCATGTGTGTATCATTTTTCATACCACGTAAGTGGAAACTATTTTACAATTAAATAACATCTTTACTAAGACACAATTATGGAATAAATAAAGTGCAAATTTGTCTTTGTAAACAATGAAACCAAAACAATAGAAATTCGATGATAACTGAATAACACCACCAGAGTGGTAGAACATTGGTATACTGAATAAAGATCAGAATTCTCATTTATAGCAAAGTCTGAGGGCCGTATTCACAGATCCGTTTTCACGTGGAGTTGCATGCGTATTTTTAGGTACGTTGTAACTGCGTATGCGTAGTAACTTTGTATACGTAAGTTACGTAGAATATACGCACGTAAGTGCTTCAGGCGCGGACATGTGAATCGCACTTGGGGGACAACATACGTACGAAGGGTCAGGGTTGAAATATGTACTGGAAAAGTTACATGAAAGAGGGTGGGGGAAGGGATTTAAATGAGCCTTTGAGGGCGCAGCTACATAGAATCGCACGTACGGAATACATATACGCACATATGTACACACGTAAAGTTAGAGGTGCTCTATGGAGGCGTTAGTGTATGATTGCACGGCCATGAGAGGGGCGTGACCTGGGTGTTGGTGGGTGTTGGCTTGCTACGTGCGTATAATTGCGTCCTTTTGAACAAACGCATCTCTGAATACGGCCCAGTATCACAGGTTAGCATTGCTACCTCACTCCATTTGGATTAATTGCACAGGTACTCAGCACACCTCAAAAACAGGATATGTATAATAAGAACAGTGGCAGATAGCCATTTTTGAAGCCCAGAAGCTCAGACTGTAATAAGCCCTCCTTCGCAACCAGCAACAATATGCCAAAAGCCCAAATGGCAGAGAACGGGGTGGCGGGGTGGAGTCTTCCCCCCAGCAATGAGGTCTGAGTAACCGCTGTTATCTTCTTCAATGTACACAGTGACACTGACAGCATCTCTCTATTCTGCGCCTGGCCCGCTCATAAGACCCATCCTCTGGGTGGAGATGTAGATAGAGTGTCTGCTGGTCAGCACTCATCAGGGGGGGTTTCTGGGTACTCATAAACCCTCCTGCATAGGAAATATCCTAAGGTCAATATCGGTGCCAGTCCCCGGCAAGAATAATGCCTTTTAGAAATAGAGACAGCCAAAAGTTCTTTTTTTGGCTGTCTCTATTTTGAATAGCGAGCTATTTTTGCATTTTTGTTTTTGGAATGGATGAGTGTGCCGATCGGCATACTTATTCATTCATTTTCAGAAGCGCGACCCGCCACATACACCCTGGAAAAGGTGGATAACCTCTTCAGGGACTTTTAGGGTTAGGGGGAGCGTAAGGGTTAGACTCTGGGGAAGGGAAGGTTAGGGTTATGGCCATGGAAGGGAAGGGTTAGGGTCAGGTTGCTGGGATGGGACACTTGGGGTTAGGCTACGGAGAAGGGCGTGTTAGGGTCAGGCTGTGGGGAAGTAAGGGTTAGGGTAATGGAAGGGAAGGGTTAGGGTAAGGACTAGGGAAAGGGTTGGGGTCGGTTTTCATACTTACCATTCGGAGCACCGCTCAGAAGCAGTCGATTTCCCAGCCAGCTCGGAACTGGCTGGGAGAGTATGGCCCTTTCGCAATAGGGCCAATCTCAGCTGGGACCCACATCTGCCAATATGAAGTATTTCAACCCATTGGCTTATGATTCAATCACTGAAATAACCTTATTTCAATAACACACACTTAAAAAACTCCTTAGATTTTTTTGAAAAATTGCACTCTTTAAGAAATAAAAAGGCCCCTCAAAAAATGTTACTTTAGGGCCCCCAGGATTAGGGGCCCTGAGACTTAAGCTTTCTTAATTTCATAATAGATCCACCACTGAAGTAGAAAGTGCAGAAGTGTAAGATAGATACTAATATGACTGATTAACGAATTAACAAGTTAACTAATATGTGGGTATCTATAAATATAGGTACATATGTGGAATAATACATTAATATTGCATATGTCCAAAGCTTGTCACACATGTTCTGTTTAGCTGGTCATTCAGATAACTCTGCTCCCATCGCCATTGTTTAATGGATAGAGTTTGTTGACTTTATTATTCTCATTGCGTTGTGCCTGATAATGTGCTTGATTCCTAGAGAATCCTTATAGTGGATCATGGTAGCTTTTAACATCGGTATTGGGCCTTTTGCTATACTGCTGAGACTGCAGCCTGAGAACACAGAAATTCTGGCAACAGAGAGAAATGGAGAAGAAATATATGTGATAAATATGGTCTTCTTTGGCAACAGCTGCTATGTGAAGACTGCGCTAATGATATTTGTAATTCCTGAGTCTCAGTCCTGCTGCATAGACTAAAGGTGAATCCTTCACATGGATCAAATCTATCAAGTAACCAACATTCCCGGAAATTGGATGATGTCAACTTTCATTTGCTTCAGTAATTATTTCCCGGGAAGGAGACAGCCATGGAAATGGTTCCTGTAAATTACAATTACCAGTTGCTGTCTGAAGGAGAAACTGAATCTGATTCGTTCACAGAATGTTTCTAGAGAATAGAAAATTATTTCCCTTTACCTGACATTGATCGGAGTATGTCCCTGAATTCTTACCCCTTAGTAAGGCTCCAGCTCGTGTTTTATTGTATGAGAATCCCTTGTTGAGAGTCCATCCTTGGTGCATCTGCAGATGCCATAAATATTGACCAACCACTATGATCAGGTACCACAGTGGACAGATCTTTGCTGCCACAAACACTGCCTCGAGCCCTTACATGTAATAATAAAAGTCCTATTAAATACAGGAGGTAACATTATGCATGATACAATGTGACATTGAGCATTATGAAATATTGGTAGTGGGTGAAGTAAGATTGGGTCCGATTTAGACATAAGAAGGAGCTTAAAATTAAGAGAGGAAAGTTACTCCTGGGCTAAACCATGTTGATTGCAGGGTAGTCATATTTTATCGGTTGCAAACGGTATTAGTGTTGAGAGCTGATGTTTCCTAGCCCAAGTCTAAATAACAGTGTGATAGTAAAGCTGGTCAGTATCTGTGTGCAATAAGGAATTCAAAGGTATTTCCCTGCATGCAAAGAATACAATTAATTTGACTCCCCCTGAAATCAGCATGGTTTAGCCCAGAAGTAACTTTCCTCTCTTAATTTCAAGCTCCTCCTTGACCTGAGTCAGGTCCATTGTCTTTTAGAGAAAGAACATAACGAGTTCATTGAATACTTGTAGGGGTGTAGTTAACTTGTAAAGAAATGGCAGATGGGTGCAATAATATAATGGTAGCAGGTTAACATTATAATGGAAGAAGATACAAATATTATAGAGCAGTATTGATAATAAGATAAATGAATTAATATTACAGAATAAATATATTCCAACAAACAGATTGTCAACAAGACCTGTAGAACGCAGGTTATGAACCCTTGTTTCCCATTGAACTTTAATGTTCCAACTTGCTCTTCCAGGTAATATATACCTCGATTTGGATAAATCTCTACTTCACGGCTCAGGTGTTCTCTAGTGATCAAAGTTGGGTGACCAGTATCTCAGTTACCATAACTTCTGCTGTTGTCACTGCGGTGGTCATTATAATCCTCAACCAACAACAAAAGAAGGTGAGGGGAAAGCATGCCATAGGGATTTGATATGTTTACTACTCTTTTTATGATCCAATCTAATTATCAATCTATCACTGTAGATAAATATTAACACCGATATCCGACTGGCTGCAGCCAATGAGATCTTCATGGAATACAATGTCCTGCTGGGAATCAGCAACCGATCAAAGAGGTGGCACAGTGTTCCATCAGTATCCTTGTAATAATAAGTGTGGATCAAGGGCTGAAGCAAAAGAGGGATCTAATAAGTGCAATCCTGGTCCAGCTATGGTGGCTGCCAGTTGTCTCCTGAGCACTGGTGAAATCCTCTCCTCAGATTTGATCTGCGATGTGGGAAGAGAATCCATATAATGGATATGCAATCTCTTAGTACACTACTAACTAGTGGCATCACTGAGAATTCACCCTGGAGGTTAACTAAGTGTGATAAACTTAGTTATAATCATAAAGTTGGATCAAATTATTAACATATATTATTATCTTTAGATGTAAATGAATATGGGCCTGATTCACAATCCGTATGTTTTTTATATACATCCCTAATTTTCCGAGTCTAGCTACTACGCATGTGTAGTAACTATTTTACGTTATATACGCAGTGTTTCGTAGATTGCGTAAAATAGTTACTACGCATGTGTAGTAGATAGATTAGGGACATATGTTAAAAAAAAATACAGGGTTGTGAATCCAGCCCCTGGTCACTATCTGCTTGCCTCTATAGAATATTACAATGTAATATATAACTTTATTCCATAGTCCGTCTTCCTTTCTTGTCACTTCCTCGTTTTACAAAATGAGGAATTTAAAGACGGTGCAGTCAGTGTAACCAAGATGGATGCTGGACATTTGTGACTTCAAGATTCTATTGAATGTGTCTCATAATAATAATAATAAGTTACTAACTTGGAAAAAGAGCAGTAGAATTTATAGCAATCAAAACGGTTTCATTGAGTGATGTACATACAATGCCTTTTTTCAAAGACTCGGGCAAAGATTGCCAGTGGTGGTACAAGTGGTTTGTACTACCACCTCATCGGCACTCTACTAGAGACAGCTATAAGGCTCATATCCTGCACAGACCTTCTTAACATTGTATTATAACCCCTAATATATACGTACAGGACATAATATGAATAAGGGTTTGGGGATATTACTGTAAATAGAGGAAAAATGTAATAAGAAGACAAATATAGGGCATAAAATATGTTTGATTGTATGGGGTGCCCAGGTGGAAAGGAGAGATGGTAAAGTATGAATTTAATTCCTCTTCACTGGTTACAATCTTGTATATGTACAATTGGAAACTTGTTAAATCTCTGTATTTCTGGTTTCATTCACATGAATATTGGGCCAGATCCTAAACTACGAACGGTAGCCGCTGACGTAAAATTGCCCATTGGTATTTACTGCGCCTGATTATTAGTCTGCAAATTATGAAACTTATGGCAAAAAGTTCTCTCAAGTAAATCATAATGCTCCAAATAGAAGCATTTTGCATTTACTGCAGTCATATTTATTGAAAAAGAAACGTTTACAATAGGTATGTCTCCAAAGAAACAGCGCCCTCTACTGTTAAATGAACAGCCCTATTAAAAGACAGAATACTTGCTATGTTACATAGATAATGTTTGCATGGAAACATTACATGAGCACATGTTTTTATTCAACTACTTAATAATATCTTTTTATATTAAGATAAGTTTCAGGATTCTTAAAGCACTTTATAAGAGTATAGTCCAGTTTCTCTGTTGGCCAGTGTTTATATTGATGTGCCCAGAGCTCTTCCTGGATTTATGAAGACATCAGTCATAATACATTTCCTTTACACCGATGCCCAGCTCTGCTTCATCTACTTCCATCTGTGGGGCTGTCACCAGCGACTCTCCAAGTATCTAACGAACATGAACCAGGTGAGGATGAATCAGCGGCCAGAGATGTTAAGATTGTAATTAGCCATTTTCAAACATTATTTCTCTCTATTCATTTGACATCTGCTTTAGTTACCCAATGTAAAGGGTGGATTGGCCATCGGCCTTACAGGGTATTTTCCCAGTATTTTCTCTTTATTGAGAACCAGTCAGGATACACAGATGGTGTTCTTTGGTGCCTGCAATAGGACATACAAAGACCTGACCAAGTACAAGTATATATAACTAGTACACAACTGTGTCCATGATATACAAGCGAGCCTTAAAGATTTAAAGCCACATAGGGCCAGATTTACTAAGCTGCGGTTTTGGAAAAGTAGAGATGTTGCCCATAGCAACCAATCAGATTCTAGCTCTCACTTTCCTATTTAATTCTAGAGAATGTCAGCTAGAATCTTATTGGTTGCTAAAGACAACGTCTCCACTTTTCCAAACCCGGAGCTTAGTAAATCTTTCCCATAATGTCAATTACAGTTTGTTTATTTTATTTTAAACTTTATCCTTATGAAGAGTTGCAGAGATGTTACGAAGCAATTTGCTGGAGTAGTCTTGTAGTAGCGGAATCTGCCCTTGCGCTTGTGGTGAAAGAGCAGATAACGCCTGCATGTAGGTCTCCTCCCGCCCCAGATGAAACTTATGAGTATGCCCTAAGAAGGAATGCAGATGCCAGTATGATAGGACCAATTCACATTGCGATTTGGGAATGGGCACTTGTAGCGAATGGCCTTATTTTGCCAAAGTACTCCTAATAGCGAAATGTTCTCTCCCCGACATCAGGGAGAAACCGGGGATGGGCTATGGTGGCCTGCCGGGACGGGAGAAGGGGAAGGTTAGGGTTAGGCTGCGGGATATGAAAGGTTAGAGTTAGGTTGTGGGACATGAAGGCTTCAGGTTAGGGTTAAGCTGCGGAAGATAGAGGGATAAGTTTAGGCTAATAGAAGGGGAGGGTTACCAATAAATCACAACTCTTAAATAAAGAAGGCGGTACGTGGACAGGGAATGTTTGGAAAACGTATAGTCACCTGGGTAAGACATCTCCCCATCCAGAAGAGACTGCGGGCAGACCGAGTTTCTAGGCCTCTTCCAACGTTCTGTTATTCTGTTAAGAAGGGGAAAAAGTTCTAAACAGTCTGACAAAACTAAACAATAGAACAAGTAAATGCTATAAGTCACTGCTGTAGAACTCGAGTCTCCTTCTGTCCCTGGATAGAGGTCACTAAAGTCCTCTGTAGTGAGTAGATGTTGTATTTGACACTTTCTTAGCTTTTATTGGTTCCGCATAACCTCCATGCTCATTAGATACTTGCAGTGCTCATTAAGGCTGCTTGCTCTGCTTCAGATGCACGTTAGAATATCAGATAAAATGGTGCGGATTGCGCCTATTTGTGTTGCTTTGTCTATAGTTTATCCTGTTACTTTAGAATTTTTTTTAAGCCTTCTTTTAGTTCTTCGTCAGCCCCCTGCTCATACTCATACTCGCGCTAGGCAATCTACGTACAGAAATGGTACGTAGATAGCGCAAATAAGCTACTACGCATGTGTAGTAGCTCAATTCTTAAAACAACATACATAAGACGCAAACTACGTAACTGTGAATCCGGACGACTATGCATAATGCAATGTGAGTTAATAACAGGTCTTAGGGCATTGTGTATCTTATATGCAGGTATTATGTTGTAGTGTTATAGGTATTATGTTATATGTATTATGTTGTAGTGTTATAGGTATTATGTTATATGTATTATGTTGTAGTGTTATAGGTATTATGTTATATGTATTATGTTGTACTTGCAAATAATCTGACTCTTCTGTGCTTCAGCATGACAGTGTATTTTTGTCTTGTGCAGGATGATCTCAGGCAGTGCCTGGACCAACTCTATATTATCATAGAGACTCCTGCTGACCCATCATTGACTCCAAGCAGCACTGAGAGCCAACTAACGGAGGAGAGCCCTCTGCTGGCCAGCGGCTCCAGTCACAGGGAGAAGCCTGTGCTGTGTAATGAGAAGTTTCCACTTATTCAACAGGGTCAACCAGAAGTGAGTACACGTTTCATTAGCCGTCTGTAACAAAATATGTATGGCTGTGCATAGAAGAGCAATTAAATTAATTTTCTATGCTCCATAATTACTCGCAATCCGAGTCAGCCTCTATATAGACTCTGTGGACCTGATTAAGACTTAAGAAGGAGCTTGAAATTAAGAGAGGGAAGGTAATTGTGTTCTTTGCATGCAGGGATATATCTTTGAATTGCTTACTGCACACAGATACTGACCAGCGTTACTATCACACTGTTATTTAGACTTGGGATAGGAAACATCGCCTCTCAACTCTAATACTGTTTGCAACAGATGAAATATGACTCCCCTGCAATCACCATGGTTTAACCCAGGAGTAACTTTAAGTTCTTATTTTAAGAAGATTCTTAAGTGTGAATCAGGTCCTTAATTTCAAGCTCCTTCTTAAGTCTGGATCAGCTCTTATAGCAGGAGTTCTCAACCAGGTATAGTCAGCCTCCTTCTCTCCCTGTTGTCTTGTTGTATGCAAGGAGACTGGGCAAGGCTGTAATGAGGTAGCAGCCATACTTGTATTTTAAGCAGATGCAATCCCAGATGGCAGAAGAAACATTGGAGGAGGTGTGGACGGCATATATAGAAAACGTACATGTAAATCATTGCAGCTATATGTACTTGGGCAGCAGGGTGGCTCAGTGAGTAACACCTGTGCCTCACAGCGCTGAGGTCATGAGTTTGATTCCTGGACTTGGCTTTATTAGTGTGGAGTTTGTATGTTCTCCCTGTGTCTGCATGGGTTTCCTCCCACACTCCAAAAACATGCTGGTAGGTTAATTGGTTACTGACTACATTGCTTCTAGTGTGTGTGTGTATGTATGTGGGACCTTAGTATGTAGCTCCAATAAGGGCAGGGACTTATGTGAATGTCTAACGTCTCTGTAAAGCGCTGCGGACAATTTGTGGTGCAAAAGTGTTAATAATGTTACAGCAAACATGTTTATAAATACATAATGTAACCACATCTCTATCCCAGGTGATGGCTCGACAGCTCCTGATTATATCAAGTGCCTGTTATGTGCGTCTCCTCACCTCCGGACGGCTACCCCGGGTCTATGATGCTAGCCACACAGGCGTTCTTGATGTGCCATGCCCATGTCAGTTCATTGAGATCAATATACTGACCTCTGGACGTTGTTTCACCTGCTGCTAAAGAAAAGGAACCAAGGAGAGACCAAAACATTTCATGGGCAATTACTTTCCCCATGCAGCAGGAGGAATGGTACAACCCAGAAACAATTAAACTGCTACAGTCACTCTGTAATCATAGAGGTTGGATATTTACTGAACTGTCTCAGCGTCTAATCTGCATCTTATATAGGAACCTTTCCATATCTTTTTCCTGCTGTTGCCAGATAGAAGAAAAAAATTAATAAAAAAGGCCAAGAGATGGGCAAGAGGACAGAAAAAGATGGACCGATGCTGACGGATCTCTAAAATACACGTCACTGTACATACAATAAAAAATGGCATCTTGCAATGTTTACAAATCTGTGTAAAAATTCTATTGACATAAGTAAAGATGTCCAGGACTGCATGTCATGTATTGGAGACATTCTCATTGCTTATAAATCAGGCTTCGATTGGCTCTTCCAAAACACTTAGGGCTAGATTTGCTAAACTGCAGAAAAAGGAAAAATGGAGATGTCCATAACAACCAGATTTTAGCTGACATTCTCTCGTATGTAATAGGGAAGCAAGAGCTAAAATCTGATTGGTTGCTTTGGCCAACAATTCAATTTTATACATACCTGACCCCAATTACAGTCTATGGTGGTGATAATGACAGAACAAGCAAGTGCTGTGAAGTCTTGCTGTGAATTCTCACAAGATGATGTCATCAGACAGAATTGCGCAGCTGCAAGACCCAGGGTGGAGTTTCGGCTATACCACCAGTAGTTCCAACCTCTCAGTCCTCTTTCAAGGTGATATACTCCTCCTGGCTCTCTAACAAGGCAACTGGCACCTCTTGGTCCAATGGAAAGGTGCCTCAGAGCCATTGCTAGAAATTTTTGGAGGAAAAATGGTGCCCTGACCTTGGATTATAAACCAATTTAACGTTAAATATTAACTAAATGGTGCCCCGTTAGGTTTTGCGCCCTGGTGGCCTATCACACACCCCTAGTTATGGCCCTGAGGTGCCTATAACCCTCTTGTCCTCGAACAACTTCTAGGTACTACTGGGGAAATGGTGTACTGAGCTGATAGCACTCTGCAGTACCGTCTCACTGCCAGTACATGCATTTTGATACCTTCTGGCATTAAGGCATCTCCCATAATCCATAGTGTCCGCGTAACAGTGTATGTGCACAAGGTACAACAATCCTGCACGGGAATACATCATGAGAAAATGCAGAACAAAATGGCCACAATGAATAATGTATGGCTGTATGGAAAGCACTCTCTAACAGTACATAAATTATGTAGATAGATAGAAATAGCCAGACAATGATCAAACATTTTGGCTGCACGGCTACCAAGATGATGATGTTAAGGCTTAAGCCTCTGAACCTATAAATCATAATGCAACACCATGAGCTCATTATTACTGTAGAATATACACCGTTGTATAACAGAGGGCCAAATGTAAGTGGCATCCACCAGATTTACTACTGGTGCTGACACCGTTGTATGAATGCAGTCACATGATCGCTCGTGTCATTGGCCCCACCCACTGCTTGGCTATTTAATTATTCTGGGTCTCTCTGGGATTTCTGCTGTACAGGGCTGTCAGGAGATTTTTGGGTTGAGGAGGAGATATCATTTTGTTTCTGTTCTGCAAAACAAAACTAGTACAGGCATAGAGCCAGGCTTCTCCCTAAGGATCCAATTTACATTGATTTGTAGTAATGTTGCCGGTCCCGTCACTTTACGCCATATCTTTTCAGTGACCTGCAGAGGGATTTAGAAGCCACATACTGCTGACGGTAAATCCCAGATCGAGTGCTGATAAACTGTATATTGCAAATAGAAATCTTTGGTCATTAGAAGTAATGCATCTTCAGCCTGAACATAATTGTGTAGGCTCTCTTATCTCCAGCTGTCAGCAGTTGCACTGAAGAAGAGAGGCATTGGGAGGGTGAGTATTAGATGGCATTAGGATTTTAAAATGCCAAAAGTATTTTATTCGGGTGGCCCTGGCTCAAGACCTGTTTTAGTGGAGTGGTTACTGCAAGAAACAACGAGAGAGCATCTGCAGACATAGACATGGTCTGGCCCTGTGCTGCTGATAACCCTCTGCAGTGGTGGACAATGCAACGCCTGTGGCCATCGCTATGGCAACAATAGTACAGCTGACATTATATTAACAGCAGCTTGTAACAGGTTAATGGGGAAAGGGGATTATACCAAGAAATCTGACATCAGCAAAGTTATCAAGTTACTGACTTTCCGCTGGATATTAAATTAAAGATTGTTGTGAAGTGAAATACTTAATTCTAGCCATCTTACAGTCTCAGAATTTTGCCTGTTTGGGATAACATATTGTCATAGTGACAGACATCTCTCAGATGGGAAAAAAAGACAATGAAGTCGCTCGCCACCAGGCGCCAGCCCCATACCCTCCAACGTGACCCATTCCATTAGGTACAAAATACTCTGCTCCTCAGTTTCCAACTGACAGTTATTATGGTAACCACCTTTGTTGAAGAGGCAAATAGTTTTTTAAATATCAGTTAATTCATTTAAACCAGGTGAGTGACAGTTGGAAGCTTAGGAGCGGATTAAATTGTACCTAATGGAATGGGTCCTGTTGGAGGGTCTGCAGCCCTGATGGGGACACTTCATTATATGCGGCAGTCCAGTGCTGCCATTGAGCCTGCAGCCACTGCAAATAATCTTCGGCTGCTATATCCCAAAAGTGTGAGCAGGAGCGGCGGCTATGGATCCATGATGCAGGGAGCCCAGGGTCTGTCTCTCTCCCAATCGTTGCATCAGAAGCTACAGGGGGAGGGACCAAGCCCCTGATCTCCCTGCACCCATTGGATAACCCCAGATTAGGGCCGCCATCAGGGGGCGACAGCCAGGACCTGATGGGGAACCGCCGATACTTACCTAGCTCTGTAGCAGCAGGTATCGGTGTGGGGGGGGGAACCGGTTTATCAAATGGGTTCAATTGCTTTACTCTGCTTCTGCTGCCAGTCTGTGTTAATGGGCACACCTCTGGCCCTGCGGAGGCGCACACGGCATTGTTCACCCTTGCTATAGAGCCCTGGCGTGTATCATCCGCTCTCATCCGCACATTGTAGGTCTTCTAGCTGGAATTCTCGGGATAACACTGCTTTATATACAGACAATAATTTTCTAGCCAGGCGATCAGTGTGCAGACTTTTGCATATAGTGAATACGTTAGGGACCTTTTCCTTAAAATAAATTGGACTAAGTCCCATATTTTTCCAATTGGGTGTTTTGATCCCACTAGAGCCCCACCAAAGGGCCCCCTATAATATACCCCGAGGCCTTATGAGACACCCAAATACCCAAGTTTTTGAATTTATTGGTACGTCTCTTTGAATCAGGCCACTATTGATACTTACCTTTAAAAACACATTTCACCAGTGGCAGCAGCTCCCCCTACTGGTCTGGTAAAAATGGTGATACAGCCAAAATACCTCTATGCACTTCAAGATTATCTGGTTTATATTCCTCATAAAGGTAGTTGTGGCCCACAATGGGTTACGACCCTCCTTTATTTGGGCTGCTCATAAATCCAAAATCAATATATCTACTCTAAGCTCAGCAAAGGGTGCGGAAGGTCTTGCTTTTCACAATTTTAAACTTTACCATGTATTATTTATTTACTCATTAACAGGTTGTTATATAAACCCATCAGATTACATAGAGCTTTACAATTTTAACAATCATTATAACAGGACTGGGTGGGTAAGAGGGCCCTGCCACAGCCTTACATTCTATTGGATATTAGGGATTGATACATAACAACCTTACCCTTCTTGCACTAACAGAAACCTGGCTCTCTGAATCTGACACTGTCTCACCTGCTGCCCTTTCACATGGTGGGTTCCACATTACTCATGCCTCCAGGCCTGGAGACAGACAGGGAGGTGGGGTTGGAATACTTCTTTCACAAAATGTCACATTTACTGTTCTATCTAGTGTCTCTTCACTTAATTTCACATCCTTTGAAGTACATGCTGTATGCATCTTTAACACCTTTCCTCTGCGTGTAGCTGTAATATATCGCCCCCCCCAGTGAATCTTGCCAACAATTTCTACGACACTTTTCTGCATGGCTCCCTCATTTTTTATCCTCTGATTTACCAAACCTTATTTTTATTTTTTAATCCTCTGACTTATCAACCATTATCCTCGGTGATCTCAACATACCCATTAATGATCCTCCTTCTCCTGTTGCTTTTCTCTCTTACCTCATCTCTTCGACTCTCCCAGTGGATTGATTCTACTACCCATAAGGATGGTAATTGCATTCACTAAGCTATGCTCAGTCACTGATCTCAATATCTCTCCTCACCCTCTCTTGGACCATCACCTTATCACCTGCAAACTCTCATACACAAAGTCTAACTCTATACTCTATAACTCGGTAACACCTACTCACACCCGAAGAAATTTTAATGCCATTGATTTTAACCAACTTTATCAATCTGTGCAACAACTTCTATCTCCTGTCCATAATTTCCACTCTACTGATGTAGCAGTTTCTCACTTAAACCAAACACGAGCAGACATCCTTGACCAAGTCGCTCCAGCTACACCTCATATACCACGGCGACTCAAACGTCAGCTGTGGCACACCAATGACACTCAAACTTAAACTCTCCCGCAAAGCAGAACGTCGTTGGCGCAAATCTCATCTGCCCGATGAGTTTCTGACTTATACATTCACCTATCACACTTATAGAAATGCCTTGGAAAATGCCAAACAATCTTACTTTCAAACTCTCATTTCTACTCAAGCTTCTAACCCCAAACGCCTCTTTCGTACGTTAAATTCCCTACTAAACCCTCCTGTGCATAATCCACTAACCTCCATCAATACCCAATATCTTGCAATGTACTTTAAGGACAAGATTGATAACATAAGACTGAAATTATCCTTCAACTCTTCTTCCACTAACATACTGTCCAACACCCTTTCTCCACCCTCTGGCACTATGTCCTCATTCCATCTCACAAATGAAGAGGAAATATCTGCTCTATTCTCCTCTTCCTACTCTACTACCTGTCCTCTTCATTCTCCACCCTGTGGCACTATGTCCTCATTCCAGCTCACAAAAGAAGAGGAAGTATCTGCTCTATTCTCCTCTTCCTACTCTACTACCTGTCCTCTTGATCCTGTACCTTCACAAGTCAGTTGATGCCTATCTTCTGTGCTTATTCCAACCTTAACTACAATCTCTCTCTGAAGACTGGCATCTTTCAGTCTTTATTCAAGCACGCACTAATTACCCCAATTCTGAAAAAACAAAACTGAGGCAAATTCTCCCTCAACTTATCGGCCCATTTCCCATGCCCCTCAAAGCTGCTTGAAAGACTTGTCTATACTCACCTCACTACCTTCCTTTCCTTACACAATCTGATAGATCCTCAGTCAGGCTTTAGTTTTCAACACTCCACTGAAACTGCACTGACCAAAGTGGTCAATGATTTGGCTATGGCTAAATCCAAAGGCCACTACTCTCTCCTAATTCTCCTTGATCTTTCTGCTGCTTTTGACACTGCTGACCACTCTCTTCTCTTACAAATGTTACAATCAATAGGTATTCAGGACATAGCTCTTTCCTGGTTCACATCCTACCTCTCCAATCGCTCTTTCAGTGTCCGCTTTTCTGGATCTACCTCTTCTGCCCTTCCGCTATCTGTTGGGGTACCTCAAGGCTCAGTCCTGGGTCCCTTGCTCTTCTCTATCTATACCTCTTCCCTTGGACAACTAAAAGTCATTTAGTTTCCAATATCATCTCTATGCAGATGATACACAAATCTATCTACCCACCCCTGAACTGTCACCAACCCTGCTGGCTTGTGTAACTGAATGTCTTTCCGCCATTTCATCCTGGATGTCCTCTTGCCATCTTAAACTTAATCTTTCAAAAACAGAGTTATTAATATTTCCTCCTGCCAACAAAAGCTACCCAACCGGTCTCTCTATTTCTGTTGACAACACTGAAATATTCCCTACTTGCCAAGCTTATCGCCTATTTTAAACTGTCCTTTATGCCCCACATTCAATCTGAGAGAGAAGTCTTTATAACTTATTGAAATGCTTGAGGTTCAGTACCTGCTCCCTTTAATTTAGGCATTTTCATGCAATTTTCTGTTCTATAATACTTTTTACAGGCTTCATTATATTTCACAGGATTGCTCAGTTATATTTACTATTCAGTAATTGTTTTGGCTTAGTGACACGTTGAAAAAATTATTTAAAGCTTAAGGGTGCCAAAGTTTGTGAAGCACTAATTTAGGCAACAGATAAATGCATTTACATGTGCCCCTTATGGTTCTTTGTTTGAAAGCACAAGAGTAGATAGTTTGTGAATTTGCTAGACAAAGTTTTTGTAGATCGATAGAGTAAATCATTCAAACTGACATTCTCTAGTATGTAATAGGAAAATGAGAGCTAGAATCTGATTGGTTGCTATGGGCAACATCTTTCCCAAACCTGCATCTTAGTAAATCTGGCCCCCAGAGTTCTGTCGTGCAGGCCTATTCCTGGTGTGGAAGCTGGCCTATTAGAAGCTTATAGGGTCTGAGAGGTTTACAGCAGGTGTCATCTCATTTCTGGGGAGCCTGGAGAGACCAGACAGCAAGGCTGAAAGCACCAAGGTGAAATGCACTGAATTGTGTTCTGCTTGTGAGTGAGAATGTTCAGCCACAGTAGTCAGGGACTACTCACTGTAATAGATAGTGACCAGACAGACAAGCCTAGGATTTAGATTTACGGGGGGTGTGTATGTGGTTAATTTATTTTAGTTTTTTTTTTATTTGATACTGTGAAGGAGTTCTGTTTGTGTGACAAAGATCACTGGATTATTGCATCACATTGAAACTCATTTTGGCTGCTAAACAAGGGTCAGTGCCTGTGGTAACCTTGGAAACAGAGACCAAAACTTATATACATAAATTACATATTTGTATATAAATTATGCCCAAGTCAGTACATCTTAATTACATAATTGTACAGTACTTTAGATACAATTGCATTGTTTTTATATTTAGGCCACAACCCCTAAATGCCAAAAATTTCCTGTGGAATCCATTTTACTAGTTTTTATGTCCTTTTTAAAGTTACCGGCCTGGATTCAGAGCTACACTTACACCTTTTTATTTTTCTTTAAGTACAAGTGTAGACCTGAGCAATACCAGGTGGAACTGCAAGGGGAGGCAAATATAAATTGTGAAAGCAAAATTATATTTAAGAAGTGAACTTTCTTATCTCCACTCTCCTATTTCCTAGACTAAACCTAAATCTATGCAATAATTGAGTATAGTGTGCAAAAGTAATGTATTTTTCCTGTATGTAAAAGATTCAGGTTAATTAGCCCCCCTTACTTTGCACAATGGTATAGTTGAGCTGTACACTTGCACCTGATTTACCCTTACTCCCAAACTCTGAACCCAGGCCACCATCTGTGAGAAATTAGTCATGAGAAGGAGTAGGGTGTTTGATGTTGGTCCAGTTTGCCCACATGACTAGCAAGCCTGGATGTGTTTTTGGTTTGTATGTTGAAATTGTAGGTTACAAACACAAGGTAACAAAACAATACACAATAGAGGATTAAAAGCAGAATTTTATTGTTATCGTTTAGAGCAAAGTACTGTAGTCGTGCACAAAAAAAAACAAAAAAAAACAACTTTAAACTTTTAGAAAAAAAAAATAAAAATAAGACAAGATTTGGTTAACTGGAAGCAAACCAATTGGAATGACCTTGGTATGTGAACCAGCTAACAGCCCAATGAAGCATCTCAGCGCTAACCCAATCTCAGGACAACAATTAAAACACTTAACACTAAAAAGGGAAAAGGGACAAGTCAAAACCCCATTAACGGGGGCCAACTTTTTCTGAAAAGGACCAGTATAAAGTTTTAGTGATCTGAGTCTATCAGGTAGTGGTTGCTTTAGAAGTATACAGCATCAGACCTACAGATCAATGGTATTTAGCCATCTGAATGTGATTTTGGCATTTGATCATAAAATATTCAGTTTCACAGATTGTAGAGAAAGATAATCAATGTGGTCAGATTTAGGTGTTATTTTTAGATGTGGATTAGAGGCTACTAAAAGTGATCATCTGAATGCTCCATTAGGTCTCCTGCCCTCCCATTTAAACACCTATTGCCATCTCAGAGATCCCTTACAACAGATTAAAGGTAAAAGATAACAAACAAATGTAAACAAATACAGGGGGGCAGGACAGCAAACAGGAGCATGTGGCATATAAAGCAGCCCTTTGAGGGCAGGGGATGGCCGTAGACCAATTTGATATTAGCAGCCGTTTCCAAAATGAATATGGAATATTTTCTAATTTTCTTTTATTTAAAAAAAAAAAGTGCGAAAAGAGCTGCTTTGGCACGCCCGGCCATCCCTCTATCCCCATAATATGACCCAATGCACCCGTTCACACTTTGCCCCTTCAGTGCCACGGGGG
Source organism: Limnodynastes dumerilii (assembly GCA_011038615.1). Classification (NCBI taxonomy): domain Eukaryota; kingdom Metazoa; phylum Chordata; class Amphibia; order Anura; family Limnodynastidae; genus Limnodynastes; species Limnodynastes dumerilii. Next base: position 686,319 of record WWET01000093.1, on the reverse strand, counting down.
TTAATATGGCCATTGCATAAACTTGGAACCAGCTAAGCAAGACCCCCAAACCAGAGCTAACCTCTGACCCCTCAGTCACACGGGGAGAGGCTGGGCATAGGATAGCTGTACATTAGACACACACGCACAGAGGGGTAAAGGGGGGGGGTTTAGAACCAGGACAAAAAGGGAAACAGTGGGTGGCAGATTAAGGCACAGACACGTGGTAAGGGCTGCCTGGAATGTGCTCATCTCCCCACTTGACAACCAGGGTGTAATCCCCCTTATCCTTCAGGAGGTACGTGACATTGTACAACCGGCTTCCAAGGTGCTTCACCACTATCTCTTCACATGGGGTTTTTGGTCCATGAACCCCAACAAGCAGCATATTGTTACCTGATTAAATAAGAAAACTGTATGAGTAGACTGGAAGTCCCTGAACACATCAGCATTTTACGCTACAAGTTCTGATCTATATGGTATATATTTATGGTCTATAGTTGAGGCGATCAATATATGGTCACTATACATGTCCCCAGCAATTGGGCTCAGGGGTGCCACCTAATATGAGGCCCAGGGACCCTGGCCGTGTCAAGCCACCCCTATGTGACTGCACACACCGTGACATCACATACAGGTGGAGTGCCACTGATTTGGAGGAGCAACTCCCAGCAGGCCGATGTTCAGGGAAGGCTTGAAGTGCTTCCTGTGCATCCTAGTACAGCTCTCCTGAAGCAAGCAAGCAACAGTGGCAGGAGACTGGTGACAGTGACTCATCGGCCTCTTACCACCAATCCCTGCTGCTGGAAAGCAAAGGAAAGAATCGGCGGGTTCTCCCCCCCTCTCTGTGGGCCAGTCTCTGCAATTCCCCTCCAGGGTGTTCTGTCTGGCACTGGGGGCATTGAATTGCATTGCCAGCATAATCTAGAGCTTGCTACAAAATGGATATATTTACCATATAATATTGTTTGCATGACTCCTCCACAGCAGTACTGACCAATGAGTATGATCGATTTAGCAAGAAGTGATTATACCCAGAACCATATTAGACATTTTAGTGCCAGGGGCAAAAAGGAAAAATGGCGCCCTCAACCATAAATAACCAGTTTTTACCTTAAACATGAATTACTCGCGCCCCAATTGCACACCCTTTAGTTACAGCCCTGATAATACCCATTGGTTAATGTTGCCGAGGGGGGAAGAAAGAAGCAGCTTTACCATCCACAACCACGTGTGAAGTGGTCACATTGTACCAGGGGGCAGATTGTCCATAGGTCTTTACAGGGAATTTACCAGATAGGTCAGTGGCTTTTGATGCAACCCAGCAGCCACTCGTTTGAGGACATGAATTTACACTGATGAGTGGTGGTCAACAAGGTATAGAGTGGTTGTCACAAGGATGCTCCCTGTATTGGGTGGCGGTCAGTGGGATGCCCTTTGTATTGTATAACGCCCACTATAGTTTCTTTATTGTATTGTGAGTTACAGCTCAGTAGTTGTATTTAGAGTCCTTATTCTGTGCCAATCACATTTACCTATTGGTAGCTCTGCCTACAGTTGACCCTTCCCACATATGGCAATTCATTTTCCAGGCCCACTATGAATTTTCAATCTGCCCTTGTGCATTGTATACCCACAACCACAAGAACTTTCATGCAGTTGACTTAGAGACTCAATTAGACTGATGGAAACTCACCGGCTTTGCTGCAGTCTACCGTAAATGAATTTTTCTGACCAACAAAGGCTTTGTTTAGCCCAAGGCCTTTAGCAATTACTTTGCTTGCATCGGAGGACACCCGGGGAAGGGCTCCTTGCTGAGTGAAAGCCTCTTGTTTTGTGACAGAATCTACAAACACTGAGGAGGACTCGTGTAGACTGTGGCTGGTCACCAGACGGGGCCCTGAAACCAAAATAAACATTTAAAACCAAACAAAACCACCATTGATGAACACAATGGATCTTCATCAGATCACTGTGGAAAAATGTCAGCCCACTTTCTCTTTCCTAAACAAATACAAAAATGTGTGCACAGATAGAGTGCATACACCACTCACATTTTTACGGCATTACTTACCAGTGACCTTTGCTTTAAATGGACTTCCAACAATATGGTAAGGTCCCCCATATTTTATGGAGATCAGATAGCTCCCAGGAGCCATTGGGGTGTATGTGACCTTGTAACCCTCCGCACATTCTTGACAATCCATTTTGACCTTTGAAGGCCCATCGATCGTAACAGTCAGAGCACCGGCACCAGCATTTGTGGTGTTGACAATAAACTCAGCAGCATTTCCTACATTAGGAAAAATACATTCATGAAAGGAAAAATCAGGTCCCGGCAAAAAAAGTCTACATGAATAAACGTATATCTTTAAAAATAGAAGCCAAGACCAACATTAAGCTTTAGTAGAACTTACCAGTGGTGCCACCTTCTAAACCGGCACCGTATGCAGACACCATTCCTGGGTCTCCAGCTTGTCCTGGCTCTCCCACGCGCACCTTAAAGGGACTGCCAGGGATGTGGGAACCATTGAACTTCACATCGACTAGATATAAGCCATTCTCACGGGGAATGAAGCGGACCGCATATTTATCTGCAGGGAAATACAGCTGCACATAGAATCCAAGCAATGCATTTATAAACCTAACTGATTCATGGTGGTCCACAATACGACCATTCCAATCACAAGGTGGACAATTGCACACATTAGTAAGGGAACATGTCCAAGATTTAATTGCCCGAATCGGTATTAAACATCTGTCAGATGTAAAAATCCCTAGACCAACCTGTGGCTAAGCATTTTGAAACAATCAATCATTATTAATTATTTTTTTTATTTATTAACTTGTTTTCATCAACTACAACCCCCAGCAATGCATGGTCAGGTACAGGTATCAGCTATAGCCATGCAGTCGAAGCATAGTGGGAGTTGCAGTTTCACAACATCTGGAAGACCACAGGTTGGCCAGGCCTGCTCTAATACCAAGAACATTTCCACCATCCACTAGTTCCCCCATACAGGTAAAACATTCTCACCTTCATCAATCTCCGACACATAGCACTCTTCCAATGCCCCCGAGGGGCTGTGAACTTTGGCATCTAGAACTCCTTTGGCACCATTAAGACTTACTGCAAAAGAGGCTGGCTGATTGACCTTTAACCCTGACTCCTAAAAGCACATTAGATGGTTTAGAAACACTTCAATCATTCTAGGATTCAAACAGTAACAGTCATGGCTTTCACAGGCTTTATACTTACCTGCCCCAGCCTGGTTTAACGAGGGAGAGGACCATCTTGAAGGAGAACCTGGTGATGGCTTAAGGTTTGTGTAAAGCAGGAAAGAGCAGACAGCTCTATGGTTTTATGGCTCATGATTACAGAAGATGGTTGACTAGACCAGGCTCCTACAGCTTCTAGTACATGGAATTCTGATTTTTTTTTTATTAACCTATGTTCTAAATTTGGGGGATACTGTATAGTCAAATACAGCAGGTGTGAAGAAGTCTTATCAACCAGCAACACCCTTAGAGCTTACATGCAGGCTATGGTTCAGTCAACCACTTCATACACTTCAAGGTGCTGATGAAATGTTTGCAAGAATGAAACGAATGGAAAAAAGCAGCCTGGAGAGAAGCAGGATGCTGAATGATGAGCTCAGAGCTCCCCATTCATACTCAAGCCAGAACCATGGTTCAGATCCTATATCCTTTCCCTCTTTAAACACTGGCAGGTTTTATTGCAGGAGACTTGGTCCTGTTAGAAGCCTTTAAGAAAGACACGAGAAAAACACATGGAGAGCCTCCTGAGTCAGCTGGAAAACTCATTGTTCGACAGTGTTCTCAAATGTATGTTGCTGAAGATCATTGAGAGCATGTACCTCTAGGTGGTAGCATTTGTGATGGAAATGTACTGTTTGGTGGAGTATAGTATGCCAAGTACTTGTAAAGCCATTAAAGACCTTTAATATGCAGCATTAACAGAAATAGCATCCTATTGTACTGTAGTGACTGAATATGCGTATGCGTTCTAAATAATACATCTAAGGCTATGCTCTATGGTGCACGTCTTTACATGGTGAAGGGGGATGATTCTGGTCAGCTGCTCAGGAGACAGTTTCTCTGCCCAGCCATTGCGGGCTAAGGTTTTTCCCAGTGCCTCACCTGAAGACTAGAAACAGTGAGTCGCCGAGCATCATCTGTTGGAGAACCCACAGGAACCACGAATGGACTGTCTGGGATGTGTTCATCATTGAACTTCACAGAGACTTCATAATCGCCTATGGAAGAAAAAAAAAAAACAAAAAAAAAAAACAGATAAAGGTTCAGAGTTTGATTTCTTCTTTACATTCAATAAAAATATATGAAAACGATGTAACTGAATCCGGACCAAAAGGGGCTAGGATCATGACCTCAAAATCCCAGCAAAGCCTATGGCCAATACACCAATGTACGCAAACCTACCAGGCTCCTGTACAATGTAGGACACCCCACAGGATCCATCTTTCCTATCTTCAAAAGCTATTTCGGCTTTGCTGGGTCCTTCCACCGCAATGGACAGACCACCTGCACCAGCTTCTCTTGTCCAAATACTGAATTCCGCTAAAGAAGAACAAAAAAAAAACCAAATACTTCAATATTTAATATCCAGAATTACTCAAGGAAGCAGTATATGAATTTATTATGTACAGGCTGTAACCATAGTAACAGAAGATTACTTTGGTTCCATGGAAATACTAAAGTTTCATACCTGGAGTTCCAATCTCCGCCCTTTCCAAGCCGGGTCCCCCAGCACGTACTTTATGTGCCCCTCCTTCACCAAGTGGCCCCACAGTAAACTGGAAAGGACTTCCTGGCACATGTTGACCCTTGTATTTGACACTGACTGTGTGAACACCCATCTCCGTAGGGACAAATCTGATGCAATAGGTGTTGTTGTCCCCTTCCATAATTTCAGCATCATGGGTCTTGCCAGACGGACTTGTCACCTGTGCAGTCATGTCGTGAATGCTGATTTCTGTGGGAGAGAAAAGCCATATTCATGGACACTACAAAGTATAGAGAAAGCATGCGTGACACTAAAGTTACACATATTAAACAACCATATATGCTTATACAACACACACTATGGAGTAGACTAAACCATACAACCCTCCCTGACATCTTTATAGCAAGCAAACATCTATATAATATGAAACCAAAGCCAGGAAATGGAAGGTGACAGATTCAGACCTCTTAGCAGAGGCGGAGCCTGAGACTGTATGGGCAGGACAAGGCGGAGTCAGATGGGAATGGGGCGGAGCTTGGCAATGACGCTGCCCGATAGAAGCTTCAGAGGCCGACAACTTATAACTGCGCCCAGCACTCCATATAAGAGTGGTGACAGCTGCTCCTAAATACATTGCAATCCAATGCAGCTTGCTCACAGAGCAGGGAGTGGCTGCAACTGGCACCCACATCCACTGCACCCCCTGTACTTACACCCCTGACTGAAGCTATACAAAAACACATTTATTTTTACAAAGAAACCATCTTCATTTTAGTGCCACTGAGGCATTACGTACCTGGTATTTTCAGACTCAGGTCACACTGACTGCCAATGTTTGCGACAGATGGCGCTGTACGCCTGCGAGTGATACTCTCCTTCATACGCCCTTCACCTGTGACCTTGACGGAGAATGGACTTCCTGCAGAACATGGAGAATTGCGTTAGAAAACTCTATTATGTATTCTCTAGTTGCCAAATAAAACAAACTGGGTAAAAAGTGTGACGCAAAAAGGAGATACCTGGCACATGCTGGTCTGCAAACTTTATATTGATGATATAGTTTCCAGGCTCTGTTGGACAGTAAGTAACTTTGCAGGTTCCGTCTTCCAAATCCTCTGTGTTAATATCTACTTTGCTGGGGCCCTCAATGGAAAGACTCAGACCACCGTAACCTGCAGTTACACAGAAATACGATTCAGCACAATCAAACATTGCTTAGGAACCATAGACAAAGTATTAAACTGTAACCAAGGAAACCACCTCAAGGCTACTGTACTATAGAAAAGGTATGTCTGACGGAGGACATTCAAAGTACATAATCACATCGGCTGTGCATAAAAAAGTGTTTTTATAGGATGTATGTTCTTACCAGCTTCTCTAGTGTCTATGATGAACTGGGATGGCTCAAATGTCCGGCCTTCGGTGAGACCATCGCCGGAGACAATAACTCTACTGGCATCGCCAATCTCGGACTGACTGATCATAACAGTGATGGGACTATTGGGAATATGATGACCATTCTTCTTGATGCTCACCATATGCTCTCCAGTCTCCTTGGGCACAAAAGATATACCTACAGAGGAAACAGAGCAGGGTTGGTAAAGCACTGTCTAGCCCTCATGGGGTCTGGATAACAGCCTTATAAACCTCTTACCAATGTGTCCATTACGGAGCCTCTTGAGCAGACATGGCTCTTCTCTACCGGAAGGAGACGTTACAGTGGCCGTTAATTGGCTCAAGTCTGTTTCTGTGATGTTTAGAGGGATGTCTGCAGCAGACCCAACCTTTAGCTGGGACATACGCATGGTGTCATCACCTGAGAGTCAAGAATGGATGGTAAGATACTTTACAATGGCAAGTAACAAAAAATCTAGCAAAATCTAGTTTTTGTTGAATGGAGGAACAACCACCTGTGATCTTGGCAACAAAAGGACTGCCTGGGATGTGTTTATTGTTGTACTTGACAAGGATGTTGTAATCTCCAGGGAATATAGGGAGATAAGAGACCGTGCATGTTCCATCTTGATTATCGGTACAGCTGATCTCTGCTTTGGAAGGTCCCTCAATGGCCAGTGACAAGCCACCTGGGTGAAGAAACATCTGTCAAGTCAAAGCAGTAGAACTTACAGACCTTACCCAATTATCTGTTTCACTGACCTTCACCGGCGTCTTTGGTGTTCACTGTAAACACTGCTGGCTTATTCACCGTGCCATGAATTAACCCTGGACCATAGGCAGTAACATGGCCACTATTCACGTAGTCCACATAGAACTGCAGAGGGCTCCCTGAAAAACAAAGGGATAAACAAAAGTCAGACTTAAGTTAAATTTTCCATTATTAAACCAGGTTTTGTTTTTAGTGAGAAGGAAACCAAATTTGTCCAAAAGAAATTTTGGTTTCCACCAAAGTAAGAGGACCTTAGCCTGAGAAAATCATCTTTCAGCAATAAAATTAGACCACAAGATATAACTAAAGAAATAAAAGTCCATATCCGGGACAGTGCTACCATTTGTTTTGTGGATTGTTAAATAGATTTAAGACTCTTAATTCTTAAGAAAGGCGTGAGACCTACCTGGAATGTGCATGCCGTCATATTTTATATCCATCTCATGAAGCCCAGCTTCCGTTGGAGCAAATCGAACAGTGACTGTCCCATCTTTGTTGTCTGTGATATCGGGCTTTGCCACTTTTCCGGAGGGCATTCTGACCTCTCCTATATGGAGACACGAGCAGTGTGAATTAGAAAAAAATTAACTGTAACGTTATGAATTAAAATTTGAACACAAAGAATCTCCGAAGAACTTTAAGAGCCATGTAATGGACAATAATCGTACCTGTGATCTCTCCTTTTTTAATAGTGAATGGAATAACCAAATCAAAAGGTCTTAATCCAGCGACATCCAGTCCATTCACCCCCATTACTGGGCGATCTGTAGCCTAAACAAAGAAGATCTTGAGATGAGCAAACAACCCTCATAATACGAACACAAGGGAAAAGGGAGAAGAGGACATGCTTTAATGAGACACAAAAATCCAAACTCCAGTGTAAGTTCACTGCCTGCCCTCCAATCTGAATATGAGCATCACTATTATTCAAGAAAGGGTTGCACCCCACTATATGAATAGGACAACAATGGTTACCTCTGCACAACTATTAAGCAGAAGCTCCGATGACCCTTACAATTGCAGATTTACAAGATACAGATACATTTACTAGGTATGAGTCATGAGGCCTTGTAAGTAGATTCCCCTAATAGCAGTGTTCTCCAAGGAACACTAATCCATTAAGCAGCAGATGAGTCCTCATTCTAAGCACTCTGACAATAGCCAGGGTCTAATAAGCCAATCACAATTCTCCCAGCAGGTCAGTCAGGGAGACATGATGGTAACAGATATGGAGGCAGTATGGCAAGACCATCTTGTGAACCTGCAGTGGCGTTTAGGATTAGAAACCAATGTAAAACAACAAATTGCATGAAACAAGGGAGTCTTTGCAGACAGTTTATCCACAAACATGGCAAACCTGGAAAAAGGGAATTCTGCAAGAGACCATTAGACATTTCTGAACACATGGAAAATGGACGAGACGGACAGGCGGAAAAACAAGTGTTAAAACCCTTCCTGCCCACACACATGAAGTGGATGGCTGGAAACCGGACAGATGACAGGGCTTAATGGGAAGATGTTGGTAGTGATGAGAATGGCAAGATATGGCAAACATTTGGAACTTAGAGCAGACAGAGGTAACATAACCCACCCACTGCTAGACAATTTTAAAGGCCAGTGTAGATGAGGGAAGAGTCCCAACTCCGGAACACTAACAGTACTGACTGAAGGCTTCTGGGAATTCATTTGGTGCTGGGGACACAGCAGAAGCAGAGGTGAAGCATTTACACCATAGCACTTAGCTAGATTAGGACGCCAGCAAGGATCTGCAATACTGTGCAACACTGGGGTGGCATTGCAAGTCTCGTCAATGAGATGGCACATGCAGGAAAAAAAATAAATTAAAAAGCACCACACAAGCAAGCAGAAGCTTATATTGGACACCATAGGGAGCACACAAAGGGTCTTGTATTGGATGACATGCCAAATCTCTTCAAACAGGCCTTTGAGTACAGTAGCAACTTCGAACAGGCAAGGTGGTAAAGTGAGGCAAGTAGCATTGAATGTTTTTGCTTGTACTGAATTCCAGAAGCCCTTTCAGTGCTCTTAATGCTCCAGGAAGATACTTTTTCCCCCACTCTATGAATGATACAGTTACTGTTTAAGGCAAGGTACCCAGGGTTGCTGCATGCCCGGGTATGCGTAAGGTGGGGCTAACTGCTG
>WWET01000093.1:630362-677221 GCA_011038615.1 Limnodynastes dumerilii | reverse complement strand
TGAACCGAACCATCTGCTGGGGCATCATTTGCTCGCCGTCCAGAGCCTGCGTTGGGGAGGTGTAAGAACATTAGTTATATTATACAGCCTAGAAGTCATTATGTCACAGATGGGTGGTGTAAAGGTCTAGAGCAGGTAAAAGCAACAGTCGGCACTCCAGCTTTCCAAGTCTCATCATGGTTTGCCTGAAAGGTGCAGTTTTACACCAGGGACCAGATTTACTAAGCTGCAGGTTTGGAAAAGTGGACATGTTGCCCCTAGCAACCAATCAGATTCTAGCTGGCATTCTTTAGTATTTAACAGGAAACAGAGCTAGAATTTGATTGGTTGCTATGGGCAACATCTCCACTTATCCAAACCCACAGCTTAGTAAATCTGGCCCCTGGAGTGTAGACCGCTACCACTGCCTGGTCTACAGCTTCACAACACCAGGAGTACAGATAGCCATCACTGCCTGGTCTACAGCACACTGGAGCAACACATTCTAGATATGTTCAGACAATCAAAAACCATCAGAACAATGGATAAAACATTGCAGATTACAATTAACTTGTACATATAATATATTCACCTGTTGGTGCTCTTATGTGCTGCAGGAAATTCAAGTTTTACTGGACTAAGATTTGCAACAAACTCCTTTTATTAAAGAAACTTATGCCCACATTTCCTGTGCAATATAAAGCTTTGTTACATGCCCTCCATAAAAATTTGAATATAGAGATTAGTACAGGGTCGACCCTAACTTACCGTAACTTGGAAAGGGCTGTTTGGAATGTGCTCTCCTCCGAAACGTACACAGATGACATATTTGCCAGGTTGTGGGGCAGTATAGAAAATGTCAAAGGTCCCATCTTCATTTTCTACTACATCCACATCTACCTCAGTGCCATCTGGCGTGCACACTGTACAAGTCACTTTACCCTTGCCAGCAGCCTTGGCATCAACTGTTATAACAGTCTGCTCACCAATCTGTATAGTGGGTCCAATTCCGGCACCTGTGTGCAACCGATACGAAGATTGGGGCAAACAGGAAGAGGTATTAGATGGAGTAAATAAACAATAATAAAATTTAAAGTCATGCAGTTATTTAGCTAAATACATCAGAATTCATAGCCAGACGCCCCATGTTCTAAAGAAGTTCAGTATTCAGGAAATTTTTAATGACATTAGGCAAACAAAGCTGAATATAACCCAGTTGTGCAGTAACGGCAATGTGTAGGCCAACAATACTGTAAGCTATAATAGGAAATCAATTACCTTGGCCTGATGTGATCAGTTAAGTTTTAAAAACCTCCCGATTCCTTACTTTGTAGACCAACAAGGTTTCCCTACTTTGTAGACCAACAAGGTTTACAAAAAAAAAAAAAAAAATTCCCTTCATGCACCAGAAACTTCCGGACTCTTGTAAATAACTTCATGCAATGTGAAGAAGCAGCCTAACATCACCACTGGAAGTCTGCCATTCCTGAAGTTTTTAGCCTTCCAACAAGTGAATGCTTGGCCATTAAACATGCATAGAATCTATTATATTAAGTAAGCTTACGGATTGCCGGATATTGTAGGAATGGCCCAATTTCCCTTTCATGTACAAGTGTAGCCAGCCAATAAGCGTGTGGCCAAGTCATAGGACACTTGAAAGACTAGATAACAAAACTGTACACAGTGTTTACAATATCCAGTTTCTCTAGTATCTTTCCATACTGAACAGAGTTACTAGCTCAGACTATCTTAAGACCATTTGTGCCTTATTGTGAAGCAGTGTAAAAAAATTTCCTGAAGGACCGATTTCCATAAGAACATAATTGCTGAAAAGAAGCCGCAGAAAGAGTGAAAAGGGTGCAGAGCTAGGTGGAATTAGAGTTGCAGTTAAGGTTCAATATTGTTGTTAAGCCGTACAAAGCAAGCATGCAGTAGCAAACCTAGGGGGTAGATGTAGTGCAACCATCCCCACCTCATCCTATGGCCTACAGCATCATGGGCTAGGGAGTGTGATGAGTAACTGGGTCCCAATGGCTTAGGTGACCAGTAACAAAACTAAAAGTGTGAAGATGCTTGGCCAAGTAATGGCTAAACAATTGGACATTGACCATTTATGGCCCAAATGTGGTCTACTGAAGAGGCTTGGGACTCAACACGAGGTTTGTTTTAAGTTGAATACAACAGTAAATTTCACCAGCATAGAAAAATTGGTAAATGCTCAAATTAGTTGGGCAATCATCGCCACAATAATATTTTGCCATATGTTGGCCTTTCAGAACATCTCTGGGCATTGGGCTTATTTCAATCAGCTGATCAGTGGGCTATTGTATATCAGTCTACTGATCACATGCCTTGTCAGGCTTCAACAGCCCAGTTCTTCCAAGCTGATCATGATTAGCATATATTTGGCCAGCACCTTAAAGTGCATAAAGCTTACATGCCATGATATGTATGCCCTGTACAGTCCAGAGCCAGGTAGACCAGACTTGTGCCAGTCTCTTCCCACCCCCATTGATACAAGCTTCAGGGCAAGCACTTTATCCATACGGCACCCGAGAATGCAAGGAATTTAATACCGACCAGTCCTATGGACTTTGGAGCTCCAAAACAACCCAATCACACACTTCACACTCCATAACCACAAATCACACCTCAAACAGTAAGCCACCCATTTACATATCTTCCTTGTTTCACCACCACCCACATGCTTACTGCAATGAACTAAGAGTTTCCACAACTTGAATAAAATAAGGAGACAGAAGGCTAAAAAGGAAAGGCCGGACTGGGAACACACATGCATGTTTAGTGTAGGCACCCATCAGTATAAATTAGGGAATTACAAGTTTTCAATAGCTGTCACACCTATCCCAGGCCTTGGGCAAGATGTGAAACATTTAACCAGTCCTAATAGCCCATTTGATAGATATACATGAGGTGTTCACAGCTGTTACAGAAGAATGCAACACAACCACATAATTCTATTCATCTTAAACATTAAACCCTCGTTTGCTTTTAAGTTGGGTTCAAATAAAAAAATAAATAAATAAATAAAAAAAGTGTTTTATGCCACCAAATATCAGGTAAAATATACTTACAAGAAAAAAAAAAAAAAAGTTTTAAACGAGTCCAGAAAGGAAATATTTGCTTCTAACAGCTGTGAAACCTCAAATATCACCATAATTGCCAGAAAAGAAAGAACATTTACAAACTTAAGAGGGAGAGAGGTGGTCAAGACCAGCAAGCAGCTTACCTAGCCCGTGACCTCCGATTGACACTGAGGTGAAAGGGCAAAGAGCAAGGAAAGGTCATGTGAGACAAGGTGACAATGTGAGGGGGTAAAGGGCATAACAATAAACATCAGCAGAGATCAATTTACATCATGACCTGTTACGCCATAAACCGTGTGCAGCAAGAAGTGTGTACATTAAAAGCAGTGAGGAGAGCAAGTCTTCAACAAGGCATTCCACGCTCTACCCTGCGCTATGCCAAGCGTTCTAGAGGATAGCGACATCTTGGATATGGAGGACCTTCACTTATCCAAACTATGCAAAACCGCTACCTACCTGGCCAACATCAATGAGCATGTTAGGGAGTCGGATACAGAAGGCAGTTCATCATTCTATTTAATAAAATCTTATTAGTTCAACAAAGCTGGCCAGAGTAACAGACTACACTCCACGTGAAGTGGGGGGGATGGGGACGAATGAATCTAATTTCCTTATGTCTGAAATCCGAGTGTGGAATACCTTACACAGCCAATCAACATTCACTGAGCATTTACCTGTCACTGTGCATTTGCTGGCATCGCCTGTTGGCACCGCACGGATGCGATAAGGTGAATATGGGATCTCATCGCCCCCATATTTAATGAGAATAGTGTAGCGCCCGGTCATGTCTGGAACATAGGACACGGTGTAGGTTCCATCTTGATTGTCACGGATAGAAGCCTTCTTGGGTTTACCCTCAGGATCCTTGAACACAAGTGAGATTTAATACCTTTTATTGCTTGCTACAGGACTTGGAGGAACTTTTGACTCATCAACATTAATGCAAAAACAATATACAGCCTGTTCATTTTCTAATAAACCGCTTAGCAGCCATATTGTTCATATGAGCCAAGGCTGCAAAAACAAAGCTTATGGTGCTTAATGATCATAATTACGTACTGTGATCTGAACAGCGAGTAGACCTTCTCCTGCATCCTTTGCGTCAATGGTAAATTCCACAGGCAGACTGGCAGGAACACCAGTAGTATTTAATCCCGGACCACTGGCCTTTACCTTGCTGGCGTCATGAGTGGGCAAAACTTTTACTTTAAATGGACTGAGGGGGACAAAAAAAAAATTAAAAGTAAATTATGGGGGAAAATAGTGCCAGTTGCAACACATGCAAAAAGCTATTTATTCTGTTACTAGAACCAGATCTTATGGCTTAACAGGTTTTCATCTTGAGAAATTTATGGCTTTACTATGACTAACCTCCTAGGCACTTCCTCATCACCATATAATACTGCAATGTTGTATGGTCCCTCACGACTAGGCACATAATTGACAGTCTGAACTCCGTCTCCATTGTCGACAATCTCCACTGGTTCTACAATACCTGGAGAAGGACACAAACACAATGGAGCCTTACAATAAACACTAGCCAGAAAGAGAGGGTCAATGGCGACAGGAACATTACCACATTTTAGAGGCAGCTTACCCTTTGGGCCTTGCACTTTAACTTGCAATGGAGCAACACCTGCTTTGCTTGTATCCACACTGAAGGATTGCGGAACGTTAGCCCTTACCAGCCCTGGGCTTAGTCCTGGACCAGAACATTTCACTTTGCTGCTATCAATGACATCATTAACTGGGACTTTGAAAGGGCTGCCTGCAGAGTTAGGAGGGAATACTTTAATTAGATGAGAGGCAAAACTAACACACAAAGACGTTTGTGTGATATGTAATGTATAGTCTCATTCAAAACATACTTCAACCCCTAATTCCATTCCTACTTTTGTCAATAGACTGTTACATCTTCAGAAGTCTCACCTGGAACTTGATGTCCACCATATGTGACATTCAAGCTGTAGGTACCATGTTCATACGGGATGTATTCCACAGAGCAACTTCCATCCTTGTTATCTGTGCAGGACATCTTTGCCTCTGATGGACCTTCAACAGCCAATCCCAAGCCACCTGTACCTGCACCCCTATGGAACAAACGAAATTTAGATAAACCCAAATGTAACGTCCATTGTATTGCCAACACTGAACCATAAGAAACCCCTAATAGAAACGAAGTACATCAGAAGCCAAAATTACCTTGTTTCAACTGTAAATTTATTGGGCTTGTTTGTTGTTCCACTCTGGATTCCAGGACCATGAACTCGAACCCTACTTGGGTCACAGCCTTCTGTAACTGGAACAGTGAAAGGACTTTTGGGAGCAGGACTTCCATCATAAGTGACATCCACAGAATGAACACCTGACCCAACAGAAAACACCCAACGTATTAAAGCCAGTAATATTAATACACGGCCATCTTGACAACCGATCATCCCTTGCAAAGAGGTCTTCCAGACAAATGATCTTACCTTCCTCATATGGAGTGTATTCCACCTTATATGTACCATCCCCATTATCTTGCATGTAGGCATCAGTTAAATTGCCAGAAGGATTAGATACTCTTGTTTTGACATGTGGACCTCCAGTTTTTGTTAGAGCTCGAGCATCCACATTAAATTCTGTAGTTGCTTCTCTGAACACACCTGCAAATTACACATTGTTTAAACCAACTCACTACTCACGACAACAAATTAAAGGATCTGTCAATACCATACCTTTTCCTTCAACTCCAGGTCCATAGACTTTAACACCAGACGTGTCAACAGCTGGCTTCACCTGCAGCTTGCTAGGGAAGTTAGGCACCATTTGACCTCCATACTTTATAGTAATTGTGTAGATTCCAGGGTATAGGGGTATATAGGTTATAGTGTATGTTCCATCACCATTGTCCTGAATATGTACTTCTGCTTGCATGCCGGTGTCCGAAATGATTTCAATAGTTAACTCAGCACTGCCAGCATTGGAGCAGTCTACATTAAACTTGCCAGCTTCTCCAACCTGGGCATGCTCCAGGCCCGGGCCAGAGCAAGTGACTTTGGATGGGTCAAAGCAAGGTTCGATTTTAGCCTTGAAAGGAGAGCCAGGGATGTGAGTGTCAGCAAAGAGGATATTTATGTTGTAGTCACCGTGTTCTGTAGGCAGGTAGGACACAGAGCAGGTTCCATCTCCATTGTCCAAACATTCTATCTTGGCTTCACATGGCCCTTCCACAGTCAAACCAAGGCCTCCCTGGCCAGCACCTTTAGTGTCAATGGTAAATGGTGCTGATGCACCAACATTGCCTCCCTTCAGTCCTGGCCCATAAGCCTTAACCTGCACGACAATGTGAACAAAATATTAGCTATTAATTAGACAGAAGGGACCCGATTCACACTTAAGAATCTTCTTAAAATAAGAACTTAAAGTCACTCTTGGGCTAAACCATGTTGATTGCAGGTGAGTCAAATCTCATCTGTTGCAAACAGTATTAGAGTTGAGAGGTGATGTTTCCTATCCCAAGTCTAAACAACAGTGTGACAGTAAAGCTGGTCAGTATCTGCGTGCAGTAAGCAATTCAAAGATATATCCCTGCATGCAAAGTATACAATTAACTTGCAGAGGAGTAACTTTAAGTTCTTATTTTAAGAATATTAAGTGTGAATCAGGTCCAGGATTTGTAGTGACCTGGAGCAGAAAAACCCTGAGCGATATGAGGAACACATACAAAGCTTTGCTCTCATCAGGAATTCAAATATTTCTTTATGCATCCTCTACGAAACCAGATACCTCGCTCTTTAAAAGCCGTGCTGCCAAAAAGCAATTTCATGTTACATATTCTAGTGTTGCTGACCTTAAATAGCCACATTCACTAACTTCAGAGCAAGACTCGCAAAATAACCATTTGGCAGACTATGTATGTGTCCATATTTTGGAAGTCAGAACAGAATGTAAAGATACAACAGGTGTGCAGTCAATGGCACCAATGTACTTTATAAGAGCTTTCCATTTTACTTAAAGACTACAGAACATTTAATAAATCAGTCTAATTAAAGTTACTTTGCTTTATATTTAAGGGACCACAAAAAAGTTTAATTTTAATGAGAGGTCCGTGTTGAACTTGCCTTTGAAGGATTAGTTGGTGGAACGGCTTCCACAGGGAATGGGCTACCAGGCACCGGAACGCCATCATAGGTAACCTCCACTTCATAAGGTCCTTCCTCCCGAGGGATGAATTTGACGGTGCTGTTATCAGAGCTTAAGCCAGGTTCCACTTTGCAATGAACAGGCTTGTTTGATGGTCCAGTAATTTTAGAAGCCACTTTGCCTTGTCCTCCAGCACCTTTGGATTTCACAGTGAACTCTTGATCCTTACCAACTTCCACCTCTGGAGAAGTGGAAAAGCATTCCAGTAAATCAAATGCAAAACCAAAGCTTTTTTTTTTCTCTTCATAACAGAGCTACATAAATTACGTTAAGCCTACATTAACAAAGCACTGACAAAAGGCTTAAAACGAACTAGGTATTTACGTACTGTCGCCAAGTCCGGTGACCTTGATCTTGCTGAGGTCCAGAGTCGGAGCAATGTTGATTGGAAATGGACTCTTGGGAATATGATCTCCTCCATAGGTCACATTCAGACCCAAGTTACCCTGAAACACAGACCATATTCATGTATAAGTGTCAACATTTTAACATCATGACTATATGCACCCCAGCAGTTCAACCTGTTACCTGTTGCACAGGAGTGTATTTGACGGTGTAAGAGTTGTCAAGATTATCTATGATGTCCAAATCCTTAACGGCATCTCCTTTGGCAGGACCGGTGAAGTTCACATCTAGTTTGGCCTTACCAGCTGCCTTCGTGTTGACAGTGAAATGGGTGGGTTTTCCAAGTTCCACTCCTAAAAAAAAACAAAAAAAAAAAAAAAAGCCTCTGAATTTGCCATGTATAGCTTTATTAAAAATACTTATGTTACAGCCTAAGAAGATTATATGATCTGTATTTACAGCAGCCACATACCAGTCTTGTTCAATCCTGGTCCTTCTGCTTTCACTTTGCTAGCATCATGAGATGGATCTACCTTGATACGGATAGGGCTCATAGGAGTGGCCTACAGACAAAACACGATTTCATAAGATTTTGTGAAACCAAGGAACAAACCAGATCGAAGTTCAGACCAAAATGGCAAACAGGTCTAAGTTTCATCATCCTCTCCCAAATGTCTCCGTTTAGCTACAAGAACACTACAGTTGCTCAGTTAAAGAAAACTTAATTTATACAAATAAAAGAAGTCTATTGTCATTAACAAGAGGCTTATATGCTTATTTCAAAAGGCAGATATTCAATACGCTTATAAGGAAAATAAATGTAATAGCTTGGATTATAGTTTAATTTAAGAAGACAGTTACCTGGCCAGCAAACAGGACCATTATAGTGTAGCTTCCAGCTCCCGGGGGTGTATATTTCACTGTAAACGTGTCATTGTCATTGCGGATGATGTCAAAATCTATGTCTGCCTCGGCTGGACCAACAACTCCAGGGGCACATTTTATTCCAATGCTGACATCCCCTGGGGAGAGATTAGGACAGGACAGTCAATCACTACTCCAGGCTTGGCAGACGTCTGTGGATTTGTGACCAAGGTGAAGATTGAAGCCTTTTGCGACTAAACTTCATTTACAGACTAGATTACAGAGAGTATAAGGAAAAACAGGGAGCCAAATGAGGTTTGTAAAATAAAACAGCGCTTTCTTGTGGCCACGTTTAAGCAGCTGCAATAAAACCAAGAACTTAGATAATCTTTATTATGAGACCTAAAACACTGAAAGGCTCAAAAGTGAATGGTATGTTATTGCAAGTAACTTAACACAAATACATAATGTACACAGACAAAGTTTTCAGCCACCCCGACATAGATACTTATGTTATCTTTTAACGTTTAAAGTGCTTTTATTATGTATTTTTATGAAAGGTAGTAGATGACCTATAGACCTATTTACTATATTACATGGGAAGCATGGTGGCTCAGAGAGTATTACTTGTCTCACAGCGCTGAGGTCATGAGTTAAATACTAGGCCTCATCTGTGTGGAGTTTGTATGTTCTCCCTGTGTCTGTGTTGGTTTCCTCCATGTGCTCTGGTTTCCTCCCACACGCTAAAAGCATGCTTATAGGTTAATTGGCTGCTGAATAAGTGAACCCTAATGTGTGTGTTAGGGAACTTAGAATGTAGCTCTAATGGTGCAAGGACTGATATGAATGGTAAATATTCTCTGTAAAGCGCTACGTAACCTGATGGCGCTATATAAAAACCTGGTAATAAATAATAAAATACATTCGGAATCCCTAGGTATCTTAAAGAGTTGTATGCTGGATGTTTAACATTACTTTGGGCCTTCCTAAAACAAAAAAGCAAATATACATTTCTTCACACGTTCAATAGTTAGCTCACCTTGTCCGGCTTCTGTACAGTCCACGGTAAAGTATGTGGGCTCGTGAGCTTTCAAACCAGTCTTTGCAACCCCAGGCCCATAAACTTTCACTTTGTTGGGGTGGCTGCCAGCTCCAATGGTCATCTAGAAGAGATAGTCTGTTTTAGAAGAGCTCTTAAACCAACTGCAAGTCCTTCTTAGGATGACTAAAGCCATTCTAGCAGGAAAACATTGGTTAGGACGAAAGACCAGTCCATATAAAGTCACAACATACAATCAATCTACTACTCGTGCTATAGTCAGTCAAGTTTAACAGTAATAATGTGATCATGATGCCAGCCTCCTTATGGTAGCTAAATGCATAACTTAATAGAAGGAAGGGTGTAGGACTAGGCTTACCCTGAAGGGGCTATTGGGAATATTCACTCCACCCCAGGACACAAGCGCTGTGTGTTTCAATGGTTTCTTTGGAGTATAACTGCAGCTATATGTTCCATTGCCATTATCCTTGGTGGTGACATCGACTGGGCTTCCCTCTGAATCCTGAAAGGGCGGACAGTTTAACGGATTTGTTCTCTAGACTTTCTCCACATCTTCAACCTCAGGACAGACACTTCTTACCTGTACGGACACCTTAAGTGGAGCTTTTCCCCCCTGCTTGGCATCAACTGTGAATTCTGCAGGTTTATTAATGGACAAGCCAGTCTTCTCCAGACCTGGGCCATACGCCTTTACCTTTAGGTAAGAAGACCAAACAAAAAAGTTAGCTTTGTATTCAGGAAACACAAGTATATATTCTCTGACCTTCATGACCATACTCGGACACTTACTTTCTCCGGATAGAAATCTTTGGGGGCAGGTTTGATTTCCGCCATGAAAGGGCTCAGTTTGATGTCTTCATTGTTGCACAATACATGCACGGCATACTCCCCAGCCTCCAGCGGCCAGTAGCGGACGTCACATGACCCATCGCCTTTGTCATCGCACTCAATCTTGGCTTGAGAAGGACCTTCCACAGAAAACCCTGTGAAAGATAATAAAAAGTGGACGTTTTAGTAGTTAAGACGTCCATAAACTCAGCTTCATCCAACACAGAAGAATAATTCTTAAAATTAACGATAATGTTCCCATCCTAACAAAAAAAAGGAACCCACCTAGAGTGCCCACATCATCACCAATGGCTTCAACCACAAAGTCAGCTGATTTTCCAACAACGCCACCTTCCAGCCCGGGGCCCCATGCACGTACTTTCTGCTGCCCACATTCTGTGCCAACCTTCACCTCAAAAGGACTGCAGACAAAGGAAACCAGTTATGGACCTCAAGTTGAGAAGTCAGGAACAGGCCATCAGCTGGTACAAGTCTACAGCTCTTCAGAGAGAGTCAAAGATCTTCTTACCTTCTTGGAATGTTTTGTCCTCCCCAAGTTATAGTAACTATATAGTTTCCTGGGGTGCTTGGATAGTATTCAAAATAATAGACCCCATCACCCAAGTCCTTCTGCTTAACACGCTCCTCAGTGCCTTCTATGTAGACAAAAAGAAAAGAAAAAAAACAAAAAAACGTTGGTGATCCAACTAGTCCTTCGTGTTCCAAAATTACATCAAAACTACTTATTTTTATAAAAACGGACCACAAGTGTCATTTAAGGTGAGCAGATGTGTCCGTATTTGAGCATTGTTGTTTCAACGACTGTTAAAAATGACTGGCCTATTAACATTAATCATAAATAATGTGTACTAGAACGGGCAGAGTGGTAGTCTAAACTGTGGGTTAAAGAAGAAACCACCAAGGTATTTCATGGGTAGAGGGAGGGAGAACTCACTAAGAAATAAACAGGACAGCCATGATGGTAGAAGGCTAAAGATTGCTTAATAAACCACTCCCTGGAACATTAACGGACTAAAAACTTTTAATAAGCAGAGGAAACAGCAGGAGCACGTCCCAACATTTACTTACTTGGTCCCTTGACCACAACTTTCAGTTCTCCACTTCCTGCTCCTTTGGTGTAGACCTTGAAGTCTGCAGTCTCCTTCACACGCACCCCCTTTGGCTGTAAGCCACGGCCTACAGCCCGGCAGGCAGTAGGATTTGATGCTAGACAATAAACCAAGCAGATTACAACATTGAACTACAACATCTAAGAACATCCAAGACTAAAAGGATAGAATGCATAATAAAACAAAATGATTTTGCAAAACATGCTTCTATATGTACCAGTTTGCGCCCAAAAAATTGGCAATTTACTGTACATAATCCTCAAAACAAGCTGCTATGCATATTGCATTTGACATAAGTGGTTCACAATTGGCCTGGATAGAGCAAAAGTGGTTACATGTTAAGCGCACAGATTTAGAAGCATCTGAATTCACAACACACTGCATGCAGAAATACCGTAAAGCCTTTAAAGCAGAGAGGACACTGCAGGAAGAGACATGAGAGATCCAACAGGTTGACCACCTTCCCCAGATGAAGGCATGAGGGAGAGAGAGAGAAAAGAGAAAAAAAAAATACAAGTTGACAGCAAGAGGAACTTTGAAGACAGCAGTAGACTGGAGAGACCACACCCAGGCTTACTTGGGAAACTGGTAGCATCTAATGGTCAAAAAACACTAAGCCTACCAAGGAAGGCCAACCGCAATGAGATTCCTTCTGCCATCTTGGTTCCAGCAGATGGTGAAGATAACAATTTGGAGCTTCTATTTTCTACATGCTATTTTATAGAGTATTATTAGGCACCTATACCCCTTTTTATTAGAGCAAATAAACACAGATTATGGCATAATCCAAGTTCTTCACAGCTTTGCCAATACATTTTCTCCCAACTTTACAATAAGGTTCCTCACCTCAAAACGGTTGAACCCAGCATATATGTAATACAAGAATTATGCTTCATTAAGTGGCAAATATCAATTCTGAGTTACAGGTGTGGGTCGCTGATGCCCCATTTGCAAAGGCTGAGCTGCTAAGAAATGTCCTGCCCCGCCGCAGACCGGTAAACCTCCATTTCCCCAACGCCAATTCCAGTCTTAGCCTCCCTTCCCCACAGCCTAACACTATGGGTCATTTTTGGAGATATTGCCCATAGCAACCACATTGTAGCAGACCTTCTCTAGTATGTAACAGGAAAGAGAGCTAGAATCTGATTGGGCAACAACTCCACTTTTCCAAACCCACAGCTTGGTAAATCTGGCCCCAAGTCTCCCCTTCTTTAATCCATCCCTTTCCCACAGCCTAAACCCAAGTCTACTTCTCCCATCCATCCCCTCCCTGCAGCATAGCCTTAAAACTACAACCCCTCGCCTGCACTAACTTGTCCGGTCATCAGAGCGTCAAGAACAGTTGGGTCTATGGCATGATTTGCGCAATAGGGCCATTTTCTAAAATACACACAGCTGACAAGTTAGCCGTCAGCTGTACATATGTAGGTCGCAACGCCGCATGCAACCACCCCAACCCGAGTTACACACATTGGACCGTATTCAGACTACCTCATATATATGTGATCTACGTAAGGAAAAGATACGTAGATTACGTTAAAAAAAAAAAAAAGGAAACTCGACGTATATGCTATACGTTCGGTAGTCCGATTACGGTCCATTAATAGGATCATCATTTCTTGGGTTCCATATGACTAAGAGTGGAATGGCAGTTCACACCTTGACCAATGGTGACTGTGTAAGGGCTCTTGGGAATCTGGATGCCAGCAAAAGTTATGAAGATGGTATAGACACCCTCCAAGGTGGGCTTGTAAGTGCAGCGGTATGTACTGCTACCCTTATCTTCCAACTGCACATCGGCGGTATCTTTCTTCCCGTTGGGGTCCTGGATGGTCACTTCCACCTCACCAAGCCCAGCACCTAAAAGAAAGCATTTCCCATTGTAAACAGCAGTATAAGCAGCTTCCACAAGTATTGCTCACACTGAAAAGGTTACAGCCAAAGTTCAATCTCTAAAACATTCTATGCCGAATATAAAATCATTAATACTGGACAACGCAACAGCAGATGTGGAAGAGGAATCGAATCAATACACAGGCAAAAACCTCTAGTTTCACATCAATTTTATTTCGTTTTGGCACCAATGTGTCCATTCAGAGGGTTCAAAACAGATCACGAAATGCAGTCCTTAGGATTTGCTATCAGTTTCACCCCTAAAGCAGTTGTCTCCACAATATAAGTAATTATTACACTTTAACAGATTGTGTGTGTGCGCAATACCTTATTACCACCACTAGAGCCGTATACAGAAAAAAATCAGTGAGGGGAGTGGTTAGTGGCGAGATAAGTGGCTACAGAAGATGCCTGATCCTTACACCATCCATTGCAGAGAATCTGGCTAATAAACACTACACTGAAGTCTTTGTTCCTCAGATTAAGGAATGACTGACCAGCCAGGTGTTGTGAATCTACGAGTCCTGGTATGCACCCACTGTATAGCCATAGGAGTTCGGACAAAGCATGCTGGGATACTTAGTTACACATCTGGAGAAACGTCAGATTATTACCTGATAATCCGGTTTCTTCGACTCCTCCATGGCAGCACTAACACTGGGTTTATCCCTCTCCACCACCTGAGCCAGGACAGGAAGTTTGAAGACCCGGAGGCTGTATATAAGGGTGACCACAATTCCCTTCATCTGAACACAGATTTTGACCAGCACTCCCCAAAATATTTAATTATGCTCCTTCTGCAGGAACACAGAGACTGCCCATAACCACCGTTGGTGGCAGCCAGGGAAAATAAAACCAGTTTCCTTTCAAACGGAGACAGCTGGTTTAAAAAGGATGCCCAAGATTAGAATGTATAATAAATTGGCTGCTATAGACCACAGGATTAACAGCTTTCAACAGTGCAACGTGCACCAAGAGACGGTACAGACTGCAGCTGCTTGAGTGGACACACAGGCAGCAGACAAGCTGCCGTTCCTAACCAGAGAACCAGCCTTCGTACCTGCTGTGAAGATCTCAAAGTAGGTGGTCTTATTTGCAATGTTCCCGGAGGGCTCTAGACCAGGGCCCTGTGCAGTTACTTTGCTTGCATCCCCTTGAGACTTGTCAACGTTCACCTCAAATGGGCTCTTGGCGATGTGCTGGCCGGCAAACAGGACGGTAACCTGAGATCGAATGCAGATTGTGAGAATGCAGCTATGGGAGGAGAGTATGGCGGGTATTAAAACTATAGATCAACTCACCTTATGCATCCCTGTGACTTTAGGGATATAGTACACTGAGAAGGTTCTGTTCTTATCATTGTTAGCAGTTACTTTAGCCTGTAAAGAGATCCATAGAGTAAGATTTAGTGCATGTACACAAGGCAAGGTCTTCTGAAACTAAAGCACAAGCTACAATACAGGAAAACACGATGAGCAGCGGATTACTTACCTCTTCCCTGTGTCCTGCAGGATCCTCCACATAAACAATGACCTCACCGAGTCCAGCACTGATGGTTTCTACGGTGAATTCTGCCCGTTTCTTCACCATGTTGCCAGTTGGTTCAATACCTACGGTAAAAACAAAGAATTGTACATTGTGAGAGTTCCATCCACCAGCTTTGTTCTATTTCAAGGAGCACAAGTCTATCAAAGCCCACCCACCTGGCCCGTAAGCTCTGGCTTTCTTGGGATTCAGTTTGGGCCTCAAGGGAGCGCCAGGCTTTAGCTTTGCCTTAGGGAACTGGGACAGGTAGGTCATGACCGAGTGCTCATCAACGTTGGGATCCACAATTTCTTCAGGAGTGATGACCTGTAGAAGGAATCGTATTTACACAGCTACAGATAAGATATTGGGCTTCCAGAAACCAATGCAAAACTTATTGTCCAATATAAAATGAACAAGGCCAGAAGATACAAGCATTAAACCTAAAACATTAGAACAGAAAGATATCACCAAGGTGTTCAGTAGTTGCTTTGGGCAACTAGCCAACTACAGACAAGAATTAGTAGTATAGCAAGGACATTCCTGATTGAATTTGTGTATTGCTACATGTAATGTTATTGCAGTAACTTAGTCAGTGAAGTGAAAAACTTTGTGGCATGAGGTCAAAGGAAACGTTGGGCACGCAATACACCAATCCTTGCCTACCTGAGGAATTCCTAACCAGTCATCAGCCTGTTGCATGGCTTCACGTGCATTATCCACAGGTTTGCTTGTATCCCAAGAGTCCCAGTCAGGGCACAAACCTATAAGACGATAAATGATTAGGCAAAATGAACCACTAATTCAATGATGGTTGCAAATGACGCATCAGTCCACATGTGAAGCAGTTGCCATAATCAAAGAACCTACCAGGAGCACAACTATCGACCAGGGCACCCAGAGCACGGCCGCTTTGCCAATCCCTGCTGAAGTTTGTGACTGGCAGCTGGGGTAGCTTGTTCTGGATCCATCCCAGCAGTCTTTGCTTCGGTGTTTGCTTCTTAACCTCCTCATCCTCCTCTTCATCCCACATTGGCATGGAGATTGAATAATGCAAAATAAGGGTCCAGATAAGACCCAGGATGAGTTTGAGGTTCCCATCAACAATGGCTTTACTGTCTGGAAAGGAAAAGAAAAAATATATATAGTTTAATCGTTTTAGCAACGGCCATATGTCATGTACACAAAGTGCACTACTACAGTTCGTAACAAAGTATTACAAATACATCATTTTATTGTACAGCTAAAAGCCTTTAAGCAGGCCCGATATTAAAGGGAAATTTGTCAGCCTGCCATTACCAAGTAAAAACATTTGCCGTTTCAGCATGTGAACAGCAGTCTGTCTCCTCAAGGCCGTATGTAGAAGCTCAGACAGTGTTTAGTCTGAGGCAACACAATTTCCGTGAATATAAGGGTGAGAAAGCCACTGCGAGACCATGGATAACAGCAGATATTGATGTATTAAATGCCAGACCTTGACCCCGTCCATGTAGCGAGTCACCCTTTCTATTCCAGCCTGATCAGTTTGACATAATGTGACTATATATTAATAGAATTAATTAACAACTCCAAACTACACTGGTTGTATGCTTGAAATGGCCAATTTACATGGTTTCCTTCCATATACAGTCAAGAAAGCGGATTACTAGTTAGAGCATATGCCCCCCAATAAAACTTTACATTGAGTAGTACAGCACCATGTTTAGATAATCCATTTAACTTGTTCTGCATATTTATTACAGTGATAAGAAAGGTCACATGGATTTTTATACAAGTTGGTGGGACTGCACATTCCTTGTCCACCTGAAAACATATCAGAGGTCTGAAGACCATCTATGGAACACATCTAGGGTAGACCCATCCAACCGGAGTCCCATCATGTTTTGAAAAGGTATCCTGTAAGATTTTGCTAGTCCTAGACCTAGGACTTGTGGTTTCAAGACACCTGGCAAGCCATATTTAGTCCATAACTACTGCCAAAAGCAACTTCCACACTAATGTAACTGTATCGCATGGAACAGCCAAGGACTATGAAGCGGCTTCATTTTCAAGTCTTCCAACACATGACATTGTAAAATAGCAAGATGCAATGTCAGGGAGGTGCCCGTGAGGACAAGTTGTACGAGACCTCAACATCTGCCACACACAACTGTAAAAGAAAATCTGCATGTGTTCCAAGACTGATTAAACTAGAACATCGCCAGACATCAAAGGAGGGGGGAGAAAAGCCAGTTGTCCAACATTCTCATTTAGAGACCTAATTGTTTCCAGCCAGGCAGAGAAGGTGCTCGAGTCTGACGTCGGCCTGCATCATTCACTCTGTCTTGGTTACAGAAATGATAGGCCTTTGAAGCCACGAGAACTTTGGCTTAATACGTTTAACACATGCATATTTGTAAGCCAATAAAACGTTCTAAGTTTTCAATGGACATAAAAAAAATAAAAATAAAGGACAAGGGAGGTAGAGGGGGGATGGGTAGAGGGGGGATGGGAGGGGGGTAGTCAAGTCTTCCAAGACTCTGTTGCTCACTGTCACAACTGGGATGTTTCCCAAGATCTCCGAAACAAGCTGCATTACAGAGCAAATCCTTAAATGGAGCCAAAATGCTGATTTGAAGTAGAGAGTTTCAAGACGGTGATCATAGGAACACCAGCAAAAGCTTGGTTTCTAACAGAGGAGAGATGCTGGTTTTAAACTTAAAAGAACACGGATGTCAATAATACAGCCAAAGGAGACTTTGTTTTAAAGCATCTTAATAGGAGCAAAGCTATTTGAAATTGTAATTTTCTTTTCTACTGCAATACAACGTAATAACTTCTGTTTCCCCAAAAATGATCTGCAAAGACACTTCTGAAATCAGCCTACAGTCACGTAGACACTATTATACTTTGGATCCTTGTTACAGTACAGACAAAAGTACCTATGGCTAAAGAGAACCATTTATTATCCCTGCTGTCTTACTTGAACAGGCACATAAGTAACTTCACTACAACAGCTTAGAATGGTCAATAGAAAGGGCCATCAGGCCTTTATTGAACTACAAGGAACAAAAGAGGTCCGGCGCTCCATACAAAAACATTATATAACGCTATGGGCCAAAATTTACTAAGCTGTGGGTTTGGAAAAGTGGAAATGTTGCCCATAGCAACCAATCAGATTTTAGCTGACATTCTTTAGTATGGAACAGTAAGAGCTAGAATCCAATTGGTTGCCATGGGCAACATCTCTATTTTTCCAAACCCACAGCTTAGTCAATCTGGCCCTATGTGTCAGCACATACATAAAAAGGAGAGTTAGTTCACTATATAGCTATATTGGGTTATCTCACCTGCCCAGCGTAAAAGCACCTCCTGTAGGGGAGTCCGTATCCGTCTGCTATATGTGTACTCAGGAGGTCTGTATGAAGACACTCCTGTCATTTTAAAAGTGTGCAGCGGCCATATTGGGGAGGGGTCAGGGGCTCCCAACATAAGTAACAAGAAAACAAAAAAACCACAAGGCCACGCTTCAATTCAATTTATAATAAACTAGAACACCAAGAAAAAGCTGGTTTGACGCAGACATTTAATATTATAATCTAATATTCTGTATAAAGTCAATTAGAAACCACAAATCTCAATGAGGAACCAGACGGACAATGACCAGCTAATACACAACAGTGAAGGCCAACAGTGAATCGGTGGTCGTTCACCACTGAACCAATAGGTCACATTCTCTTGAACTTATACCTGCAAACTTTTAACACACACCCACTATGGAGTGAACATATTTTAATGCAGGCAATTCATGCTACTCTATGAATCACTAAACAGTAAGTTTTGCGCCGATACAAAAAACAATTGATAAAAAAAAATATGAAGTCCAGCATATTCAGTCATTAAATAATTTGTGTGTGCCGGTATCTGAACAGACGGCAAATTACCCATCTCCAGAAGCAGCCATTTTATGGCTAAACAAGAGCGGCAAATGGTTTCCCATTGTACAATATAAATTTAAACTTATCTTTCTATATCAAAAAGTCTAGCCACGAGAAACAGGCGGAATGTTCTACTGGATTTTGCTGCTCGTGGCTTACTTCTCTGCCATTCTTATAGCTGCATCACTCCACTTCCTAATGGCAGACAACCCGGCTTTAAACCTTTGGACACTACAAACGGACTTGCGTTTGGGTTTAGACTGGTTGTTATACATTCCACTACTGGCCAACTGACAACATGGCTGAACCGTTAAAGGTCCCAACGGTTTAGCGCACACACAGATTAAGTTGTAGTGCTGGTGTAGACCCCTTAAGCCTTTGTAACAGATCACAAGCTGTATATTAAAAGGTTAAAAGTCACATCTCTAGAAAAGGACTAAAAAAAAACTATTTTCACCCTGCAAGGACAAAATTCCCACAGACCCAGCACCCCCCCCAATGCCCCAAAGTCCATGAGCATTACAGAATGGGTTTATGTGTACAAGACAAGAGGAAACACATGAAATGTTTGACTTGTGAGTCAACGTGACTGCAGAAGAGATTTTTTCCGTATATGGCCTGTGCTACTGGATGACATGTTTCTCTGCTACTCCTTGTTCACTGTGGAGGAATACCAAACATTACGTTTCCAAGGCTAAAAGGGAACTCAAAACAAGTCAAGCATCCACTGGACGCGTTAAAGTCATTTCTTAGCGGGAAGTCTAACCCAATAGAAGAATTCATTCAGACCTATATTTAGTCACCAAAGCCCCTGTAGTTTTCAGTAGCAAGCCCAAATTTCTAGTCCGATATCTGGCGAGCCAAGTCTGAGCTCAATGAAATGTTTGGACGCCCCTAGTGACTGAAGCAAAGAAACTAGAATTGAGATTGTGGCCACATGATGTCCCATCTAGCAGAACTATTGGGAATTTTCAGACCAATTCAGTCTGAATTAGGACTAGTCTTTTCCATATCAAAGACTTACGAAATGTAGCCATTACCTGCTCTTAGTTGCACGTAAACGCATGGTTTCAAAAAGGCAGACATCCACAGGACCCAGTCCCTTTTAGAAGTGCATACACTATGCCGTGTTTCCGACCTTGCGTACTATCCAGACACCCAAGCAGTCCTCCTCTCGCATGCCAAGTTTGGACAGCGCCAGGGAGTTGGAGAAGGGTAGAGATCAGGCACAGAGGCTGCAAGGACAACAGAAGGTCTATATTTGGTCTGACAAGATGCTAAACTGCCAGTTGGCCAAATTATTGTATAGTGTGTGGCCAACCTTCTGTAGTGTTCTATCAGCTGTGCAATCAACATCAAGCACACAGATCCCTTTTAGCAGATCAGATTGAGTGGCTATTACGCATGGGAAGCAATAAGGTTTCTGGAGCGCATTGAGATGACAGAATCCTCTAAAATATTTCTGACTTAAGGGAGGGTGACTGTTAGTTTCAGTCTCTTTAAATGGTTTTACATTTATCAGACATAGGACGGATCTGTCCAATACATACTATACCGGTTATCAGCCATTGTATAGTTGGCTTACACAGGACTGCTTCTCAATTGTGCCTTTGACTCATGGGGCCAGATTTATTAAGCTGCGGATTTAGAAAAGTGAAGATGTTGCCCAGAGCAACCAATCAAATTCTAGCTGACATTCTCTAGTATGTAACAGGAAAGAGCTAGAATCTGATTGGTTGACATGGGCAATATCTCCACTTTCCCAAACCCGCAGCTTAGTAAACCTGGCCCATGGGGTTGTTACTAGGGATGACTCCATCAACCCGACGGACTGCTTAACGTTCTGTTAGATTTTATTCACACTTATTTTCTGCGTTTTTATATGTTAATGTGTTAAACACATTAATTATGTAAAAAAAAACAACAAAAAAACAAAAAACATTCTTATCTCTGCAAAACTTTGGAAAGTAACGCATTCTTGTTTTTCATGCATTATCAGTGGCTATATCACTACAGTGAGGCCAGGAAAGTATGTGTGCAAGGTCATGCTTTTCCAGATATTCCATATGCATAACAAGTCATTGTTGCACACCATATGCATAAAAGGAAAGCCCATGTATAATGCATCAAGATATTCTGGCTAAACAATACCAGACTTCCAATCAAGGTTGTTCAAGGAGACTATTGCATTTTAATCATAGAATACATTTTGAGGCCATGTGACAGACCACGGATTGAAGGTTCATCAACCTGTGCCTTTATGCTGAAACTACAGTTCAGGAGCATGATGGGAGTATCGCCATCTGTCAGCTCCTGTCTGCCTTGTAGGCGTGTTAAGATGAAAGCTCTTGATCCAAGCACTAATCAATTTCTACGTAAGTGTTATTCTATAGAATACTGTAGTATACCAAACACAGCCTCTATTCCAGGCCTGGCCAACCGGTGGCTCTCCAGGCGTTGTGAAACAACAACTCCCAGCATGCTTTGTCAGTTAGCAGCAAGACTTCAGCAGGTAAAGCATGCTGGGGGTTGTAGTTTCAAAACACCTGGAAAAGTATGGCGCCATGCCAGAGAGGCGCTCCCCTCTGCCTACTATCCCCCGCTGGAATTTGACGGGCCGGCGACTGGGGAGAAAACGTACGGAACCCTTGTAAGCAGGAGGGCGGGATGCGGTGCAGACATCCCCCCGCTCGAGACCAGCAGGCAGCTCATACAGGAGGTTCCTGCATGAGCTGCCGCGGCAGTTACATAGAGTAGCTGATGTCAGCTGCTCATACAGGAACTTCCTCCACGGCGCTCCCCTCCGGAAGGCAGCTCATACAGGAAGGAAGAGTCAGGTAAGCCAAAAAAACAGCCGGCTTGTAAAAAAAACAAAAAAAACCAAAAAAAAAAAAACCCATGGGGGGCTGGAGATGCATGGTAGGAGTACTGGGAGGGGGGGCTGGTGGCATATGATGGCAGTACTTGGGGGGTGGTGCTGAAGACATGATGGGCACGAGCAGTGTCAGCAAGAATATGTAGTAGTAAGAAGTATTAGCATGAAGGGGGCAGAGCAATGTTATATTTACAAAGGAGAAGAGCGCAAATTTATTTTTGCAGGGGGCTCCAGACATGCTAGCACCAGCCCTGCTGGAGAGCCACAGTTGGCCAGGCCTACTCCATGCAATAAACATAGCTTCCAAACTGCTGCCAAGAGATCTAATCTTCCTGTAGTGAGAAGCGCCTGCAGGTACTGCAGATGTTAGAAGACCCGTCCCCTTGATAGATTACTTTCACTGCACACAGCATCTCATAGGAGCAAGGTCTACAGGCGAGTTCTAGCATTAAAGGAGTTAAAGTTTGCCCACAAAAGGCGAATGTAAAAATGATCAGTAGACGGAGTCAGGGGTCTGAGGCACAGCCCCCACCCCCTTCTGAAGCTACTTCTATGGTGAGCAGACTTCTCCACTAATCGCAGAACTTTCCAACATTTTTTGGCCTTATATGGCAAACACAAGTAACAAGCAGCCTGCCAGCAACATCCCTCTCCTGTCCCTCCCTCCTTTACAGTTTGGGGGATGGAGGAGCAGGAGAAAGGAGAATGAGGGGAGGGGGGGGCACTGATGAATGCCTTGATCGCAGCCCCACTACTTCCTAGCAGAACAAGGGCCTCCAAAACAAGCCTAGTGCATGCAGAGTGAAATCATATGTTCCCCTAGCACAAGGTCTGCTACACGACAGGGCTGAGGATCACAGTGGCAGATCTGGGCCAAGCTGGAGAAGGCGCACGGTGACTCGAGGTCTGTGCCTGTCCTGTTTCTGGATAGTCTTTCACTGTGCAGAATAGGCGTTAAGGAGCATAGACTGATAAATAGATCCAGCAAAGGAAATGTTAATCGGTCAAGTGTCCAATGGAAAAAATACACAAAAAGCTTTAAATGTTACATTTATTGTATTGTACTTCTTTAATAGTGTAAATACAGCCATTAACTTAACTGCAGAGGTATTGTATATTCTACATTTTTGCAAATAAGTTAAGAGCATTATTTACACTATTAAAGCAGTGGTACCCAGAGTACTGGTACTGGTGGCTGTTCCCTTCTCCTGCCGCGTGTATAATTGTTGTACACAACATACTTCCATCAGCATATTAACATGGATAGAGGACGGCTCAGGAACTAAACCATAAGCTGATCAGCCAATTGTGGTCCACCATAGGTCCTCATGATGGGGGGTTGGTATCAGATTAATCGTGTAACTGGGGAAGAGATTTGGAGTGAAGCCAGTGGAAGGACAATTCCTTTTAAGAACTAGAACAGGAATTTATGGCTATGCTGAAAAAAAAAAATAAGTGTCCTGGTAGGAATGATATAAATGCCATTCCTCATGCAAGAATGATCATGAGAAGCATTTGGAGAGCTGCAATAAACACACAAAGCTTGTGCAATGATGACATTCCACAGAGACACTACACAGAATGGATGGGTTGTAGAAAGCCAACACCAGCGCCCCCTGCAGGAAGCTCTTATAAGATGAACCCTGAATAAGACAGTCCTAAAAATCCAACACACTACCAAAGTCCATTCTGAAAAGACATGTGCAGACACCATAGTCTACTGAATGAATTTGTACATGCTTCTACACCATAATACAAGCAGTCTCCTCTCTCTCTAGCCAAGCATGACAGCTCTATCTGTGCAACAGCTGCAGGATACATAAACACAATATATTTATACAGTGTCTTCTACAACTGTTTCTTGTTTAGAAGCGGGTTCGGACAAGATTTGGGAGTGGCTTTAAAGGCACAACACCTTATTTTTCATTCCATGACACCACACATGGTACACAGGAACCTACTGAAGGATTGCTTGAGTTTAGAGGATACTTTAGTTAGACGAATGGCCATTATTAATATGCCACACGTGAAACAAGATTCCAACTGAATTCAGACCTCTAAAGCAGAGTTTCACCAGACGGATTACAATCAGGCTGTATTAATAGACCCCATGGTCAATAGGGAAGGACAAGAGCCAATGGGTTAGCCACAAATGGCCAAATACAGAAAAACTGCCTTAATTTAGCCACTACCACACACATTTCTAAACGCAGGGACCTTTATGAGCAGGAATCCATTCAGCCAAGCTATGACAGACATTTTTTGTTTAATATATGGTTAGTGTTTTGATCAAATACATTGAACTCATTAAGGAATCGGCTTTATGTAGGTCAGTAGTCCATATAATGGGCTTGACAATATCACTTGATAGAAATCTGGTAGAAGCAGATATTTCCTAGGAGCAGGAGCACAATACTGGCCAAATAGAGATTATTAAGGCATAGAAACATGTTTAAATTACAAAAAAAACAAACAAAAAAAAAACTAAGAATGGATATGGTGGATTCCAAGCAGATATTACAATGTCCCAATAATCCAAACAAATGCCATATTAGGGCAGGCCTCTCTCTACAGGTACTGTAAAACGACAGGTCCCAGAATTCTGTACTGCACAGGCATAGCCGATACCCAACAAAGAATGCCGGGATTGGTAGTTTCCAAACACCTGAAGAGCCAATAGGGGATGCTGCTATATGGTGCATTAACACGGTCCATGGTTCACAATAAGCCAGAAGTAGCTTGAATCTTATGCAGTAGCAGTATAATAAGAAAGGAAGCTGTATGGAGACTCCTGGGACTCATTCCCATTCAGTTACCTTTGTTTGAAGGCCTCATCCTGTTGAAAGTTAGAACTTTCTCCCACGCCCCTGCCATCCATGCATCCTTTCCATTAACTAGTTCTGTCCCTGACCAAGACGCTGGTATGCCAATATTACCAACATTTTCTAACACTATTAATCTCCACTTAATAAACCATTGCAGATATATTAGACACTTTAAATCAGAAGCAAATCCCTGGATGTTACAGGTCCCTTTGTCCTTTACAGACTGATATATTATCAGAGGAATTTTATTTTTACAAAAGCCCTATTTAATGCATATACTCCAGGTGTTGTGAAGCTACATGTCCCATCATGCATTGCCAAGCATCAACTATGCCTATGCTCTTGCAGGATGCTGGAAAGTGTAGTTTCACAACGCATAGCAGTGGTAAAGGATGCCTATGTCTAATATACCCCATCATTAACTGTACAGAATACACTGTATTTGCACTGTAAGTTATTAAATAATAGTAGGTAGTGCTAATCAGAGAACTGTACCTAAATGTATATAGAGAGATGTAAAATAACCAATGATACAAACTAGGAATGTTTCTAGCCACCACACACCAGAGCGATTTTTGGTCCATCCAATTCTTGGTAGACTGGACCTATCATCGTAGTATTATCTAAAGCTACAAGCCACAGATCATTGTTTATTGGCCCCAGGACCCTTCCCTAGACAGCAGTGGTCCAGTTGCCATTATATTATTTTACTATTATTACTACTTATTTATATAGCACCACAAATGGTCCGCAGTGCTTTAGAGAGAACATTAAGCATTCCCATTACATACTAAATTCCCCAACACATACATACACACTAGAGTTAATTTTATTTAGTATTTATTTTGTGTTGGAGGAAACTGGAGCACCCACGCAGACATGGGGAGAACATACAAACTCCACACAGATACGGCCTAGTCCAAGAATCAAACTCATCACTGCCCTTCTGGAACAAACATCTGTCTAGTGCAGGCCTGGTCAACCTATGGCTCTCCAGGTGTTGTAAAACTACAAGTTCCAGCATACTTTGTTAGGTATCGGCTATACCTATGCAGTTAAAGTATGCTGGGAGTTGTAGTTTCAGAACACCAGGTGAGCCAAAGGTTGGCCATCTTAACCTATAAACACATTCAGAGAAGCATTAGTGCTCGATGGTAGATTCCAAGGTAGATAAAAACACCTTATTTTTACACAGCTGCAGACACCAACACAAACCACAGGGAGGAGGACGTTTGGGAGCACAGCAGCACTAACCTACAATAAAAGTTTATCCAAACAGATTCCAGAACTCGTCTACCAACTTCAAGACAGGAAAAGAGCAATGACGCCGCAGTTCAGGACAGGAGTGAGCAATGGAACGTTGTGCCTTGCTGTAACAAGAGCCAGGATCTCACTTACAGCAGGATAACATTAAACACAAGAACTACGCATAAAACAAAGGCTTCCATTCAGGGTGCAACTGCACAGCCCTCAGGGCTCCAGAACAAGTTTGCTCAGCCCTCAGTCTGCAGAAATGCCAGAGATCATCCAGGCAGGAGATCAGGACTTTGCAGCCAAACAGAGGCAGATGCTACCAGGAAACTTTGCTGGATGGTGAGTGAATAATGGGAAGGAAGCAAGAGGAGAAATCCCAGCATCAAAGTACAACAGGGAAAACTGGTTGCCATGGGTCACGGAGCAAACATTCCTCTCCTTTGCTTACACTGTGTAAGAGGGGAGCACATGTTGCTATGGTAACATCACATTTTTTCAGCAGAGAACTATGAACAGTTGACATAAGATTCTGCATAAAGCAATGTGAGGAGGGAGGGGGAAGTGTAAACCCCTATCAAAAGGAATCTTAAGGGTCACTTGTTTCCCATCACTGTTATAGTGATGGTCCTAAACGTGATTCACCCGATAATGCTTAAGAGGGGGCACACAGGTTTTTACGGCAATCCAAAATAGTCTGATTAGTCCCTATTCTGCACCCAATCTTTGCATTGTCAACACTGAAAGGATTCCTCGCTGGATCATTCAGTATTTCCCAAAAACGGAAGAAAGAAGCAGACATGGGGCACGGATGATCTGATAGTTATGAGCTCCCAAAATTCCAGTCCCACAATGCACTGCAGTTCCAGACTAATTTTCAGCATTGAGAGACAGTAGATGGTATTGGCATAACAAACCTCAGATAACCTCCCAGTATATACCCAGACTAAGCACTTTACCGGAACTATATTATCCTACATAACCCTCTAGCAAATCATGTTCCTACATTATGCCAAAGCCCACAATTTCAAATATTACCATCTAACAGATTGATGGTTAAGGGAAAGATAAGGAAAGGTGGAGGCTTTTCTACATAAACCAATCAGATTCTAGCTATTATTTCTTATCCTGTACTATAAGATAGGATTGGCTGCCCTGAGCAACATTTCCTTTTCATTAGATTCTCTTTTGGGGTTCTAAAACTACAAATCGCATCACACACTTATGATTTAGGCAAAGCATTCCGGGACTTCGTAATAACAACCAATTCAACACTATTTAAAACAGTTATCTTTTCAGATCCAACAATATAAGTATATAATTGCAGGTTACGCTTGGAAATGTTATCCATCCACTGACGTTTAATACCAAAGTGTTCCATTAGAACATCAATATTACAATCCAATCCCAAAAACACCAATAGAATAGAGTTTACTGTATTACATAGGATTTAACATTAATAATATTAAACAACTCTAGAAGTCATTAAAATCTGATCAAGTGCTGACTAGCCAATGGCACGGAGACAGGAAGCAGAAGAGTCACATGATCAAGTCAGAAACATGAGTCCAGGCTGTTGGAAGTCCTTCCACGTGTGTGATTCATTTGCAGATAACCTGATGGAGGATGCGGCCCAGTAAAACCGATCATCCAATCACATCGGAGTTTGGGATTCAGTCTAAGGTTTGGACTGTGTTCATTAGGTCATACTTGTCAATCCTCCTGGGACGCTTGGAGGAATCCCAGGATTTGGGCGTAGTTCTTGGAATCCCAGGAGATTAGGCAAATGACCCACATTTGGCCACAGTGGGGCTTGATGCCATTAAGGATACGATTTATCTACACCCCATCCTTATGGGTCACAGCATTGAGTCAGCGGAGGCAGGGTCTGAGTCTGGATGTGTGGGACTGGAAAGGGGCCATGCTGTATTGGGTACAGCACAGAGCCCATCTACGTAAAAGAAGCAGTCAGAGGTTGACAGCTTAAACCAGCGCTCCATGTAGGAGTGGTTTATAAATACATTGCATGCAGATCAGCTCCTTGTAATGCATTTTTAAACAGGCTGCTGTCTTAAGCTGTCAATCTCCGACAGCTTGCATATTGTGCAGGGGCAGAGACTGCCATGGACACCGCCCCTCCTCCAGCCCATTGTCTCTATTTCATCAGAATGAGTTAAACAATTACCCTATAGAAGCCTTGCTTGTACATTACAGCAGAAAGCACTTCAAACATGTATCTTGTTCATATTAAATCTATTACCCAACACTCCCTGACAGGAAGTATCGCTGCAAATTAGCCCAGGAGTAACTCATTTCAAGCACTTAAGTCTGGATCCAGCCCATTGTCTCTATTTCATCAGAATGGAGTTATCAAACAATTACCCTATAGAAGCCTTGCTTGTACATTACAGCAGAATGCACTTCAAACATGTATCTTGTTCATATTAAATCTATTACCCAACACTCCCTGACAGGAAGTATCGCTGCAAATGAATCTTTATTATCCCACCAACAACTGTACACTGCGGCCAGGTCCCAAAATGGCTTTTTATGCAGATGTCTGAAGTGTAAATTAAAGAAGCCATTTTATAATGTTCCTCAGTCATTTGGTTTCCATTAGCTGTATTTTTTTTTTATTGCTGCAAGGAAGCGGTTGTACTTACCCCATAGACATTCCTGCGGTTAGAAAATGTGTCCGATATGCTTACAATCCCGTATGTTCTCAGCAGAGGAAATATTGATACGCTCTGCATTACAAGAAATCTGTTTATCTATACTAGGACTTGGCAAACGAGGATAAATAATTTGTTATGCAACTTCTGTCCAAGACGCTGACCATATGGATATGCAATTTTACATCCGATCCCTACCCTAAAATGTTCTATTTATTAATTTTATAGCCAACAAGATTTCATGCTCTACTTTCCCACAAAATGATGGAACTCCTAGCTGTGATCTATTTCAGAATGGCTCAGAGAACAGTCTTGGTAACAGATAGGAGAGATCAGGGTCATCTAAATCCTCACCAAAACATCCTGCAAAAATAATACCAACTAGATCCTCAAAGAAAACCCCCAACAAGTATGAGACTGTCAGGAAAAGCATCTTTTCCTCAGCATCTAATCTCCTCTGCCATGCATTTCCTGTGTATACACACGACTGAACCCACTGTAACGTTAAGATGCAGGACTTCAGTCACTCATTACACCACAGGAAAAGGCACTAAATTGGAAGACTGGGGAAGCTGCCAGAAGCATTGGAACAAGCACAAGATAAGCTAACATGACGGTGACAGGAGAAAAGCCAGAAAGCTGGAAACTGGTGTTCCAGGAGAAATCAATTACCTGACGCCCAGCAAAGATTAGTGAAAGGCAGCTTAGAGACGCCCACTGATATTTTAGCATTAAAATGGACATAAGTGAATACATCCTTAAAGTCTAAGGACATCTGCTGTCATTGGACACTTGCAACCCTGGCAAAACCAGCCAATTCCAACTCTACAACTTCCTTTAAATCTGCCATAGGTAACCTGTGACACTCAAGGCATGGTGAGACTACAAGTCCAATCATGCTTTCCCAGGTCTCTGCTATGCTCATGCTAATAGAGCATGCTGGGAGTTATAGTTTTACAACAATCTGGAGTACTGGATTATACTTCTATATCAGGTCCCTGACTTACACATATATAGATAACTATTTAGAAATTGAAGCTGCTGCTGCATTTTGGATCATATGCCATTTCTTAAATTTAAAAACTTCTAAAATGTGCACAGTCCTATTTTAATATGTACTAGAGAAATGAGTAAAGATGGGTTGCTATGGACGACCTCCACTTTCACATGGAAGGTGCAGTGTTGAAAACCATTTGCGACAATGCTTTAAATATAAGCTAAATAGACGTAAATCTCAAATTTACTAAGCTATAGGAAAGGAAAAGTGGAGATGTTGCCAATAGCAACCAATCAGATTCTAGCTCTTCCTTTCTCATTACTAGAAAATGCCACTTTTCACCAGCTTAGTGCTGAAACATCAACAATTGCCTCCACCAGCCACACCCTACAGAGTCTGCTGTGCCAAGTGTGACAATGCTCTCCCCAGGTCTCCTGCCATCACCAAGGGCCTTTTATATAAAGCACTGCAAAAATGAAGGAATATAAGGCCAATGATTTCCAAGTCATTGCATTTTATCCTGCAATGGGAAATCCTTTCTGCGATGCCAGCTACAAGTAACCTTGTTTGCAGAAAAGCAATGTTCTATACTTTAAGAGGAACTGCTCTCTGATGATCAGGCGGTCTGTGGGTCCAGACTGGAGGGAAAGGGGACGCCGGAGGCTGCTGTTGCCAGGACATTGGGATAAAAACAACCCACTCAGCAGATTATTCGGCAGCTGCTGCACTTGAAAGGATGCCAAGAGCCTGGTGTGTATAAAACCCTAGACTGGCACAAGGTCAGAGACATGAATTGAAATAGGGGGTAGGAATGGCCCATGTTGCCACAGAAGAGCAACGGAGGGACTTCAGCCTCCCAAACTACAGCGCCATTTCACAACAGCCTTTAAAATACCATCCAGAGGCTTCTGATTACCAATATGAGCCCTTGTAGTGTAATCCTAAGTGCTGCTATAACTAGTTTAGATCTTTCCCTGTAAATTGGTTTACTGGAGTTATAATATTGCCTGATTGCAATGATATATAGCAAAAAAATAAATAAAAATAAAGTATTTGCAGAATATGAAACAGGCACTAATGGAACAAACAAACATTCCTTCAGACGCCATTTCTAGGTAGAGAGATGGGCAACAGTACATAGAGCATCACACACTGACCAATAGGTAGTTTGCTA
Source organism: Limnodynastes dumerilii (assembly GCA_011038615.1). Taxonomy (NCBI): domain Eukaryota; kingdom Metazoa; phylum Chordata; class Amphibia; order Anura; family Limnodynastidae; genus Limnodynastes; species Limnodynastes dumerilii. The sequence continues at coordinate 646,592 of WWET01000093.1, read as the reverse complement.
TTACCAATTGCAATACTACAGAGATTTCACAGGGGCTGTAATCAAGCTGTGCATTATTTAATGGAGGAGATTTAATTAAACATTAATGAAGAGTCTGTGCTGAAATCCAACATATGAGCCACACAAGGAGGCTGGACACGTTATAAACACCCAGTGGTGGATGTTGCTACTTTTTATTGTATTCATGTTCCTTCCCCACACTCTAGAGGGCCATTAAACAGAGCACATGCTAACATTCAAAATGTATTCATGAGGAGCTTTATGGAAGCCAGACATCACTGCCTACACAACGATGGAAGCCGGTGGAAGTGACTAATGGCTTACACACTGCAGCAGATGAGTTTGTACAATCTCAGATGTCTGGTTAGGTCACACTGAGGATCTACCAGAGTCTGAACATTCTACAAAGCTTATACACTTTGGGGCTGATCCACAGTTAGTCAGTAAGGCCAAAATAGGTGCAAGTGTAGACCTGAGCACAGCCATGTTGCAATGCGTAGGGTACAGATGAACTGCGATTATCGTTCCCAGCAGAAGGTGGCCAATAAATGGGATGGATATTCCCCTATGGAAAGGTCCCAATATCTGCGCCACAGTGCTCTTACTAGCTGCAATAATCCAAGTTGAGGGAGGATTAACAGAAGTCCCTGGCTGCATGGATCTTCCTGTTAAATAGCCAATAAAGATTTCGAATTCACTGGCTGGCTGAGAAATTCTGGCCAGTGTTTGGCACCTCTACCCCCTGAGTTGGGCTTACCCACACACTACATTATATCAATCCCTCTGGAAGATAATCACTTAGTAATTCAGAAAGATCAGTGCCACACACTAGAGGGATTTTTGGGCCAAACAATAATTGAATGTTTAGGTGTCCTGGTAGTCGCACCAATCCATTGTTCTATTTCAGTCTCTGGCTAAATGGCTTTCGGCTCTACCGGTCATCAAGTTATAACTTGAAAGATTAGAAAACTGATGGGAGAGGGGGAAATCACGTTCTTAAGATAGAAGTTTTCTTAACTTTCCTAACGCTTCTTGAATTTTATATTTTAGTTAAACTTCACATATCCCTGGGTCCATACTACTGCTGCAGCTTGGAGACCGTAATATAGAACGTAATAGGGTTATAAAGTTTAGTCTCAAAGCTGAATTCTAGCAGCAAGCCCCTCGAAAAATTCCAAGAAAACAGACTTCCTGACGGAGCAGGATGTTACCTCATAATTATACAGGCAAACCCTCAAAGTTTCAGTGAAAGCTGCCATGGTTAACCCTTCGGCCACCACAAGACAACTGTCGGTCCAACACCAACGTCCCATGCTTAAAAGTATAATGGAGTAGTTGCCATTTCACATTTAAACTCAAAAGGATACCTTTGATATGTACACAGGACACTGCATATTAATGGCAGAGGGGAAGCGGGTTATGCCATCATATAAGGAGGACACTCTTTAAAAGAGTAAAGGGTCCAAAATAATCACACACTCCCTAATTTCTGGACAGTTGTGGGGATTTATTTATTTTAATGGTTTTTAACACTTCAGTGTCTTTTCCTTCAAAATAGTGTAATACAGTTGTTTCAGCATTTGTTATGCACAGTTACTAGATTAGAATAACTTGCAACTGTCCAGAAACGGATGAAGGACAGCAGAGAGGTTACAATAAAGAAGATTTCCTTTATGGGGCCAGATTTACTAAGCCGCAGGTTTGGAAAAGCGGAGATGTTGCCCATAGCAACCAGATTTTAGCTGACATTCTCTAGTATGTAAAAAGAAAGTGAGAGCTAGAATCTGCAGCATAGTCCCAAACACTAAAACATAAAATAAAGAAACTGCAGGTCACTTAGGAGTTAAACACATTGCACTGTGCAAGTAGCAGCATTTCTTAGTGGTAAGCACAACGCACAAGAATGTAGAGTAGTGGTTGCTCAAGTAAGAGGTTTAGAGAAGAGACTGGGTGTGGCACTGCCCGCAGCTCACTTCCCATCCGTGCACGACAAACATGGCACAAGTCAATCTGTTTAACAAGCTTTCTACATAGCACTAAGAAGACAATGCAAGGACCGAGAGGAAGGCTAGCACTAAGAATGGGAACAGTTGCTGGAGATGTGTAAAGCAGATGTCGAGCAACAAAAATACAAAACAATAAAATAAGATTAAAGCACAGCTTGGATTGCCTTATAGTAAAGCTGGATACAGAACAGTCAATGTGAAGTTCAAGCAGAATTTGGCACTTAAGCTAACTACATTTCCCACAATGCTTTGGTCTTCAGGCACAGCTTATGCCTACCTCACAAGCCTGATCATATGCCTTGTCTTCAACGTTTGCCTGCAGTCTTAACCTGTTCTATATAAACCTCTGTACTTCAATAATAAAAAAATCTATGAATACATTTGCATATATTAGGCGGTATCTAGGACACACCCTTTAAAGGAATACTTGGCAGTCGTCCAGTGGTTTAATAAAAAAAAAAGCCAAAGCCCAATTTTTGGGCTCACTTTATTCTTTAAGACTTTTGAAAGCTGAAGGTTAATGAATGATGGAAATGTATTCCATCTTCAGCGCTCGTCTCTGCTTCTGTGTTCTATCTGATGGTAGAAAGTGTATTCGGGTTCATTTGATGGAAACCAGTTCAGAGAGAACAGTCCAATATAGCAAGGAACTCACACAGCAGAAAGCACATTCTCAAATGTAAATTGCACACAATATTCTGCCCAAAGGGGATGAGATTTGTATGGCACCCCTAACAGGTTCTGAACATCATGTTTTCCCTCACACTTGTCTCATCATGTTTTACAATCCCATTTTTAGCAGAAACAAGACACTCCCGAAATCCACCCACCTCTTAAGGGTTTGTATGATTAAGCTTGTCCATTCTGAGAACAGAGTGATGTAAAAAAGAAAAATGAAGCCTAAAGGCACCAATGCCAATGAGCACGCAGACTGACACACTGACTGGGAATTCCCTTACTGTAACACTTCAGGAAGACAGGGATGCAAGAAGAAGTCACACTGAATTCCAGGGCAGGGCCTGGCTTGCTCCCATAGCCAAACAAGCAGTATTCTATTATAAATAGTTAACGTTCCCTCTTAAAGATATGTAAAGATATTGAGGGTTGCATAAGGGGGCAAAAAAGCAGCATTCTACTGACACAATAAGATCTAATCCCTGGCAGCACACGGGTTAATACACAGACAGAATCTTCAGACTGGGTCAGAGAGGAAAACCGTCTAATGTTTCCTGCCCAGAAATGCCTGGTCTGGGGGAGATCCTGAAGAAATACCATAGCAACCACATTCCACAGGCCTTCAGGGATCACCAAGGGCATGACCCTAGAACCACCCTGATTGGGGGCAACTTCCAAAAGAATTTCCACCGCTATTAAGAACTGTCTAGCAGGATTACAACTTCCACTCAAGAGCACTGATAGCTACAATGAAAGAAACTTTAATATCTCCTAAATATACACCCACCATGCATGTGTCCACTGAGATAGCTGGGAAGGAACATGTGCATATTGCAAGAACACCACAACATTTAAAAGAGACAAGGCCACATGTCAAAACACTACATGCTGTGAGATGTCCACACAAAAGAGATTATGATAATAACAATTTATAATGGGCATTAAGTCATTACAGGTGTGCACCATATAAAGCTCTGCAGCAGCTGTGGCACTACAAGTACCATCACACCACAGCTGTCAGCCCATCAAGGGACCTGTTCCACAAAGTTGGGGTAAACAGGGGTTAGACACGTGTAAATGGACATAGAAGACTATGCAAATGCAAGGTAACAGTTATTGCATACAGATAAATTATGGCAAAGGTGACATGCACAGGATGGCTGGGATGCAATATGACATTGAACATAGCATGTATAGAGACCAGGCACACCTGGTTTATGGGGGTGAGCTGCTTACCTATGGACACCAGCTTGATGTTCTCCCGGTCCAGGAACTCCAGGGCCACGGACACGTTCTCCAGCTGCATCTGGCGGAAGGTGGGTCTCTGGTTGTACTTGCGGTACATCTTCTTCTGGCTCAGCACCTCCAGCAGCGCGATGAGCCGCAGCCCGTCGCCCAGGTCTGACTGCAGGTTGGCGATGCGCTTGTTGACGCATTTCAGGTGCTCGTTACACCAACGGGTGAAGGTGTTCTGCTGGATCTTCTTCCACGGCGCGTCCTCCGCCAAGTCCTTCTCTGTGGCCGGCATCTCTGCTGGATCCGCCCCGGGCGCTGCTCCTGCTGCTGCCGCTCCGCTCTGGGTGAGCCTCGGGTGGGCGCTGCTCATTTTAAGGCTTCGGATGAAGAGGCGGGGAAGAGAGACGGGGGGGCCGGGCTTCTGCACGGAGAGAACACACAGGGCAGTCAGGACTATGGTAATGGCATATCCAGCAATACAACATTATAATGTTACTCATACTATACAGATGGAGTGATAATACTGAATAAGATATACAGCAATACATTATAATGTCACTCATACTATACACGTGTGATAATACTGATATACAGCAATACATACATTATAATGTCACTCATACTATACAGATGGAGTGATAATACTGAATGGGATATAAAGCAATACATACGTTATAATGTCACTCATGCTATACACATGTGTGATAATACTGATATCCAGCAATGCATACATCATAATGTCACTCATACTATACAGATTGTGTGATAATACTGAATGGGATATACAGCAATGCATGCATTATAATGTCACTCATACTATACATGTGTGATAATACTGATATACAGCAATACATACATTATAATGTCACTCATAATGATATCCAGCAATACATACATTATAAAGTCACTCATACTATACACATGGTGTGATAATACTGATATACAGCAATGCATACATTATAATGTCACTCATAATGATATCCAGCAATGCATACATTATAAAGTCACTCATACTATACACATGGTGTGATAATACTGATATACAGCAATGCATACATTATAATGTCACTCATACTGTACACGTGTGATAATACTGATATACAGCAATACATACATTATAATGTCACTCATACTATACAGATGGTGTGATAATACTGAATGGGATATACAGCAATACATACATTATAATGTCACTCATACTATACAGATGGTGTGATAATACTGAATGGGATATACAGCAATACATACATTATAATGTCACTCATACTATACAGATGGTGTGATAATACTGAATGGGATATACAGCAATACATACATTATAATGTCACTCATACTATACAGATGGTGTGATAATACTGAATGGGATATACAGCAATACATACATTATAATGTCACTCATACTATACAGATGGTGTGATAATACTGAATGGGATATACAGCAATACAACATTATAATGTCGCTCATACTATACAGATGGAGTGACACTAGGCTGGAAGCACTAGGCACACAGTAAGAAGCAGGTCACAGAACTGAGGAACAGACTCTATAACCAGCACCTGGGAGAAGTGAGAGGGAGACTAAATAGAGACAGCTACACAGTGATTGGCCAGCAAACCCAGTCCCAACCCAGGAAGTGACACAAGCAGCAGAAGGCATAAGAACCCTGCAGGCAGAGCATGTGGCTAACAGAGAAGCTGCACATGAGGTAACTATGGATGCTGCTGCTAAGGAGCCTGCCGGCAGGGGAATCCACTGGAGCAAGGTAAGATAGTAATGGGGATAGGAGCAGTGCGTGCAGCTTGCCGTTAGAAGGCAGCTGTAACAGATAATACTGATATACAGCAATGCAAACATTATAATGTCACTCATACTATACAAATGGTGTGATAATAATGAATGGGATATAAGCTATACATACAGTATAATGTCACTCATACTATACAAATGGTGTGATAATAATGAATGAGCTATACATACAGTATAATGTCACTCATAATATATACATGGCGTGATAGTACTGAATGGGATATAAGCTACATGTATTTTATAATGTAACTCATAGCAATACATACATAGTCATATTACTCATACTCACTGTATAAATGGTGTGGTAATACTGAATGGGATATAAGCAATGCATACATAGTCTTGTTACTTGTATTATAGTTATGTGATAATACTGAATTGGATATAAGCAATACATTATAATGTTACTCATACTGTACAAAAGTTGTGGTAATACTAATCATTAAGTATCTCTCTGTCTACCTATCTCATATCTGTCTGACTATATTTATCTCATATTTGCTTCTCTATCATAAATATAATTTTGATTATGTTTATCTCATAGCTGTCTGTCTGTCTATTATATATGTCTATCTGTGTATTACTATCTATCTATCTATCTATCTATCTATCTATCCATCCATCTATCTATCTATCTATCTATCTTCGTAGCTTAAACACCATACTATTGTAATTTAACGCTAACTTTTGAACCCATTCACCTGTCTAGGAACGTTTAATCAAAATTCCATGTAATTGTATAGTTGGATTTAATAATACTTTTTTATGTCCAAATATTTAATTCCGTCTAGGTTACTCCAAAATGTGCACTGAAAAGCAGAACATTATATTACCAGTATGATTGATTGGACTGTTATTAATATAGATATTTGCCACATGAAAGGGATTGCTTTATGTTATATTGTATAAATATTTATTTTTACTGTATTATTAGTGAAGAATTGGTAAACATTTTTTGTGTGCGTTTTGTTGCAATTTCTGTAGATCAGTAATAAAAACAACTTTATTATAATAAATTATATCCTTACTAAAATTAAAAGATAAAAAATAATAACACAGTGAATCATGATGTTTCCGAAGACTGAGAACCAATCACATTTATGCCATAGTGATAGTTATACTGTTCATTTTGTTCTTATTGTTAACTTGTGGCCCATCTACAAAGATGACGCTTTTAAACTCTTTAATATATTGTTCCAAAAAGTGCTGTACATAAGCAACACCTGGTAATATATATTACTGTATTCCGCAACTCTGATTAGTTTACATAATACATGATATATACTTCATGAGTGACCTGTAAAACACAGAAGCAAAGGATTATTTAACTATACCATGTGCCAATTTGGTAATTTGTGGTTTAATTTGTTTACATTGTAATATAGCTTGCAGCCTACTTCTGACCTACTTTTGTGCTAGATACTTACTAATATGTAAAGTGTAAATAGACTGTTATATAAATGACAGTATGAATCAGAGCCAGACTTACTAAAAGGAGGGTGTTTTCCGATTGCCAGAATTCCGTCGTGGTAATAAAATTCGACGGTGGGCCGAGGCAGGAAGGGGATCCCCCGTGTGGGAGGGGGAGGTATTTAAAAGTACAGTAAGGTCTGGTTATAGCCCTTATGTACTAGCCTGACTTCTACACAGTCCCAATTTTATGTGGGGACGGTGCAGAAATCTTAAGGTAAAGTCCTGTTATCATAACTCTGTGGCCTCCCCTCACCCAAACAGTAGATAGGATGCAGCAGTGGAAACGGCATCAGATATTTGCTGTCGCTGCGCTCGGCAGAGGAATTCCTGGGTCCAGTCCTATCTTATTATGCTTCCATGGATTTTTTTTACTGAAACCTAACATTCATACATGGAGTGCACAGCAACCTGTGTTAAAGTGCAGGAGGAGTGACTGACACAGGCCCAGCCCACTCCTCTGGGCCCATACCCTCCATTAGGTACAAAATACTCTGCTCCTCAGTTTTCAACTGTCAGTTACTATGGTAATCACCTTTGTTGAAGAGGCAAATAGTCTTTTAAATATCAGTTAATTCATTTAAACCGGGTGAGTGACAGCTGGAAGCTCAGGAGCAGATTAAATTGTACCCAATGGAATGGGTCATGTTGGAGGGTCTGCGAGCCCTGTAGCAGCTTCACCCCTTGCGCTCCTTGTAGTTATGACCCTGGATGTTTTAAACAGTAAAGGTGATGCTGTCGTCCTTAATAACCAATCAGTTTCTAGTCATTGTTTATCAAGTGCATTCTAGAAAATGATAGCTAGAATCTGATTGGTTGCTATGGACACCTCCTTTGCCATTGCTGGTTAGACCCAAGTTATTGCCGTGGTGGTGACCTGACAGCGGTATGAGTCAATCCTATTAGGGCTGGGGCAGGAAGGGTGTGATCTGCAAAGTTATTGTGTAGTATTTGTGTAAGAGCATTGTATTGGTCACCAGGATGTCCCATAACGTGTAGCCATCCTATTACCTATCCTATTCCTACTACTAAATTTATGGACATAAATATGTTCCTATTTTAGGCCAGGTACACCATATCTCCCCCCACTGGAAATCTGACTCCATGGGCTAGATTTACTAAGCTGCGAGTTTAGAAAAGTGTAGATGTTGCCCATTGTCTTCTACCTCAGCATTTACAGCGTTCCCCTATTGGGAGCCAGGCAACTTCAAGAGCTATAATTGTTATGGATTCTTAATTTAAAACAGTATTAAGCACTGAGTTTTATTAAAAATGACCTCATTGTTTCATGACTACAGTCAGATTTGCAACGATAATGTTTCACAATCTGAATTTTCCATTTGGCATCAGTAGCATGCAGGGAACACAGAAACATATTTAGAATTTCTGAGCATTGTCTTGCCATAATATCGAAAATACTAATTACTAAATAGACCCCTAAATGACTGATAATAGAAAACAACCAGAACCAGTTTATTAATGTCATTCATGTCACATTCCGTCATAGCTAAACAGCTTTTGATGAAATGTCTTTCTCTAGTCAAATAAATTGTATTTTATGTTTCCGTAAAATGATGTCTAGTAATCTGACCAGATTGCTGCAGATTCTGCAGACTAATAAAGGATTTAAAGATTTTAAGACTAAAAACCTTAGGTAGGATTGTATATATAATTACAGGATCCTGAGCATAAGCTGGATATAAATGTTCCCTTATGGGTAGGGTTAATGGCTGCATATAGAAGACACTGAAGAAAGTGTCCTTAGATGATGCTTATCTGTTCACAGAGAATCACAGGATGTGAGTAAGGGTCCTGTAACAACTGATATAAGTGAAGTGTAACCTGTGTGTGCATAGGCGTCTGAGTCACTAGAGGAGACACAGCAGATATTTAGCTCAAAGTTAACTATCTGCAAGTGTACGCTGGATCTAGGTCTGTTACGGCTGTTACGGTCACCCTCAGGCCATCTCCAGCCTCTGCGTTGTCACCTGTGGTGCAGTCAGTCATCCTAATGTGCCTTAAAGATATATTTTTTTACCTTATTCTAAAACGTGCAAGTGTATGTACAGAAATGTTAGCATATAGGGAGCTGACTTACATATTTCTCATCCATTCGTTCTGCACATGCCCAAAATGAGGTACTTACGATCCTAACACACTACAACCTATTCGGCATTCTGATCATAAGAACATTTCCAATGGGAAACGATCAGGAGTGTACTAATATCCTCCATGCAAAATATAGGATACCAAAGTCCGTACATTCGTAGCTGCAGGCTGCAAACGTTTGGGCTTCACACTTAGGAGCCGGATCCACACTTGCGTACGTCAGGCCACTAACACAAGCAAAGTGCATAAGTGGCCTAATTTGATAGTAATACCAGCGTTGCAAGGAAATTTGTTCCGTACAAGCCCATTTCCTAGGAAAATGTGCTGTGCTTCCCCCCCGCCCGGTAAAGTGGGCGTGGGGGAAGCATGCTAATTGTACAGTGTGGGCGGGGTATCCCACACTTGTGCAGATCAGCGGTCGTACGGACTGCTGATCCGCACGATTTACTTAAGGCAGCCTTATCACAGCGTAAGCTGCCATAAAGCCCGCATGAGAGAGGGGAGTGACAGTGGGCGTTCACTCCCCTCTCTGTCGGACGAACATACCCCCGCACATACGGAAAGCATGCAGGAATCTGTATCCAGCCCTAGGTCTGGATCTGGTCCATAGACGCCATTTTTGCATCTACACAAAAACGTATCAATTAAAATTGAAATCAGGGCTTATGAGCTCAATTGAGAAGTTTTTCATCTGGAAAAGTGCATGATTTAAGCACACATTGATTATTTTGTTTGTATGTGTAATATGTGTCATTTATATGGAGCGAGTGTCTTTATATGCTGCCTATTCGCGTCACTTTACATCCTTTCCACACAGCTCTGCCGTATAATATCGCCACTCTGTGGTGTGAGGACCAATAGGCACAATTCTTATTGGTTATCACCTAGGTATGTGAGAGATGAGCAATTACCTATGGTGCAAATCCGAAGGGCGGGGAGGGCAGGACAGTAAATATTTCAAAACATACCTTGTTGAAATAAGACCGTTCACAGGGAACCCAATTAAAACCCAATTAAAAAGCGGTCGTAAATGGTACAGACGAAATTAAGATTTTGGGAATTGCATCCCATCTGTATAGGACATAAGGGTATAAACACGCTAACTGTAAATTTAAATAGATTTCTTCTCACCTAGCCCACACACATCCCAGAGAGACTTCCAGCACGAAAGTATGGACCCTGAGGGTGCGCGTGCATGTGTGGTCGCAAAGAGCGGGAAAACACCCCCCTTTTGGTAAGTGTGATCTATGGGCTGGGTCCAGAAATAAGTCCAACAGGGGACATTCACAAGTCATTTGCTTAAGTCCTCTGTCTCGGAACATCTGTGCATGTGCGCTCCAGATGTTTCGACAGTGTAAGTACTAAGGTACGTCAGTACTTAAGCTGAGGAGGCAGGCCCTTCAGTTATATAGGCGGGGATAGCCAAGTAAATGAGGGGGCGGGGGCAGGGAAGACCCGTTACAACTAGGTCTGCAGCCGTAAGGTAGGAATCTGGACACATAGGTGTTCAGATTTCCTACCGACAGCGGGAAGTGCAGGGGGCATGCACTCTCCGCTATGGGAGCGTAACTATGGACCCACACACGCATATAAATTGTGGGGGGGGGGGAGTCAGGATCTTGTCCTATGTGATCAGGACTAATTTTCCTTTTTGCTCTAGGCATTAAATTCCTTGGTTCACTCTTCCATGCTGCAATCAGAGTATTGCCATTGTTTTTCAGGTTCATATCTTCATAGCGGTCATATGATCAACACCTAATCATTTGCATTACTCTATTTTCAAAACCCTCAAGGGTTCTTTTTTTTTTTTTTGCCTTGTGAGAGATTTCATGTGGATGTTTTTGGTCTCCCACAATGTATTTCATTTCTGCCCCAGGGTGAATTTCCAGGCCTGACCTCTGGTAGGAACATAGTACAGGCAGATTTGTCCTGAAGACGCCCCACATCTCAGTGATGGTGTATGAGTCATGTGACTGGGAATGCTGCTCCCAGCAGCCGACTGACCGCAGGGCTTACTAATGTCTTACAGAAGGTCGGAATTTGTTTCACTTCAAAATTTCCTTAAAATGGAAGTAGTTGGGGGGATTTAGTTACACATGCCTGTGCTTTGTTGTTTTAGGAGGGCAGCGTATCAGCCTGGTACATGCTATTCCCTGTTTCTGCCAGAACACATACTAAACATTTCTGCTCATAATATATTGCAGACCCCTCAAGCAATGAATTGTTTAATATAGACAAAAGAACAAAAAAAACAACAACAAAAGAAAAATCACTTTTTACCCTTTAGTTTTATTCTGTGAACATGGATCTAATAATGTCAGTGTCCCTGCTAAAGGGATGTATAGCACTGCTGTATCTAATGCATGAATATTACGGGCCAAATGATTTACTGAGCTGCAGGAAAGGAAAAGTGGCATAGCAACCAATCAGATTCTAGCTGACATCTTCTAGTATGTAATAGGAGTAAGAGCTAGAATATGATTGGTTGCTGTAAGCAACATCTCCACCTTTCCTTAGTACAGCTTAGTACATTTGGCCCTACAAGATACATGGGACAACATACAATGTACTTAGACAAGGGTTCAGGAAAATTACTCTTACTTAAGCAACACATTTGTGCAATTTGTTTATGTTTCTCTTTTGTTTTTTGAGAACAAAACTATGTAATTGATGTTATTTTTAACTGTCTTCAATTAAAGAGTCCTATTGTTTCCCTAATGACATCACATAACTTATGTTTATGAATAATGGGGGTTACATGGAAAGTACCTGGGAGCAACATTCAAACGTAACTTTATTAAATATGACAACATGCACAAGCTGTCTCTGCTTTGACATCTGATGGAGGAAAACAGTGCATGTTAGGGGCCACAACTCACTCCCCTTACACGCACAAGACTTCAGACTTCAGGGCCCTACCTTAACATTTACGCATCGACTCCACGGCCACAAGCCCTTAATGTACCATTTACATAGTCCTCCCCACCATTGCGCCCTGTGCCGCCCCGATGTCAGAGAGGCTTTCAGCATGTAAAAGAGGAAAACGATCATAAGTGGCCGTTCTGGACCTAGTCTATAGAGCCACCTACATCATACTCGCCAACCTGTTATTACTGTTTTCAGAGACAAAGACTGGACAGTCTCCAGGGACCTGAATCATCTTATTAAGCCCCACCCCCTGTTTAGGAACGCTTTGGTTCACGGTATTGTTACACAGGAAGCATTATCCAGCATTATCAAATGCAGGACAAGTATGGGAAACACAGACGGAAAGCAAATAATTAGGTGGGGCATAGAAATTATCAGACCCTTCAATAATACCCATTTCACTAGGTACAAAATACTCTGTTCTTGTTATGGAGGGGAAGCTGCAATGGCTCCAGTGGCTTGCCACTCACCGATGAATGTTCGGACGGTTTTTCTTGGCGTTGCCGTCAGTCGTTGCTAGCTGGAGGCTGTGGCAAAGCGTGATGCAGCTCCACTTGAACGTGAGCATGTGTTACCGGGTACTACAGTTGTCACCGATGCTTGGCTTGGTTACAATAACGTGGGTCAACTCAACAAAGGCATCTATCATCATGAGGTGATCGCTCATGCTAACGAATTTGTTGACTCCGTTCATTCAGAAATTCACACAGAAACGATTGAAGGCTTATGGATGCAAACCAAGCGGAAAATACGTTACCAGGGTGGCACTAGCCGTGGACTGTTTCCTAGTTATCTGTTTTTCAGTGGTGCAACAGTCACAAACAACATGTTTTTGCTTATTACTTGCAACTGTTGTGTGCTAATTACAACATATAGCATAGTCTACTCTTACTTTATTAAATGTGTTTTCCGTGATCTAAAATGTAGTCGGCATAATTTGGGACCGGCATTCTGAGGCATTTGCATGTGGTAAGCAGAAAATGTACCCGGCATAATTTGGGACCGGTATTCGGAGGAGTGCCAAAAAAGTCTATTAAACATCAATTAATTACTTAAAACCAGGTGAGTGACAGTTGGAAGCTCAGGAGCGGAGTATTTTGAACCTAGTGGAGTGGGTCATGTTGAAGGGTCTGTCAGCATGTAGTTTGTATGGACCCTATCCTAAAATGCAATTGTGCTGCAGATCTACAAATGGAGCACTATTGAGGATCAGGTTGCAGATCCCCGCTAAATTAATGCACTCTCATGGCTCACATGGACTTTCGATATCAGGATCCTTCCTTCAAATTTCTGATCAGTTTGTACTTAAAATGGACTTGCTGATACATGCACACACATCCAATTTACCCAATTAGTGCGCAATCCGCTTGATTGACAAATGACACACTGGCACATGACAGAGATGCTGGGTTGCACTGGCAAGTAGGAGGGGCTTAGAATGACCATTTACAATCAGGGGCAGAAGATGACAGACCCTATAGCAAAGAGGCGGGGCCCAAGTCTGGCCGGGCGGGGCCGCTGCCTGATTGAAGCTGTTAGACGCTGATGGCTTAATACAATACTCAGCACTCCATGTATGAGTGCTGAGCGCTACAGCTTACAGTGCAGGGGGAGTGGCTGCCACAGAGCTCCTCCTCTCCTTCAGGCCTCATAGTAGGCACTCCCCTTGCACCCCCTGTAGTAACGCCCTTGTTTATAGTATAGTCATGCTATCAGACTCTCATCTGTTCTGTTGTAGATGGGACAGACCCAATTTTAAAAGACCGCTCTGATGTGGAATGGCCGGCCCCTTTTTTTGCTGTGCTCATTGTCCTGAATTACACTGGGACAATATTATGCAATACCAGAGTGATGCAAAAGATAGCAACTCCACCCACCTGCACGGCACAGAGTTCTGCAAGTATACCTCTACATATAATGCACGTTTTGTTTTCACACTTTGTTTATATATAAAAACTTTATTTATGTACCGCCAACATAGCACACAGTGAATGTTTATTCATGCAGTGGAGCCTGCAGTGTGAATGATCTGCCAGACAAACACCCACATCCAAACATTAACCTACCTGTATGTTCTAGATTGTCAGTGCAACGGAAATAACCGCATTACCCCCAATAAGTGGGCAAGTGATCGAGTCAGGGGGCCTGGGAAGGTTGAAGGACACCGACACAATCATCCTATATACTTCAATAGGATGACCTGAGATCACCTTACAGTATTGTATCCTGGTTTTCATTCTAGGCCAGCAATGTATGTAGCAATTTGCAAAAAGGGAATAATAGAGGAATTAACAAGTGCATAGTAGAGTAGACTGAACAAGGACGAGAGGTTCAGAAATGACACAGGATGACCGAATATAGATTCACCATCACATTACAAAGTGACCCATATGCAGGAAATAAAGATCAAAGAACACAAATAAAACCTATATATTGCCCAACATCAATATGATATACCAATTTTTTTTATCTCTATGGTAATGTTCTTGCATTTTATTATGTAATTATGGAGCAGATCCAGAACTAATAAGGACAGACGACTTATGTACGTTAGGTGCGTAATGTACTAATCGCCTGTCAGCATTTACTGCACATATCGATGCTGAGTTTGGCGCTATACTTCCAAAACTTCTCAAAAGGAAAAATGGAGATGTTGCCCATAGCAACCAATCAAATTCTCGCTATCACTTCCCCAATACGTACTAAAGAATGTTATCTAACCTCTCCCTTACACAGTGCTGGTGAGCATAAACCCAATGATGCTGGGGTTCCGATGTTCCGATGGGAAGCATACCCTCCAACATGACCCATTGCATTAGATGTAAAATATTCTGCTCCTCAGTTTCCAACTGTCAGTTACTATGGTAACCACCTCTGTTGAAGACAAAAAATTGTTTTTTACATATCAGTTAAGTCAGTTCACCAGGTGAGTGACAGCTGGAAGCTCAGGGGCGGAGTATATTGTACCAGATGGAATGGGTCATGTTGGAGGGTCTGGGGAAGTGATTATAGCTAAAGGATGCATTACCCAGGGTCCCCATAGGTGGATTTCCTCTATTAGAGAATATAATTTACCGAATTTTAAAGCTGTAGAAAGATAATAAGGGTTATATATGCAGAATGTATTTGCCGTCAGTTGTGAGTATATAGTGCATTTGTTTGCATACTTTAAATTATTCCTGTATTTATATATAGTCTGTTGATATCAGAATTGTATTGTGTCCTCATTCGTATGATTTTAGTGTTACCCTGCCTCACGTTGTTTATTATTATAGTCAAGTCTGGGTTACCTGTGCAGCACTGAGGACCCTTTGTGACACTGTATAAAGTATCAAAATAATAAAAATAATGGACCCTATTCACAGTTAAGAGTGAGTTAGGTGCAGACAGATCCGCACCTAACTCACTTTTACAGCCCCTAACACGCCCCTCGTTTTTAGGTCCACACGGACACCACCACCTATGCCGCCTTCACATCACCAACTCTGAAAAAACTCTGAAAAAATGTACCGGTAATTATAAAATGCATTTGAAAAAATGATGTTTGGTCACCATGGAAACGGGATTTCACAGGCTGCCCAAGGGTATAAATAGCAGAGCTGTCATTAGCGTCGGGATATCCTGTGTGCAGGACATGAGTTGCGGCGGCCATATTGTTTTTTATTTTTCAAAGACCTCCCCCATGGATTAAAAGCTTGGAAGATGAGATCCTAATCAAGATGGTAAGTACTTCTTTTTATTTATCATTTTATGCCATTTTTATTCATTTTTTCATGCATTTTATAATTACCCGGTAATTTTTTTTTTTATTTGGGGTATTAAATAATCATTGTTTATTTATAGGGGGCATTAAATGTTAAATATTTTTTTAATGGTAGAGGCCGGCCCTATATTTTATTTAGTAGCTAGGAGGGGTATTAATTTGTGTTTTGTTGCACCGGATGACAGGGCATGCTGGCACTTATGGTTCTCCAAGCGCTAGCATGCCCTGCCATCCTT
>WWET01000093.1:503863-518171 GCA_011038615.1 Limnodynastes dumerilii | reverse complement strand
AAACTTCACCTCCTAATTTTAATTCTGGTTTTACAATTTAAATCTGCCTCCTCTTGCAATTCAACATGGTATTGCTCAGGTCTACACTTGCACCTAAAAAAAGGTGGAAGTGTAACTCTGAATCGGCCCCTAAAGCTATAACTTAATTGACAGATTGTGTAGATAGAAGGTAATTGGTTCAACCATTTATCCAATTTTCTTACTGCTGCAAACACTTGCACAATCACAGAAAATGCGCACTGACTCGGACGTACAATATTGCCTATCAATTATGAAGAATTACCTTCAAAAGATGATTCATTATCATTGGGTGCAACAGATGCATCCTCCATATGTGCCCTAAATGACAGCCTGCTGAATGTTAAACGAGATTTCCTCAAAGCCAATCATGAGCGTATTGACCAATTTTAGTCTTCACTTTTGCAAGATGATGTTTTTGGTAATCATTCGTGAAGGATACCTGTGCAAATAAGCCCCAACGAATTGTGATATTGCAAAATGCCTTTACCTCTCTCTGAAACAATGTAATATTTGTAAACATGCAATTCGTTTTTTGAGTCAATAAATAAGAAAATAAAAACACATTTTACACGATAATTGTATGTTTGTCCTATCAGATATATATTTTTTTTAAATAAGGAAAAAAAAAACAACTCGTGTTGCATTTTCAACTCTATTATTATACAAGTAAATCTTATTATTGACAAGAAACAAGTAACGTTTCATTAATTCTGAGTATCTTTCAAGCAGGTTAAGCTATGTAAACAAATACAGGAAACCAGCCATCATCTGAAAAGGATAAACACAAAAGAACCAGACTAGTTATCTCAAAGCCTAAAAAAAAAATAACAAAGGAAAACAAGCCCTATATATTTCCTAGCACGGTCTTTCATGTAATTGATTGCATTTAGAGGATCACATGCAAAATGACAGTCTAGAAATTACCTGGAAATCCAACCCTCCTTTCATCTGGATGCTGCGGAAAGCCACAGGCAGCAAAGTTTGAATGTTATCGTGCAGACAGGAAGTGTGAAACTAGCATCATTTAGACGTATGGGAAGGTCTCAATACTGACTGGGGTGGCATGTTTATTGTACTGACATCAAATGCAGCAAATGTGAGATTGGATCTGTTTTTTTCAGGATCAGACCTAAGTGTCATTGTACTGCATGTGTGTAATTGGCTTTTGTGACGGCAAGGATGTGAAATGTCACTGGTCATTAAGAGGATCTTTTTCTCTGTACACCCGCTCACAATGCCTTTGTTTCTGCAGCTAACATTTCCTTCCTGGTGAAAGCTCAGCCCTGCTCCCCACACAGCCTGGACACGTGATATGAACCCAGGCCTCCAACACAGAAAATGACCTCACTCTCCCCTTCCAACAGTAGTCACTTATCCTCTCAGCGAAAGGGTGAGGAAAGCATTCACAGGACAGGGATTGAAAGGATTGCTCGTCGCTTGCATGGATGAAAACTGTAATTGTACAGAGCAGGAAAAATCAGTAGGAGTATGTAAAGTAGCTATTTAAAATCATTACATTGACATTTTCAGATTTTATTAAGCAAAAAAAAATAAAAATCAGCTTACGAAGGTTCTTTTGGGGTATTATTTTATATTCAGTAAATGAAATGTATTAAAGCAGATACTTGTAGATTATAAAAGACAGCATTTAATTCAATACTTGCAGTGATCTATTATAGAAGACGCAATGTATGTACACAACTTGCATAGATCTATAATCAGATTACAATGGGCGATGTATCTCAGCAGGCAATAGGCATCACTGTTTCTGCAAATCTGTTCTAGGAATGGACCAACGGAAGCTGGTTAGCCCAGAGCAGAGGGCTTGGCCAGCATAGTAAGCCATGTCCGTCCAAATCATCTTATCCAGTTTTTGATTTATTAGTTTTCCGAATTTTGTTTCCCAGATTGTAGATCACTCAATAAAGCTGTGTACGCACCCATGCAATCATACTGGAGACGCAGGACCGGGGAGAGTTTAGTCAGAAGTGGGAGGGATTTAAAATAGCCGGGGAGATGGGAGAGGCAATGTCCGTGCAGAGTTTCCTTATTACGTATGACAGTCTGTCTGAATTTTTTGTGCAGCATAGGCAGATGTCTGCACAGGGTCACGATAGGTTCAGGATGGTGATGATCTCCGATCTGCTGGTAAATTGGTGTGTGTGTGCCTGTGAATCTGCATGCACGGTTTATAAGGAGTCCTATGTCACTCGGGTTAGGAACTAAATGAGCGAGTTAGGTGAGGATCCGCAGTGACTTTTACAATTACGTTGCAATGAGCACACAGATTCACAGGTACACACACACCAATTTACCAGCAGATCTGAGATCATCACCATCCAAACCATCTGCTAAACCTATCGTGACCCTGTGCAGACATCTGCCTATGCCGCACAAAAAATTCAGACAGACTGTCATACGTGTGTATGCACTAGCCACATGTGACATTGTAACACTGGTGATCATGATTTTTAGGTCGTTCATAAAACAAAATCATCCAGTGCTACTTTTTCATCCGTAAAACTCAAGGTCGTAAAAGTATTCACAAAATCGTTTCCAATGGTCCAGAATCATAGGATTGGTCCGATAACTGTATAGAGGTGTTCCCAGCTTAACGCACATGGGCTTGACCCAGACTCAGGTAAGTGCTTGAAATGAGTTACTCCTGGGCTCCATGTGGATTGCAGGGGAGTCATATTTCATCTGTTACAAACAGTATTAGAGTTGAGAGGTGATGTTTCCTATCCCAAGTCTAAATAACAGTGTGATAGTAAAGCTGGTCAGTATCTGTGTGCAGTAAGCAATTCAAAGATATATCCCTGCAATTCAAAGATATATCCTTGCATGCAAAGAATACAATTAACTTGACTCCCCCTGCAATCAACATGGTTTATCCCAGGAGTAACTTTCCTCTCTTATTTTCAATCTCTGAATCAGGTCCTTAGAGCTTAGCTTTAAATTTGGTATGTACCATTTTAAGACAGTACTAAAAGGAGTGGAATAAACAGAACATGGTAAAATGCTTGGCATTGGACCTCTTGAAATGAAATCAGACAGTATTATTATTTATTAATTAACAGGTTTTTATATTGCGCCGACTTCATAGCGCTTTACAGAGAACATTTAACATTCACATCAGTCCCTGCCCCATTGGAGCTACACTCTAAGGTCCCTAACACAGACAGACACACACACACAGACTACGGCTAATTTATTCAGCAGCCAATTAACCTACCAGAATGCATTTGGAGTGTACCTACCAGAATGCATTTGGAGTGGGGGAGGAAACCCATGCAGACACAGGGAGAACATACAAACTCCACACAGATAAGACTTAATCCAGGAATTGAACTCATGACAGTAAAGTGTTTAGAAGATAAAGGACTGAATCCAGACTTCCGTAAAAGGGGCTAGGATCAGAAATTGCCTGCCCTTTGCACAAGCGCCACATTTCCAGTACAGAGTGGAGCCTATGAATTCCGTACTAGGAGCGTTTCTGAAGGCGGGGCAGGATGCAGAGATGGATTCTACTGCTACAAGTATTTAAATTGTACAGTGAGGACAGGCTAAGTGCCCACCGCTGTGCTCCACCTTCTCAGCTGTCTCCATATTATGGTCTTACGGTAGGCATCAGAGATCATAAGTCTGTGTTAAGGAGGATAGTGGCCTCCCCTTGCCTTGATGGAATGCTGGATTTAGTGGGGTTCCGTTATCGGAGCTCCAAGTGCAGCAGGTTCTGAACTCTGCATCTGGAACAAAAGACAGTATCTAGAGTAATCGGTGAAGCTGCCTATAACAGCATTCATCTTACCACAATAAATATCATTTTCCGGGTGTCCATTGGTTCTGTAATTATTCAAGTGCTGGTTACACAAACACTCCCGGGTATCCAAGTTTTTCATTCCACTTCAGTCACTGAACGCACAAGGCTTTTGAGGAGAACCAATGCTCGGCTACTGCAGAAAAATAGAAAAGAAAAATAAAATAGCATTTTCGTTAAATCCAGACAAAAGGAAATGCCTAGAAGTGTCATTATTAACCAGGCTTATCCTGCTGTAAAACATAAATGGTGGAGCCTAATGAGGACTAATCCTTTAATTATCCATAATGATCATTACCTTTATATCTTTGATAGATAGGATTTAAACCACACGTTATGAATTACAATTTAAGTACATTATTCTGTCATCTCTATTTAAAAAAAAAAACAGGGTGTGGTCTTCTCAATGAGACCATAATTACGGTAATATAGCATCATTATGTTGTAAATTAAGAAACAGACATTTGCGTTACATAAACTGAAGCACTTTCTTTTGAGGGAAACGTTTAACATTATTTGTATTAAGTATTCTTTAATATTGTGAAAATATATTCTAGGTATCTTCTGAAAGAAGTAATTCTCTGTTATTATTATTATTATTCTTTACTGTTGAATATATTATTCTGATTTTGAATTCCCAATCTCTCTACTCTGTGGGCCCGATTCAATTGCCGGCGAAGTTTTCAAAAAGTTTGCGTCGGTAAAAATACGACGCCTTCGCCGGCAATTGACCGAAAAAAATTCGACTATTCAATTATTTTTTTACCGCTGCGCTAAAACAGCAGGCAGCGGTAAAAAAAATAAACCAGAGAAAAAAAAAATCTCCCTGTTAACGCCGCAAATCACCTCCTGCTAGCAGGAGGTGACCGGCGCTAGTGAGAGACTATTACCCAGTGCCTGAAATCACGTTCTCACGATACTTCAGGCACTGGGTAATAGCCTCAGTAGCGCTGCTAGCAGCCTGCTAGCAGGAAGTGATTTGCAGCGTTAACAGAGAGATTTTTTTTCCCTCTAGCAGCTGCTCAGCGGTCCCTGGATGGCAGGGCATGGTGCCTAATGCCCTGCCATCCATGGGCATGCTGATGCTTGTAGTTCTACAAGCATCAGCATGCCCTGTTGGGGCACAACATAGGGCAGCGTTAAAAATCCGCACCTCTCATAGGTGCGGATTTTTATCGTTAAAAAACCGGCGTATTTTTAACGCAATAAAAGAATTGAATAAGAAAAAAAAATAATGCCTGTAAATAAATAAAAAATGCGTTAAAAATACGCCGACGAAGGATTTTTTTACTAATTGAATCGGGCCCTGTGAATCTTAGGCACCTAAGCGCCATCTGCTGGCAGAAAGTTCAGTCTGAGTAATGTTTTTAACCTATAAACGCCAAAGTATTGTACACTCAGAGGTACATGACACAATACAACACAAATATTCTGGAAGCTTGTCGCAAAGGGAAAATAAAAAAAAATAAACCTTTCCTGTTATGATATGTTAATAAAATAATAAATGTTGCCTGTTCTACATTAGTAAAAATCAAATAAATCTATATAGGAAATCCACGATGCAAGTGGCTGCTCTCAATTCTCATCTCAGTATAGGTCTGCTACATGCAAAAGCAAAGGACAGATTTACCACAGTGGCTGCACACGAGGACAAGCATGCAGACAGGAGTTCTCAAAAACCAGACTTCCAGCCAGGGGAATTCTGGGAACCCCCCCCCCTCCTTTTGTCAGTCAAAGATTGTGTGGGCTGCGCAATGCGTCACCATCCAGCTCTTTTTCTTTCCCCTCTGGTCCTGTATCTTCCCTTCCTCTTTCAAGCCTGCCCTTGTTTCTCAAAATACATAATCCGGATCCTACATCCCCCTCCAGCTACCGACCTATATCCCTTCTCCCCTCTAATCTCCTTGAGCGCTTAGACTACCAACATCCCATCAGCTACCTCTCCCATCTGACAACTCTCTCCTGGACCCCCTCCAAGCTGGTTTCCGGCCCCTCCATTCCAGTGAGGCTGCCCTTACCAAAGTGACTGTTATCTGCCAAATTCAAGGGCCACTACTACATCCTCATCCTTCTTGATCTTTCAGCTGCTTTTGATACTAAAAACCCTCTGCTCACTTGGTCTCACGGACACTGCTCTCTCCTGGTTTTCCTCCTATCTCTCTGATCGCACCTTCTCTGTTTCCACCCCTAGCTCATCTTCCCATCCCTCTCCGCTCCCTGTTGGTGTCCCCCAGGGCTCTGTCCTTGGACCGCTCCCCTTTCCCCTCTACACCTCCTCACTGTGTAACCTCATCAGCACCATGGGTTACAACTACCACCTCTACGCTGATAACATCCAAATTTACCTCTCCTCCCAACCTAAACCCCCTCTCTTCTGTCTATGATTTCCATGTGCCTTGCGTCCTTATCCACATGGATGGCCAAACACTTCCTCAAGCTGAATATGGACAAAACAGAGATCATTATTTTCCCTCCCCCTAGGATTCCCCCCACCTCTATCATCATAACTATTGGCGATAACTTCTGTTTCCTCCTCGCCTCAAGTTCACTGCCTAGGTGTCATCCTTGACTCCTCACTTTCCTTTATACCTATCCATGCCCACCTTTAATCAATACTTAATGCTGCTTTTAGGCTCATCTTCCTCTCATGCCAATCTACCTCAGCCTCTCCTTTACGTCAAACCCTCCACTGGCTTCCTTCTGTCAGCTTCAGGCCTCTCACCTTTAAAGCCATCTCATCCACTGCTCCCTATCTCTCTTCCCTCATCTCCATACACACCCCTTCCCACCCTCTCCGTTCTGCTAACCAGCGTTGTCTGACTTCCCTACTGATCACCACATCTCACACCCATGTCCAGGACTTCTGCTGTGCTGCACTTCTGCACTGGAATCCCTTCTTCAGTCAGACTCTACCCCAGGTCTTCAAGTGCTCACTCAAAAACGCACCTGGTCAGGCTAGCCTACCCCTCCTAACATCCTCACTGCATCCTACATCTATCTCCTTCCCCCTCTCCTCCGCTCACACCAGCAGTCCACTTCGTCCTCCCTCATGTCTTCTGTAAGTTCATACCTCCCACTTAGTGTGTTATAGCTCATGTGAGCAGGGCCCTCCACCCTAGTGTTGTTCCCTCCTCCACCACTTCCCCCTCACTCCGTGCCCTTTTACCCCATCCCCACCAGGTGGCTCCCTCTTAACCTCTCACTGCGCTCTATCCCCTCCTCCCTGATCTACCAAGCTTGACACCTTGCATGTATTGCCTTGCTGTCTGTGCTTGCTTCACTTTATTGTATTTTTGTGATATTTTTATATTTATATTGTATTTAATTATATACTATGCTGTCCATCCATGTCCTGTTTGTAAATACTGTATTTTGATGTTGTATTTTGTACGCTGCTGCAGACACCTTATGGTTCCTTATAAACGTATTATTAATAACAATAATAACCTAACAATCATATAGAAGGTTTATTAATTATTAGCTATCTATTACTCTTAACTCATATGTGATCATGCTAAAAGAAGAATTACTAGCACTAAAACTAAGGCATATGTTGAAACCCGCAAAAGACAAACTATCGCCGCTTAAAAAAGGAACAGAAAATACAATGTTTGAGTGAAAGATGGTTAAGTAATTGTGGGCAAATTGCTATAACAAAGCCGCAATCTCTCCTTAGGAGAGATCAGAAAACATTCCCTTAAATTAGTTACTTCTTGTAAGCATATTCTTGTAATACAGAAGTATTTACTGAACACCATTTTCAACATTCTGCAATAAAGACGAGCAACACTGGAATTACAGACATTGTCCACACTCAAATCTGCCCTTTAAAATCTCCACCCACATGGTTTCATATTATTATCTATTGAGTTGGTTGCTATGCAGCTGCCTAGCAACATGTAAACGCTCGTCGGCTGAAACGTACACAGTAAAACTTTGGCTCGTCTTGTATCGGCTATAATTTAAAACACTATTATGAATGATTCATGTATGTATACACATTGCAGTGATGGCAGGGATTCCTGGATCATATTGCATTTGAATATGTAAAACAAATCACAAGCATATTAGAAGTGAAGACCTTTTTTGGGCCTAAGATGCACAGAAAATAAAAATAATTCCCACAAAAAATGCTAGTTGCAGGAAAACAAGAAATATGTCCATTGATGGGACAATCGCAATAACAACATATTATGTATGTTGATTCAAAGCAACAGCTGCATTATAGTCCACATAGCTGGATGATGGTCATAGAAAAACAGAATGGGATTATTCTGGTGTAGTGTATTCCATAGATGCCAACTCTTGCAAATGAATATATAGGAGATATTAGCATTATCAAAACACTGAACCAAAGGAGTGTGTCCTGCAAATAGCTCCACCCATAGGCGTATCTAGCGCTACGTTGCGAGTCCCCACTGCGATGTTACAGATTACGAAATAGGGACAGCTGAAAGTGTCTTTTTGGCTGTCCCTATTTCGAATGTGTAACACCGCAGAATTATTTTTTTTATGAATGGGTGAGTATGCAATTCGCATACTCACCCGCTATTTTTCGGGAACACAGCGCCACAGCCGGACCAGACCATCGGAGAGGTGAGTAACCCTCTCGGGGGACTTAGGGTTAGGCCACGGGAGCGAGGACTTAGGGTTAGTGTAAGGGAGTAGGGAAGCCCTACCTTTTGGAGCACCGTGTTTGGTGCTCCGGGGATCGAATGTTATGCCTCTTCGAGGCATGAGCAATCGATTTCCCTGCCAGTTCGGAACTGGCTGGGACCGAACAGCCCTTTTGAAATAGGGCCCTTCGCTACAGGGACCTACACCCCTAGCGCTATTTATTTCTCAATAGAAACAGCAGCATCAGTATTTACTTTCTGTATTATTGTGGAGCCTGTAAATAGGAGATCTGCTGACAACTTCATCTATATAGAAAAATTAAAATAAGGTGACACTGCAGCTGATTAACAAGAGACCAAAGTGTGTTTTTCATTTCTGTCTCCATTCTGGAAGTCATGAGGTCTTAGATAACTGCCATTCTATGATTACATCTTGGCTTCCATGAAAATGCCATATTCTAAATTCTGTCATCATACTGCAATGACTTCTAGAAATGAATCGGCATCAGGGAGATCCCCCCCGCTCTTCAGGGAGTCTTCCCCTAACACTGAGGGAGCCTGGTCATCAGTGGTGTATATTCCTTGCACAGCGCAGTAGTAGAAGAGTGCCACAAACTACACAGAGCAATGCAGCATGAAAGGGGTGGCGTGGGCACATTTCTTGCCCTGAGCAGGGGTACACAGTATTCTGCCTGCAGAGACTAGCGTTTCTTATGTGAGCCATCCCAAAATGGCCGCCGTCCGAAGTTTATGGTGCTCTATCACCAGGAAGTAGCTTCTAGCATCCTGTTTCTCCCAGGTTTAAAAACCAAAAGTCTTGCCGTGCTCCATCACTAGAGAAGCGACGTAACTTTGCTCAACATAGTGAGCATGCATGGCCGGTCACTCCACCTCATCTCCCCGCCGCTGGCACACTGCGGACCGGGAGGCTTCCACGACTAAGCCTGAATAGCTTGCTGGGCTGGGTGAGTCTAAAGAATGAAAAACCTGTCTGACTCCTATCCACAGGAAAAAATAAGAAACCACATAGCGGAGGAGGGGCCTATTTATGCAGAAGGGGGTGTCTTTCTTCTTACCTGTATTGGCTCCCGCCCAGAGGGTATTACCCAAGGTCTATGCTGCCATCAGGAGAAAAGGAAAGATCATTTAAAAATTGTTGAAATAATGGACTATTCAACTCTTATTTATGAACAGGCTTTTATGTAGTGCCGTCATATAATGTAATGGTTTAAAACTATAACAAACATTATAAAATCAAACAACTGGGTATTGCCAGACACATCGGGGAGATCCAGAACTAGGTACGTTATCGTATTTACGCTAGCCGGAGACGTAAAAACGCTATTTTGTAAGTAAAGCGCATGCACGCAGCAGATGTTACGGCACGTAACTCTGAACGCACGTACCAGCCTCGTATCAACAGCGTAACTACGAAGGAAGTGGCGAGACTGCCATGTCAACCGTAATTACGCATCAGATGCGGGGTGAAGCATTTAAATCCTTCAGTATGGGCGTGCTTAGGCACTTATGTGCGTGAAGCCTTTACGTACATCAGTAGTTACTCTTTGAAAGGTTAAGGTAGGGTTTGGCAAGCGTAAAACGGCCAAAGTACGTATGAGCGAGGGGAATGCCTAGAGGAGAGCATAGAAAATACGCTAGCGTAAATATGCTACGCGATGAAACATAATGGGAACGTAGGTTTGGATCTGGCCCCGGTTAAGTAAGAGGGTCCTGCTTGCAAGCTTATACTCTACACCAGTGCTCTTCAACCAGTGTGCCACGGGATGTTGTCAAGTGTGCCGCAGTGCAATGCCTCCAACCAGGGAAAAGCACTGGAAGACCTTGCCTTAAGGAAATAAGGGGATACTGGGGAGGCTGCAGATACATGAATGCGGAATACTGGAGAGCTGG
This sequence comes from Limnodynastes dumerilii, assembly GCA_011038615.1. Classification (NCBI taxonomy): domain Eukaryota; kingdom Metazoa; phylum Chordata; class Amphibia; order Anura; family Limnodynastidae; genus Limnodynastes; species Limnodynastes dumerilii. Next base: position 507,803 of record WWET01000093.1, on the reverse strand, counting down.
AGACACATGATGGGGGCTACTGGAGAGTTGGAGACACAAGATTGGTGATACTGGGGAGGCTGAAGACACAAGATTGGTGATACTGGGGAGGCTGAAGACACATGAATGGGAAATACTAGAGAGGCTGGAGACACATGATGGGGTCTACTGGGAGGGCTGCAGACACATGATGGGGGCTAACAGTTAAATTAGTTATAAAAAAAAAAGTTATTAGCTGCAATTTTTTTATTTATCAAATAAAAAATAACAATTAATATAATATCTGTGTATGTACTTTTTAATTCCTGCTTTTTTGTGTGTATATTTAGCTTTTGGTGTGCCGCAGAATTCTGGGAAGGGCTTAGGTGTGCTGCGGAATTCCGGGAAGGGCTTAGGTGTGCCGAGGTTGAGAAAAGGTTGAGAAGCACTGCTTTACACCAAGCACATGAAAATTACTACAGACCACTGAACAGACCTGGCAGAAGAAACCTGTGATGTTGTAAGACTACAAGTACCATCATATTTGCCAGCTATCAGCTATGTCTGTGCTGTTTGGAGCAAGCTGGGAGTTACAGTGTCACAAGGTAGCCTATGTCTGGTGTATACACCATTATTTGTGCCACCGCAAGCCATGTCTTGCTTCAACTACTTAATATGCCATGTCTGGTAATGTCAGTTAAATTGGTAGGTCATAGCAGTTCTCAGTCAGGTTTTCTATTACTGGGTTGTATGCAATTAACTCAATATTATGAATAAGTACTCTAATGTACTTGGTTAATCTCATGTTTACCTTAATAAACAAAAGCTTGTGTCGTATAGGACAGGTTAAACGAGTGTACAAGCCAAGATTCCGGCATCCCTGATAACTATGAAACCTGATCTCCTGCTCAGTTATGGCCAATTCTGAAAACAATACAAAAGAAACATCACATATTCAACCATTGTTTCATTTGGAAGTAAAACATATCAAAAAAATAATGAAAAAGTACACTTCTGTAAACAAAAAACCATATATTGCAGGGTTGCCGACTCTCCCGGAATGTCCGGGAGACTCCCGAAATTCGGGCAGTACTCCCGGTATCCCGGGAGAGCCAGCAAATCTCCCGCAAGTGACTTGAGGCCCGTGGTTTCACTGAAACCACGGCCTCAAATCCTGCCCCCCTGCCTAGCAACACTAATATACTAGTGTTGCTAGGCACAGGAAGGGACTTGATGACGCAATTTGCGGCATCAAGCCCCGTCCCGACCCCTATTCCAAGTAAAAACGGGTCAGTATAAGCCAGGGGGCGGAGCCTAATGACACAATTTGCATAACCCGCGTCATTAAGCCCCACCCCCTGCATGCGTCGCTAGCTTCTCTCCGGGATCTCCCGGAGAGAAGCTGCCAAAAGTTGGCAACCATGATATATTGTAATAAACTTACTAATGTTTCAAGCTACAATCCAAAACAGTTTTCTTGACCACTTCCATACCAATCCTGTTACAATGGGACATTGTTACTTCAATGTAAACTACAATGGGCTTGATCCAGACTTAATTAAGTGCTTGAAATTAGTTACTCCTGGGCTAAACCATGTTGATTGCAGGGGGAGTCACATTTCATCTATTGCAAACAGTATTAGAGTTGAGAGGTGAGGTTTCATATCCCAAGTCTACATAACAGTGTGATAGTAAAGCTGGTCAGTGTCTGTGTACAGTAAGCAATTCAAAGATACATCCCTGCATGCAAAGAATACAATTAACTTGACTCCCCCTGAAATCAACATGGTTTAGCCCAGGAGTAACTAATTTCAAGCACTTAAGTCTGGATCCAGCCCAATGTTACTAGAATATAAAAAAGTACAGATTGCTCTATATGATTATTTGTACACCATCTTCAAAGCCATTCTGTCACATGATCTCTCACCTGTCTGGGCTGAACAACCAAACTCAAGTGTGACGTGGTGCAATGCCTCAAACAGGAGAAAAAGCACTGGAAGACCTTGCCTTAAGGAAATAAGGGGATACTGGGGAGGCTGCAGACACATGAATGGGAACTACTAGGGAGGCTGGAGACACATGAATGGGGATTACTGGAGAGGCTGCAGACTTATGATGGGGGCTACTGGGGAGGCTGTAGACGCATGATGGGGCCTAACTTTGTTAAATTAGTTATAAGAAAAGTTATTAGCTGTGATTTTAAATTTGATCAAATAAAAAATAACAATTAAATTTAATATCTGTGTATGCACCTGCAATTCCTGCTTTTTTTTTGTATATTTTGCTTTTGGTGTGCCGCAGAATTCTGGGAAGGGCTCAGGTGTGCCGCGGAATTCTGGGAAGGGCTCAGGTGTGCCGCGGAATTCTGGGAAGGGCTCAGGTGTGCCGCGGAATTCTGGGAAGGGCTCGGGTGTGCCGCAGAATTCTGGGAAGGGCTCAGGTGTGCCGCAGAATTCTGGGAAGGGCTCAGGTGTGCCGAGGGTTTGAAAAGGTTGAGGAGCACTATTCTAAAGGAAAGCAATCTCCATAACAACAGGCAGGAGAAAGGAGAGTGATCATAGGGACCTTGGGCCGTATTTAGAGATCCGTCTGGCGTTGGGATCGCAATTACACGTACGGACGGAGCAAGGAACACCCACCAAAACCCCAGTCACTCCCCTTGCTAATCCGTGCCCACGTAGACTTCTGCCTCCATAGACCAGCTGTAACTTTCCGTGGCCATTTCCGAGCGTATCTGTATAATCGCGCCCACTTCCCTTCAATTAAATGCCCCCCCCGCCCATTTCTATGTAAATTACTCCACGCATATTTTTCTACTTCCGCGCATATAGTCTATGTGAACAGCGTATAAAGTTAATACGCATGCGCAGTTTAAACGTACCTAAAAATACGCACGAAAAAAAGGAGGAAGACGGATCTCTGAATACGCCCCTTGCTATTAGAACAACAACAGAAGTGCATAGAAGATGTTGGAACAGTCCTAAATACTGCATATTCATTAAATTCACAATTAGTTACAGTAAACGCAGTGAAACCATTATACCCACAAGCAATGAAGTTAAATTGAGGGGTTTAAAAATAAAATATAAACAAAATATAAGTCTCAGAATTGTACAAATAACCAGTAACCAATAACCAGAGGTCACCTGATTTATATACTAGACTAAACCAGCTCAGCACACGGACGTGACGAAAACCGCAAGAAGTATTAACACGAAACCAAGCTGTAGTAGGCTTATATGTCTATTGGGCATCCTGTGAAAAAGCACACAGCCACATGGCATTAAATAAGATTAACCACAATGCACAGTACTAAATGTCACGACAAGCAATCACAAAGAAACATGTAAAAACGTCTCAGTGGTGACGGAAGGGAAAAACCAAACTAATGGCATGGCACATAGTGAGGATTATCTTTAATTATATAGGCTTAAATGATGGGACATTTTTATTTGTGTATTAACTATACACCTTAGGTTTTGAGGACCACATACCTCAGAAGGCGGCAAGTATGGAAAAAAAAAAATTATATTTACTAATAATGGGTAAAACTACTGTATGCAATTCTTAATAATGAGGGAATATACTGTAAAAACTACTGGGTGTTAATCATATCAGAGGGATGCATGTATTTTTCAATACTGGATAAAACTACTGATTAATTCAGGAGTCCTCAAACTTTTTAAACAGGGGGCCAGTTCACTGTCCCTCAGACCATTAGAGGGCCGGACTATAGTAAAAACAAAAACTATGAACAAATTCCTATGCACACTGCATATATCTTATTTTGAAGTGAAGAAACAAAACAGGAACAAATACAATATTTAAAATGAAGTAAAGTTAAATCAACAAATTTACCAGTATTTCAATGGGAACTCCCCCATCATGTGTCCTGTCCCCACAGCATCCCCCATCATGTGTCCTGTCCCCCCAGCATTCCCCCACCATGTGTCCTGTCCCCCCAGCATCTCTCATCATATGT
>WWET01000093.1:442014-456046 GCA_011038615.1 Limnodynastes dumerilii | reverse complement strand
ATAGATAAAGAGATAGATAGATAGATAGATAGATAGATAGATAGATAGATAGATAGATAGATAGATAGATAGATAGATAGATAGATAGATAGATAGATAAAGAGATAGCTAGATAATGAGATAGCTAGATAGATAGATAGATAGCCTCTAGCCAATTTCATGTGAAATATTAACTTACTGATGTCCCCTTCAGCTTTGCATCCTGGGCGACCACCCCTCTTCCACACCTCTTGTTAAGGACCTAAGCGGATTGGCTAGTCTTCATTACGAGGTCACATGTCAATTTATCCCTCCAGGCAGTTTAAGCCACAAATTCCTTATCTAGTGCTTGAAATATTTGCATTTGAAAAAAGCTTCTAGCTAAGTGATAAAAGTATCAGCTTTCTGGATCATACTTCACTCCTCAGCTGTATGTGTACATTAAGATTTGTATTATGCATAAATTAAATTTGTCACTTGGCACAAAACATATTTACTCTAACATTATGAGATGTGTTTGGATTCTCTCTCTCTCTCTCCATATATATATGGCAAGGAAAGAAATCACAGGGTGAAGAGAAGGGGGAAAGCATGGCACCTATGCTTAGAAGGCTATGATACCAGCTGTATGGACAATATTAAGTACCATATTAAACTGGCTAAACACTGTCTGATACAGAGTTGAGCATAGCATGCCAGCTATGTGGTGTGTGTGAGAATATGATTGGTACGGTTGTAAAGTGGGCACCAGTGAAAAGTTTGTGTATGGCGCTGAGTTAATAAGGGTCGGCTCTGGTCCAATTATCTGACCAGTCCACCATTGTCTGGCTACATTGACCGTTCAGACATGAACGATAATATGCAAATGCTAGAAAATGGTCAGATCCATTAATCAGGATATGGTCGGGTGTCAAACACTTACCTTTCTGACAGATGCCTGCTCGATACTGCTGCATCTAAGAACGCCCAGTCGATTAGTGATGCCTGCTCGATGACTCTTCACTCGACTGTGATGTCTGATCTACACTTCTGGACTTGAAAGAACTTGGATGGATGAGTAGTATACATCATCCTAGGGTTATGCTGCAGTTAGGGTTAAGGTTAGGCTGCAGTTAGAGCTAGGGTGAGGCTACGGTTAGAGTTAAGGTTAGGCTGTGCTTAGGGTTATGGTTAGGCTGCAGTTAGGGTTAGGCTGCAGTAATGATTAGTGTAGGATTTTAAGCGTCAGCAACACTAAGGTCGATATAATAATACTATGGAAAATGTCCCTGTCTAGTTTATTTGTATAGCTATTCATACACTGTGGGGCTAATGTTGTTGAGTATATGTCATGCCCTTTTTTCAGTAAAACCAGTTTGTTTCCGGTCTACCTGGTTGTGTGTCCAGTTGTCTTCAGTTTTTAATCTTTATTGTTTGCGTTTCCAGGTTAACTGGTAATTGTTCTTTTTTTCCAGTCTACTGATTTGCTACTTTTAACTCTTTACATGGACGCTGTCACGAGGATTCTATAATATTATTCTGAAAGCTGAGAGCCCAAATCAGACAAATGAACCGGATCCTCAACTCTGCCCGACAGGGGACTTACACAAGTCACTTATGTAAGTCCCCTGTCAGGGAACATCTGTGAAATATGCACACCAGATGTTCCATGTGCCTAAGTACTAACATACATTAGTACTTACGGTGAAGGGGCAACCTTTCACTTACGATGGCTGTATCCCTGCCATATAGGCGGGGATAGCCATGTAAATGAGGGGGCGGGGGAAGCCTAGTCGTAAAAGTTAAGGTAGGAATCTGGACTCGTAAGTGTGCAGATTTATTACCGCCTGCAGGGGGCGCGCACTACCCGCTACGTGCGCGTAACTATTGAACCACGCATGCACGTAAAGCGTTCATGGATCTGGATCTGGGCCAACGTGCGTAAGTTGGATGTGAATTGATACTGTGCATATGGGATGGATGGGCCATGTGGCTCTTATCTGCCGTCACTTTCTATGTTTCTGTTTAGGGTTGGATCCAGACTGCTGTTTTCTGTACTCGTGGAGGTCTGCAAGGAGGAGTGGAGTGAACTCCCTGTCACTCCCCTCTCTTGTGTGAACCCTACATTAAGTGTCCCATGCAGACACTGTAAAATGTATCTGTTCCTGTCCCCTGGCCCACCTTATAGAGTTTAGGTGTGCAGAGGGGATGGGCCACCTCTCAGAGGGATCTCTGTGTGGGTCTTCAGTATGCAAAATGCCTAAATCTCATCATCAAGTCTCTGTCTCTTCCCTCCAGGATCCCCTGAAAGGAAGCAATGGAAAGCCTTACTTGTACAATCAAATCCATAAAAGAAATTGAGCAATGATCTAAAACCCTCATCAAATGATTTATAAAATGTAAAAAAAAAATTCTGATTTCATAAACCTTCGGGGATAACACTAACTGATGAATACTTCTCTAATGTGGCAACTTCCATCCATATCTGCTAAATGTACATCCAACAACTTTATTAAATGAGTCCCTAAACCAGGGCTGGATTGAGGGCCATGTGGGCCTGGGGATGAAAATTATCAAGGGCCCACACTATATAGCATGCTTTAGAGGAAAATGTCAGTTCCTGTAACGGGAGGCCTGGAGATCTGCAGTGTGTGAGGGCCTATTTTCAGATGGAGGCCTGGGACTGCAGTCCTATTAGCCCTATTGTTATTCTGGCCCTGCCCTAAACTATTACTGTTACTAAATACTAAACATATTAGTATATACTGTAGCTTTCTTATAGATATGATTACAATATTCTTCCTGTTCTATGCTGTGGATGTAATGTATTTGTTATGTGTCCTTGTTTGTGATACTCAGTTTCAATTGATTCATTTTAAGACAGCTCCTCCTCATGCTCCACCTGCTTCTTCTACTCATATCTCTCCTCCTCTATTGTCTGTTTGCGTTATCACTTCAAACACTGGCTGCCCGACTTTTTCTGCCTCCTTGTCCCTTTGTTCTCCTTGTTTTCATTTTTTTTTAATTTTTTATAACAGATGCATTTGTCTCTATTATCATCCTATAAGCAATTTTTTTTAATATACATTTTATAGTTTATATAATTTTTTATTTTACTGCACTGTGTACACCGTTGCTGGAGGAATAGATTGGCTACAATACATGGTGGCTCATATCTCAGTAATGTTAACAAATTTCACTGTTTCAGAAACAGAAAATAAACTATTTCATTGGGATTTTTTTCATTACAGAGTAAGGCCCAGATTTACTAAGCTGCGGGTTTGGAAAAGTGGAGATGTTGCCCATAACAACCAATCAGATTTTAGCTCTCACTTTCCTATTACATACTAGAGAATATCAGCTAGAATCTGATTGGTTGCTATGGGCAAAATCTCCACTTTTACAAACCCACAGCTTAGTAAATGGGGCCTTAGGTTAGAAAACTAATGTATTACTATTTAATATAAACAACAAAAAGGAGAAAATCGTGGACTTAAGTGTGCGCACTCTTCAACTTCAATACCCAAACAAAGAAAAATATTCATTTATATAAAAATTTGATTTATTAGGTATGCATTAAAAAGCCTCATCAATGCAGACAGCATAATGCTTAACGTGAATTGGACTAATCTAGGTCTAAGCTGTCGTGTGACTAGTATTGGGCCTCTTACAATTACAAAGACTATTTCATAAGACTATTTCACTTAGACCTTGTCTATACCCCAGCCCCTTCATCACACTCACTTTCTTTAAATAAACATTGTTAGAATCGGGTAATTAAGATTGTATTTTCTTGACTATGTAAACATCTGTGATATTGATAACATAATGTATAAATTTGTCTGTGAATAATAAAAAAATAGGCTGTCAAACCAAACAGAACTCCCCCATCTTAGAGATGTTATGGTTTGTGAGACAGGAACAATCACTTTTTAAAAGGCCTCCTAACTGCAAACATGTATTTTAATGTGTACTCAGTGCTCTGTTATGCTTTTGTGGGCACACAATAGATCTGTGCACTGGGCTCTGCAATACAGACAGAATTTTCAAAGTCTTATCCTGTTGTCTGAAAGATGCCAAATGTGGTTGATGTTCAGGGGGTACATGGCAGGAGGTCATACCAGAGAGCACAAGAAGCTCTAGGGAAACTACTGTTTGTGGCATAATCATGTGAATTGGGGGCATAAATATAGGTGGCCACAATCGGGACTGGATCCAGACCTCCCCTTCTGCCAATGAGGGGTATATCTAAAATGCTCTTTTAGGGGGAGGGAGGTTTATTGATCAATTTAAACCCCTCCCATTTTTTGAATTGACTCCTCTCTTTATTCTTTTGCTCCACCCACTATTTTCACCTTATAGAGCACCTTCTTCCCCATATAACCCTCACCCAGCTGTTACCATCCCACAGTCCCCCATATAACACCCATCTGTACCTGACACCGGGGGGCAGCCTCCAGCCCTGGACTGGTCCCACAGCCAGCATTGCCTGGACTACACAGCACATCTCTAGGGGGAACGATCACCCCCATATAAATCTGCCGCTACTGTCAAGTGCATTGGCAGCGGAGATCGGTCGAAGCACGCCCCTATACTTAAATAATTAAAGTTTTCCTACTTCTGTGAATGGAAAATGTATGCAGGATGAGTTTCTATCATGTTATTGTAGGTATTGTCCATTAATTTTATTCCATATTTTCTTTTAAAATGGTTGAGTTTGTTCTTGATTTTATACAACCTATCCCCCTCCCATCACTAAATGGTACAGGCAAGTCAAGGTCCCCATATTGTAATCCTGGTAATGTGACTCTTATCTACATCGGACCAGTTGGCCAATTGGTAATTTCTTATCATCCTGTGCAACACTCTCCCCCATACTTCCCCTTTTTCAACTGTTTTATTCTCTATTTAATATATACTGAATGGTATGCTTTTGCCTGTTTTTATGCTCCTCCTTTAATGCCATGGTTCCTAACTTGTAGTGTTTTCAATACATATTTAGGGGTAATATTGCTAAACTGCTGAAAAGAAAAAGTGGAGATGTTGCCCATAGCAACCAATCAGATTCTAGCTTACATTCTCTAGTATGTTATAGGAAAGTGAGAGCTAGAATCTCATTGGTTGCTATGGGCAACATTTCCATTTTTCTTTTTCTGCAGTTTAGTAAAATTCACCTCTTAGGGTTAGATTTATTAAACTGCAGAAAAGGAAAATAAGTATGTTGTTCATAGCAATCAATAAGATTTTAGCTCTTACCTTCCTATTACATACAAGAGACTGTCAAATAAAATCTGATTGGTTGCTATGGACAACATTTCCACTTTTCCTTTTTCACAGTTTAGTAAATCTAGGATAGTAAATTTAGGATATGGTTTATTTTCACAATAGCTGTGTCAGAGCACTTTTCTACATCTGAAGCACAGTCAATGTTACTGACTACACAAAAATACTGTAAAATATTTGCTTAGCCTGAAAGACTACTAAAGATAGTTGTTAAACTGGATTAACTACATTTTAATCTAAGGATTTTAATTAGCTAAGTAAAACATAATAAAAGGTTAAAAATTATCTAATCACAATAAGTTAAAGATAATAATAATAATAATAATAATAATAATAATATAAGTAAGCTCATTGATTCATGACATAATATTGATTCATTGCTTGCTCAACATAATACAGTAACTGTAAATATTGCATTTTTTTTATTTTTATATAAGCAAATTTATTTAATTTTCGGTAAACTGTCTATTGTTTGGATAGTTGCTTTTTTTTATTTTACCAGTAGTATTAACAGGTAAAATGTGCAAGGCTGCATCCTTTGAGGTTATTTTGTGCGTTTTGCTACAAAATAATACACACTATTATACTGACATGGGGTACAAGAGCAAAATTGTGGATTATGGGTTTACCTAAGAAAGCAGTAACAATCCCTCCAACATGACCCATTCCGTTACTCTGCACCTGAGCTTCCAACTTTCACTCACCTGGTGAAATGACTTAACTGATATTTTAAAAAACTATTTGACTCTTCAACATAGGAGGTTACCATAGTAACTGACAGTTGGAAACTGAGAAGCAGATATTGTGTACCTAATGGAATGGGTCATGTTTGAAGGTATGGAGTAGTACACTACTTCACAATGCGATTTGAAACACAACCTATATGTCAAGCTAAAATTCAACCCAAAGTTTACTTTGATCACATGGCCATGGCAAATTAACTGCGAGGGCAGCTATTACATGCAATATAAGTGGATCTCTTGTCATTTACCTGTGCCAGTGCAGTCTGCCCAGGAGCCATATCCTGCCAGCTTTATGGTGTGCGACAACTGCTCTGCCCATTGTTATAATACATAGGAACACACCTAGCACATAAAACAACTCCTGCCCATGTGTACAAGGCAGCACAAACAGGCGTCTATGTCATCTGTTTATATGAGGATCTTGACCTTTTGCCTGTATAAGATGGTGTCTGGTGTGTGTGTGGCATCTGGGCAAGCAGGTTACCCACCCCAATCCCATCCTTGCAGTGCATGCCAGTGTACCCCGGCAGTGAACACGTTAAAAACTTAAAGTGACACCTCCCTGCATGTAGCAAGGATCTCACATGCTCAAGAACCAGGAACTCAGACTGAACTCACCATGAATCCTGCAGCCTTCTCCTAACTTCTCTAACCCCATAGAAAAGGTATGTACTAAGGTGCGTGCTATAATACTGTGCAGCACGGCAGAGGCTTTTACGAATACAACATTTGGAGTTATTTTTTTTATGTGTTTTAACTCTGTAAATACCAGTTACAAGCTAACCTTTGAATATACAAATGCATAAATGTGGCTGTGGGCAGTCACCACATTTATAGGCTGCGATGTCCTCAGATGAGATATATATATGTTTTTTTTTGCTTATATTACTTGTTATCTAGATATACTTAAATTTGCCTTTTTGTCTGTATCAAAAAAATGACAAATACATAGATCTGGTTAGTGGCAAAACAAGTATTAGGGGTGTACATTTCCAGCTGACTTCTGTGTCCTCAGGTGGTTAATTGATTTATTTGCTTGTTCTACTTGTTATGTAGAGATACTCAAAAATGTGCATTTTTTTCTGTATTCTTTGGGTCTAAACAATAAAAATGTAGAGAGCTTCTATATATAGGGATTGATTCAGAGCTGCACCTTCCATTTTTTTTTTTTTAGGGGCAAGTGAAGACCTAAGCAATACCATGTTGAACTGCAAGGGGGCAAATTTAAACTGTAAAGAGAATTCAAATTGAGAGGTGATGTTCCCTAGCTCAATCCTAATTTATAGATAAAATATAAAGCAATGCAGTATTTGAGTTCTATGCATAAAAGTAAAGTATTTTTCCTGCATGCAAAATAATTAAAATTAAATGGCACTCTTGCATTGCAAAATGGTTTATCCGAGCTGTACACTTGCACCTGTTTTGTTCATACTTCCAAACACTGAATCAGCCCCATGATTATTGGAGGATGCATTTCTACACAAAGAGTAAACCTCTGGTATTCCCCTATGTCTGGAGAGTACATCCTGGTATTACTTGTGTGTGTAATGAAGATATACATTTATGTATAAAACAGTACAAAGAACTTTCAATGTAAAACGGTGGTGCTTAAAAAGCGATGTAATTAATTAAAATGATGGTTGATCCAGAGCTTGGGAGTATCAGCAAAACCAAATTGAGCTGCAGGGGAGGGTGAAGTCTTTAGCTCAACTCTAAATGACAGGTTAAACATAAAGCTATGCAGTATGTGATTTCTAAATGCAAAAGTGTCTCTGCATTGGTACAAGGTTTGTCCAGGTATACATTTGCACTTGTGTTTGCTGTTAATCTTGAACTCTGGTTCAGCTCCAGTATAAGCTTTGGCTACACTTAAACCAGGGTGGCATACCGAGGTGCATTAAGGACCTTCCTACGCTGAAATATTTTAAATTAACGGAGTATTTTATATATAATGATAAAAATTTGGTTCATGTGAATTACACAATACTTTATTTGGATTATATTTTTTTATTTAATTCTCACATTATATACTGCACCAACAACAGTTATAGCCCTGGTTATTGCTATACAAATATCAACAATAGCCCATAAACCCTGTATTGCCAAAAATAAAATTAATACTGAGAGCTGATTTCCTAAATTCACTTTAAACATTTTCTAATATACCCCACCCCCCTTACATCCTGATTGGTTCTTCTTTCCTTTATAGGCATTTAACATTATATGGCAGCCAACTGTCTTGGTCGTCATCATCACACTCTGCCCAGTCATATTCTAGGATGGGTGTGGGTTTTTTGGTGTGTGTTCACTTTTTTTTTTTTAACATTAAGTCCTAACATTGGGGTAGATCCTGAACTACGTGTGTGCGTACGTATTTTAGCGGTGCGTATTTTCGTACACGTAAGGTCAATACACTCCCCACGGCACACCCCTTGCACGGACGTATTTTCTCAAATTACGCGACCCAAACCCTACCTTAACTTTTCCTAACGGAATACGTCCCGTCCGCTAACGGGCGTACAGACTACGCGAACGTACGCAGCTTAGCACGCCCATACTGTACACTTTAAATACCCCCCTCCGCCTACTTCACGTAATTCGCACGTAATCTTCGCTAACGTATTTTTGGCACGCCCACACGTAATTACATACGTTCGCAATACGTGAATTCTCCTTACGTTAGAAAATACGCTACGCGAATTAGCGTATTTTCTGCGGTGCGCATGCGCAGTGCGTACAAATCTGCGAATTTACGTGTCCGCCACACGTAAATTCGCGGAAATGCGTAGTTCAGGATCTGCCCCATTAAGTCTAATTTTATGACATATTCTTGTGCCTTTGTTACAAGAATTACTTTAAGCATATACATATGAATTACACATTTGTACTTCTTTTGGGGCTGTTCCAAAACTGCAATTGCACCTTTTTAAACGGGGCAAAACAGGTGCAAGTGTACACTTGAGCAACATGATATTGCAATGTAAGGTGTGCAAAATAACCTTAATTCTTTTGCATGCAGGAAAAATACTTAGCTTTTGCACATAACTAACCTATTGCATAGCTGTAAGTTTAATCAGTAAATTAGAGTTGAGTTAGGAAACTTCACCTAAATTTTAGTTGCGTTTTTATAGTTTATATTTGCCTTCCCTCACAGTTCAACATGGTTTTGCTCAAGTGCACGCCTACACCTGTACCTCCCAAAATGTGTACCAGTCTGTCTGTGTACCTTGCAGTCCTAGACATCTGCTGTTTGTCCCACTAAGGTGGATTAAAGGGAATACATTTTTTTTGTTTATTTGTTCATTTTTTTAAGTAAAGATGTGATACAAGGAATGAGGACAACACATTCTCCTAAAGTGTTCTCTGAAGTCACATTTTTTTTGGATTCCTGTCTTCTGAAAGCAGTCACAAAGTGTTTACACATGGGTAGTTGAAAAAGTGGATGTAAAGCAATGTTTATACAAGGAGGGGAAATAGGAGTAACTGTGCTGAGGAATTCTTAATCTTTAATTAGATTTGTTTTATGACTTTATGATAATAAATTATGTTGTGAGTGCTTTTGTTTTTGGTTTCTTCTAGGTATTAGTCAGCCTGCCACTAGGAAATGTTTTCAAGACTACATATCAAGATACTTTTAATTGGGAATGCAGGGTAATTATGACAGAGTAATAAAATAAGATAAATGCTGATGTATGTTTTCGGGCAACACATAGTACATTGGAGTATATTTAATAACGCTTTAAAAGAGGATATGCTGTCCATAGCAACCAATCACATTTTAGCAATCATTTGTTACAAAGAGTTATTTAGAAAAAGATTGGTTCCAGTGTCACTAAATATTCCCACATTGTCTTTCCTATATACAACCAGAATAGAATTCCCTTGGTTTCCTTTGGGCAATTCCCATGTGTTCTAAAATAGCACATAAATGTTGGGTCTCCATTTTCTAGATATTATCCTCATACTGAACTCCCTTCTATCAGACTGTCGGCTTTAAGTATGCCCCAAAATTTCAAAAAAAAAATATATAATATTCAACAACTCCTTTGTAAAAATTGAAAATGTTTTGGGTTGTTGTTATCTAGAAAAATTGATCATTGTAGTGTTGGAATATTTCATTTTAAATTAAGAACAAAACTCACCGCAGGCGTCCCCAAGTTTCCAAAATAGCTATTCTGGAATTATACCCCGTTTGGTGAGTGAGCTTTCAATTTAAAAATACATTATATATGGCCCAATATAGAGACTCTGGGCTGGATCCAGACCTTGTTAAGTGCATGAACGTAGTTACTCAAGGGATAAACCATGTTGATTTCAGGGGAGTCATATTTCATTTTAGTGTTGAGAGGTGATGTTTCCTATCTCAAGTCTAAATAACAGTGTGATAGTAAAGCTGGTCAGTATCTGTGTGCAGTAAGCAATTTAAAGATATATCCCTGCATGCAAAGAATACAATTAACTTGGCTCCCCCTGAAATCAACATGGTTTAGCCCTTGAGTAACTAAGTTAATGCAATTTGCATACTTTCAGAGTTAAGTCCATTGTATCAGAGAAGCTTTGTAAGTGACTGGTAGCTTATGATTTATTTACAAATGTATATAACAAATCTCTCTGTGTTTTATTTTAAAGAATGGTATAGTTAGTTAATGGCAAGAGTGCTGAGGTACTTTCAACAAGTAAAGGTGTAGAGGAGAGTTGAAGCGGACGGGTAACCCCGCACACTGCAAGTCTGTGTGACTGAAATTCTTGCATCTCAGCCATATGGACTGATCTTTCGGCCAGTGATATTTACAGAATACTTTGGTTTTACTAATTGCACGCAGATAGTGACCGGCTTTGCATTTAAACTGTTATTTATACTTGAGCCTTTCCTGTCTACAGCTAATATGTCATTTTTGAATTCTCTTGCTGCAGGGTAGGGAAATCAGCGCTGATGAATCAGTATGTTAATAACCGCTTCACTAATTACTACAGAGCAACCATAGGGGCAGACTTCTTCACTAAAGAACTGCGAGTAGATGACAAGCAGGTGACAGTGCAGGTAGGTGCTAAGAATTTACTAAGCTCAGCTGGGAAATATTGATATATTTAATAAAGAATATGACAATGTAGACAGATATTGGTAAATCCCATCACAAATAGCTTTGTAACTTTATAATTCAGATGATTTCCAATGTTAGTTTTGAAAATAAATGTGTTCTGTACAGTTTAGTCCCTGATAGAAATGTTTGCTTGATTTGCCAGTAAGTGTGATAAGAGGATATCTGACTGCAGTACACTCACTAGGGGTGGGGAATCCTTTTTTTTTTTTTTTTCTACCAAGGGCCATTTGGATAATTATAACATCATTAGAGGGCCATATAAAATTATCAACTTAAATACTGCATATTTGGTAAAAAATCTAATTAACTCACCCCTAATGTGAGCTCCCCATTGAGAGTTTCCTGATCAGGATCCAGGAATATGAAGAGTTTCAGGGACCTAGGAGCAGGATCTGGAGCCTGCAGGAGCCCCGCTGTGCGATGCAGCCCTCGGCTCTGGAACCCTGGAAGTAGGAAAAGTGAGTTTGAGTCCTGGTGCACCAGAGCTCCGGAGAGCATGTCCGGAAGCCAAGCCACACCCCTGCTTGAGTCCCGCCTGTGTGGAGCCAGACCATGATTTTGCAGGCCTTATACAGCCTTCAGACCAGACTTCTCCACCCCTATTCTAGAGTCTCAAGTTGACCGGGCCTGGGATAAACAAAGTTTCTCTCTGACTTGTATTGACAGCAATTTGTCATCCTGGTTTCTAGGTGTCAGGTCTCCGCCAATTCACTTTCTTTTCTTTTTTAGATCTGGGATACAGCAGGCACTGAGCGCTTCCAGTCTCTGGGCGTTGCACTGTACAGGTGCACAGACTGCTGCATCCTGGTCTTTGATGTTACATCCCCAAACTCTTTCCAAGCTCTGGATACTTGGCATAAGGAGTTCCTGATTCAAGCTGATCCTCCATCCCCAGAGAAATTCCCCTTTGTTGTCATTGCCAACAAGACAGACCTAGAGGAGCGCCAGGTCAGTGTGCAGCATCTCTCACTAGAATTTATCCGAACTGTCTGGGCTGTGGTTGTATGTAATGAAAGTATGCCTATATAAGATTATGGCTATATATTAACACAACTTGGGCGTGCGAGGTCATTACGGCCGTGGTCGTAGCGGGGAGTGCTCGTTCCCTGCTCTCCGCTCTCGGTAGATAGCGATTTCTACCTTAACTTTTACGACCAGTTTTCCAGCCTTACAGCTGCAGACTTGGTCGTGAGGGGGCTTCCCCCGCCCCGTTCCCTCATTAACATGTTGATCTCTGCCTTCACGGCGGAGATACGACTGTCGTGAAAGGGGGGACAGTCCCTTCCTGTGGCTCTCTAGGTGTTTTGAGTCCCAGCATGCTTTAACTGCATAGGTATAGCTGATACCTGACAAAGCTTCCTGGGAGTTGTAGTTTCACAACACCTGGAGAGCCACAGGTTGGCCAGGCCTGAAGTAGGGTAACGCTTCACAAAGCCAATATAGATACAGGGCCATAGCTGGAAATTTTAGTACCAAGGGCAAAAAGGAAAAACGTGACTTCAACCTTGAATTAGTAATCAGAATAACCTTAAAAATTAAGTTACTGGCAACCTATTTGGTCTAGACCTATCGCACACCCCAGGTTACGGCCATACCAACACTCCCTACATATACTTTCCTATGAGGTGAGGTATGAAACAATAACTGATGGTGATAAATAAGGACAGGTATTTATGCTGTATTGTTCTGCTGGAGTCTCCACACAGTTTCCAGTAAAGCTGATGATTGAGCTTTGTTAGTCTCTCATCTTTACAACGTGGCATGTACACAGTGGGAGAATGGTCGCTTAACAGTTCTTCAAATATTTACCAACACACACATCGCCCGCAAATTGCCTCTGGCAGGGTTTGTATGTCCCCTATCACCTGTGCCGGATTACCATATAGGCAGAGTAGGCACTGGTCTATGAGCCGTGTGCCTTTTAGGGGCCCCGGAACAACAGATCAAAATAATATATAAAAGAAAATGACAATCATGCTTTCTTAACTTGTTTCCCAAAGATAGAAAAAAATAATCAACTCAAAGAAACAAAATATTTACATGAAAGACTATAGAGAAAATACTGTTTATTAAAATAGTTAGTTCGTAAAATTAAATACGTATTAGGAAATTATTTGTTTGAGGGCTCAGAGATTTTGATCTAGGTGGGGGGGGGGGGGGGGGGGGGGGGTGCCCGAGATTTTGACTAAGGGCCTTCACAGGGTTTAATCCGACACTGCCTATTGAATGTTCCCCTTTCTAACCCCAGAACCTCACCTTAAGTTTTCAGACTTGTTTGCACTTAAAATGGTGATAGATCGGTACGCAGTACGATAGTACACCGTTACTGTATATTGCAATGCTCGGTTCCTCCCACTTGTGAGAGCAACTGGGCATCCCTTTTGGAAAATCTAGACCCTGCAGATTACTTTTGAGATTACTCGGATGTGTGCTTTTGCCCATATTGTAAAATTAGATTTTCTTAATGGTCTGACCGTTCTGAAAATCAGCGATAACTAAGGTTGATGGAGCCCATAGCAAATAAAAAAAAAAAAATTATAAAAATGTAAGTATGGCGTCACCTTGAACATGGGTGTCCATTGGCGCCGAGGGCACATACCCTGAAAAACTCTCCCTAATTAGGCCTCTACTGAAACTGCCCCTTAATTTTTTTTTGTATGTGTTCCAATAAGACTAAATTTATTCAGTGTTTCCCAGCAGTGTAACACCCTGTCAGTAGCCTCATCATTTACCGCACTCCTCCTACACTGACTACATACGGGAAGAAGCTTATAGTGATGGTATTATGCACAAACTGATAACCGTGTATGTCTCCCTCCTGCTTTCAGCTTATGCATATGAAGGCTGTCCATGGAAGTGAAGGAGTTGCAGCCTGGGGTGGAAGTAGCAAGGAGACAGGGTCCAAGTCTGGATGGGGGAAGGGATATTTGCACTCGTGTTGCGTCC
>WWET01000093.1:403310-432887 GCA_011038615.1 Limnodynastes dumerilii | reverse complement strand
CCACTCAACCACTTACCTTGCAACCACCTAACTTGTGTGGCAGGTCCATAGCCCTTCTCATTGCGAGCAGCAATACGGAAGATGATTGCAGGTTTGGTGGTGTAGTCTATATGAGCATTGGAAAGGCTGGTGGACTGCACCAAACAGGAAGGATTAGGACCACAGTATACCCGCATGAATGCCAGCTGAGCTGGTGTGGTTGTCTTCTGCTCACTACTCTGGTTGCTTTGGATGGCCAGGTAGACTGAGTACTCAATGATTTTCCCGGATGTAACAGAAGGGGGTTCCCACGTGAGGTGAGCTCCATCAGGGCTCTGTGGAGGAGATTGACAGTTACCTCAGGACATGAAAGCACGGTCATTTGCAGAAACAAGTTCTCCCCCAGCCGCCTTATATGGTCTTTTATCATCATAGTAGACTTACCCCCTATATTATTATTAACGTTTATTTATAAGGCGCCACACAGTATCCGCAGTGCCGTACAGAGGCAATAGCAAAGACAATAGTTACATACACAACACAATAATTAACAAAGGGTATAAAAACACGAATAAGGAATACAATACATTTACAAGGCAAAAATAGCAAAACAAGATGGAGAATAAAGGTGCTGGATGTGTGTAGGAGCAGATGAATAAGGAGAGATAGACAGAGAGAAAAAGGTGTGAAGTGACGAGGAAAAGGTAGAGGGATGAGGACCCTGCTCATAAGAGCTAACATGCTAAGTGAGAGAGGGTGAGCTTAGGTGGAGGAAGGGTAGGCTAACCTGAAGATGTAGGTTTTAAGGGAGCGTTTGAAGGATTGGAGTGTGCTGGATTGCCTCATAAGATGTGGTAGGAGAGGGGTGGCCCGGGAGAAGTCTTGGACGCGGGAGTGAGAGGTAGTTATCAGGTTGGAGTTGAGGTGATGGTCACCAGCAGAGCGGAGTGGATGGGAGGGTGTGTGGATGGAGATAAGGGAGGAGAGAGTCTTTTAGATTGTGGTGAGGAGCTTGAAGAGAATTCTGAAAGGGACAGGAAGCCAGTGTAGATTGTCAGAGAGAGGAGGTGGAGGCACTGCATTGGGAGAGGAGTCTGGCTGCGGCATTTAGTATAGATTGTAGGGGTGCAAGACGGACCAGGGGGAGGCCAGACGGGAGATAACGAGAGAGTGAATAAGCGTTTTAGTGGCGTCTGCAGATAAGGGTCTGATGTGAGCAATGTTGCAGATGAAAGCGGCAGCAGAGTGAGAGGGCACAGATGTGGGGGGTGGAGAGAGTGGAGTCCAGGATGACACCCAGGCAGCGGGTTTGGGTGAAGGAGGAGATGGTGGAGTCGTCAATAGTAATAGAGATAGTAGGGGTAGAGAGGATACGTGAAGGAGGGAAGACTATGATTTCTGTTTTGTCCACGTTGAGCTTTAGAAAACGCTTGGACATCCATGAGGAGGTGGCAGAGAGGTAATCTGACACTTGACAGAAGTTCGGGGAGGAGATATAGATTTGAGTGTCGTCGGCATAGAGCTGGTAGCGAAAGCCAAAGGAGCTGATGAGGTCACCCAGAGAGGAGGTGTGGACTGAGAACAGAAGGGGACCAAGGACTGAGCCCTGGGGAACACCAACAGGAAGAGAAATTGTAGGGGAGGAGGAGCTAGGGGTTGCTACAGAGAAGGAGCGGTCCGAGAGATAGGAGAACTAGGAGTGGACAGAGCCAGAGAGGCCAAGGGAGCGAAAGGTGTGTAACAGGAGAGGATGATCAACAGTGTCAAAGGCTGCCAATAGATCCAGGAGAATAAGGGAGAAGTGGCCTTTAGATCTGGCAGAAAGGAGATAATTTGTGACCTTAGGTCAGGGCAGTTTCAGTGGAATGCAGGGGACAAAACCCAGATTGGAGAGGGTCCAGGATAAAGTGGTCAGCAAGGTAGCCGATTAGACGCTTGTAAACAAGCCGTTCAAGCGACTGAGGCAAATGGCAGAAGGGAGAGTGAAGTGGGGTCACGGTTAGGATTATTAAGGATGGGGAAGACAAGAGCGTGTTTAAAGGGAGAGGGGAAGAAACCAGAGGAGAGGGATAAGTTAAAGAGGTGGGCAAGATGAGAGCAGGTGGAGATACCTTGCTGATCTTTATGGCACATGGAGCACCTGGGAAGCCAGGTAGACAGGTCTTGAAGGCTGAGATCTCGCTGAAGGGTCCACGTCCACAAGCGTTTATTCCAGCAACACGGAATTTATAGGCAGTGCCAGGCTGCAGCTCTTGTTTCTTTAACTGGCTATAATCTGGGAGGGCAGAGTCATCCTGAACAAAAATAAAGCAGCGTTAAGAAGGTGAAAGTAGCAGAATTAAACACTGTATAGGCGCGCATTTCTAATGGATGTACAAATATTTTTGCAAATACAAGACTTTGGGCATAAGCAACGACTCAACAAATACTGGTCAGCAGGTCAGCTAGAATTTGGGAACAGAAAAATGTTAAAGAGAAAACCACCAGTCTTATCTATGGAGACAGAAGTGCCCGGCAGTGTCAGCAGGGGATGTATTCATTGCTGCTAGGTGATCTCCCATGTGGATAAACTGCAACGGTTGGTTCTCGATATAATGGCGGTGTGTCCCCATCCCCGCGGTCTAACCCTGGGTCTCCCCTTCCTGCAGCCTGACCTTAACCCCTGCACTTCTCTTCTGCCTTTCTCCCCAAAGCCTAACCCTCCCCCTAAACCTAGAAGTCCCCAGAAAGGTTCACTTCTCCGGTGGCCCGGCAGCAGCGCTTTCTAAAATGAATGGGCAAGTATGCCGATTGCATTCTCACCCATTCATTAAAAAAATTAAAAATAAAAATTCTAAAATGGCTGCTATTCGAAATAGAGACAACTGAAAAGGAACTTTTGGCTTTTTCTACTTCTCATTGACAGCCATGGATGTAGGGGACTCCCACAGGATATAATCATGAGCCAAAACACGACGCAGAGGAGAACACCGGAAGAAAGACTTTAGTAGGTAAGTACATGGGGCGTGTAATGTTTTTTTGTACAGGCGACTAGATTATCCAAAAACATATTGAGCAATGGCCCAAGTAACCAGACTTCAGAGTAATGTTATTTCACTTTACCCAAGTGCCCAACCCAACCCCAATCGCAGCATTAATTGGTCTAGAACAAGCCTGGCCAACCTGTGGCTCTCCATTTGTCAGGTATAAACTATGTATATGCAATCAAAGCATGATGGTCATTTCACAACACCTGGAGAGCCACTGATTGTTCCACTGGACTAGGCCATACTGCTTCACTTGCCAAAACTTTGAAAAGGAGACGACACACACACACACTGGTCTACAGGATTTAAGGCTTTACATACACACTTCCATTGTATACTCAATTCTACACCACCTAACTGTACTCACATCATTGCTGGAGTCATCAGCGGGCAAGTAGTAATGTGTCACCATCATATTTGTGGTTTTTATTACACCTACATCAAACCACTGATTTTCTTTCTTTAACGGAGCTTTGGGCTGCTGTGGAGGCAAGTCCTGTTTCTGTAAAGGAAGCATAGCAATTAACACCTGGATCCCAAGCCCCACGGAACGTAAAACATGCATCTCGTTTATAGAACTTACGGATTCAATGCCGTTTGCTACTTCAGTGAGAGCAGCTGCAGCCTGTAGTTTTGCGGGACTGGCAATCACCACAGGCTGAGGTGCTGTGAAGGCGTTAGTTGGTGCCAAACCTGTCAAATAAAACAAGGGTTGAAACAAGCTGCACATACTCATAGGCACACAAAGAACAATGAAGCTTGTGCTTCCAGCATGAATACAATGACTTTGTTGACACTCACTCTCTGTGGCTGTAGAAGGTATAAGCGCTACTGCACTGGTCACTGCGTTCGTTAGCTCATTGAGCCCATTGCTCTCGCTTGCTGGATCGTTGAGGCTGTCCGCTGGTGCCAAGGCCTCTGTGGGCAACTGGTGCAATTGCTGCAACTGCTGTAATTGTTGTAACTGCTGCTGATGCAACTGCTGCTGCTGTTGTAGCTGCTGCTGCTGGAGTTGCTGTAACTGTTGCTGATGTTGAGCTTCTTGCAGTTGTTGCTGCTGGTGAACCAAAGCCGCAAGCTCTTGCTGTGTTAGCACGATAGGAATTGTGGTGGTGGGGCCTTCAGAGGTCAGGTGACGCAGCTCGGCATGAGCCACGTCAGAGGTGTCCATTGCATCTCCCGATGCTGCTTGGAAACCCATAGGGACGAAAAACAAACAAGTTGCAGAATACTGTACAACAGCAAAAAAAACAAAAATTACCTACACTCTTAATTAATCCATTATTAACATACCCTATGGAACTTACCCATCACCGCCTGCTGTGCAGCCTGCAAAACAGCCTGTATGGCCAATGCCTGA
The DNA here is from genome assembly GCA_011038615.1 of Limnodynastes dumerilii. Taxonomy (NCBI): domain Eukaryota; kingdom Metazoa; phylum Chordata; class Amphibia; order Anura; family Limnodynastidae; genus Limnodynastes; species Limnodynastes dumerilii. Next base: position 428,522 of record WWET01000093.1, on the reverse strand, counting down.
GCCTCTTCAGTGGCGGCCGCCTGTGCTGCTGCCTCGGCTGCGGCAGTCACTGCCAGCTCTTCAGGGGTTAACCCTGTCACCATGAGTGTGGTGGTCTGCCCCTCAGCCATTAGCTCTTGAGGAAGGGAAAGCTGTTCTACCCCCTGCTGTTCAGCAGCTGCAGCCTCTTGGGCTTGGGCATGTTCTGCTTCCATGGCTGCTTGCAGCTCTGCTTCACTATGCTCAGCCGTGTCCATAGCCTGTGCCTCTGGCTCTCCCTGAACATCCTCAGGAGGCTGGAGGATGTTGGAGGAAAGCTGAGCCTCGGTTGGTTCTGCAGTTGTGCTCTGGACAGCATCTTCAGCAGAAGAGTCCGTCATGGATGCAATATTCTGTAAGAAAAAAAAAAGTTAACTCATTCAAGAGGATAGAAAAACCAAACAAAAACCAATAACCTACGACCCAATGATAACATGACTATAGTTGGGCACTGCCATACACTTACCGGTACAGAGGGGCCAGGTAGGGGTGTGGATTGGGTCACAGTTGTGAGTGCTCTGGAAACAATGGGCTGAGCAGCTGAATGGGCTGGAGAAGTGGAGGCTGTTACAGCTACAATGGTCACCGTGGACGTGGCAACACTGGCAGTAGGGTTGATGCTGGGGGCAGGTTCTTCAGCAGGGACAGGTTCCTGTTCTCCCTGGCCATTTGCAGCTGGTGCTTGGTCTGTCAAGTGATAAAAACTAAGGATTAATGCTGTGCTCTCCCCCACACAGATGCACAAGTCACTGACACATGAACTTCACAGAGGAATGGCTTCATCGTTTGGCAAGTAAATGGTTATAAAAAGGCTTATGAGAATAAACAAGGCCTCAGGTGTAGCTCTGCCCTCCAGTGGTCAAAACAATAAGTTGTCTGTTTGTCCATCAACAGTAAAACGGTAATATGTATTTACAGTAGCAGATTTCCTGACCTTAAGTTCTAGTTTTACACATTTTTCTAAATTGTCTAAGTTGCGGTTTTTCACAAACCTCACAGATCTCAACCAAATGCTTTCAAATAACGCATCCAGACATAATCACCTTGTAAGAGCAAGTTTAATCACTAACATGAAAATGATGTACCCAATGTTTCCTACAAGTCACACTGCAGTCCACTACAATAAATCTGATCTTTAGGGCAAGGAAAACATTCAAGACAAGTCTCCCTTGAGCAAGTTGTGGCGTTCCTTAAAGTTAGGGGAGGTGGGGTTGGAGCTAGGCTATGGACCTTCTAAAACCTCAACAGTACAAACAAAAACAGTATTACACAGGCAAAAGCACCAACAAACTTGAGGCCAGACTTAGAAAACCGTGCGACCAATAACACTCCAATTCCAAATACGACATAGTAACATTAGATGTGATGGCAAATAAGATTCACTTGGCAGTCAATTTGTTGGTTTGTTTTTGTGTAAATTTTTTCTAATGCAGCTCTTCTGTGCTCCAAGCTATAAACGTTTAGTTCCTCTATGTCTCTGTTTTGAGATGCATGTTATTATTTTGTAAATGGCATTTTTTTTTTAATTCTGCTAATGATATTACTGGCTTAGTATGATACAGTTAAAGACACTGGGCCAAATCCAGACTTTGTTACCTCTGTGCTCAGATTGCCCATCACCGCAGGATCCAGCCTTCTGTGTGAGTAAGGGCAAGCCACTCACTCACACAGCATTCTGATTCCTGACACCTACTTGAAGATTTTGATACAGCCTCAATAAAAATGGAACCAGATAGCGAGGCCTTTGTTGCCAACACCCTAAACATAGAATCTAACGTGTCCCCCCCCCCCCACATCCCAACATGGGAGACTGGTTGGAAAAAATAAAATACAGGATCGCACAGATATGTTCTGATGACGGCACTTACACACATTTTACGTTCTGCGTACGTTTATTTTCCAGTCCAGTTCTTTAAGTTACATTGCATACTTGAACTTACTGACAGGAATAAAAAACACCCAGCGAGGAACCTCACCTTGGTTGACCCCCATGGTGGCTGTAACAGTTGTAGCTGTGTGGGTAGTTCCCGTTTCATGCGTCTCACAAGGCGGGTTTGAGCAGACCTGTTGTGTGGGAACCGTAGGAGGTGCGTTGGGCCCAATGTTAGACGTTGAGGTGGTAGCAGTATTGGTGGTGTTGGTTTCATGGGTTTCGCAAGGTGGGTTGGAACAAACACGTGGCTCCAAAGTGTTTGGGAGAGATTCTGTGGGCGTTGTGGTGGCACCAGTTGGGGCGACGTGCTGAGTTTCACCAGCAGATTGCTGTGCATTGTCACCTTGTTCTACACCAATGTTGGACCTTGCCGTAGTTGAGGTGTTTGTAGTACCAGTTTCATGAGTCTCACATGGTGGGTTAGAGCAAACCGGGCTTGCAACCTTGTTGACTTGGGTTTCAGAATCTGCAGACACCGTCATGGTAGTACGAGTAGAACTTGCCTGATGGGTCTCACACGAGTCACCCTCAGAGCGCTGATTGTTTTCAGACGTTCCAGAATTAATGTTGGACTTTGCTGTTGTTGCAGTTGGAGTAGTGCCCGTTATCATGGTCTCGGAAGAATGACTAGAGGATAGTGATTGGGCTTTAACAGTGACTGATTTTTCAGCTTCTTTGCTTGCTGCAGTGCTGTGCTCGACCTCTAGGAGGTTAGATGAACCAGAGCTATATTCTGCTTGTACAGACATGGTGGTTTTTGTAGAAATGGTTTGATGGGTCTCACATGGTGGGTTGTTTGGCGTTCTCTGTATGTTCTCAGAAAGTCCTGTGCCAATATTGGATCTTGCGGTAGTTGGGGTATGGGTGGTGCCTGTTTCATGAGTTTCAGATGGTGGGTGAGAGCATGCTTGTTGAACATTACCAGGCTGCTCTGTGGCCAGATTAGAGGTTGCTGTCGTAGCCGTATTTGTTGTATTAGTCTCATGCGTTTCACACGGAGGGTTAGAGCATACTTGCTGCAAGTCTTCAGACTGCCCGCTGGTAATGTTAGAATGCACAGTCATGACTGTACGGGTGGATGTGGTCTGTAAAGTCTGGCATGGCTGAACGTTCTGAGGCCTTTGCAAGTTTTCATTGCCCATATTTGGCCTGGCTGTGGTTGCTGTTGGAGTAGTGCCAGTATCATGAGTCTCGCAGGGTGGATTAGAACACACTCGAACCACTGCTTCTGTCTGTCCATTGCCCATGTTTGCCATGGCTGTGGTAGACGTCTGCGTAGTACCAGTCTCGTGTGTCTCGCAGGGAGGATTTGAACATATCCTCACTACAGTTCCTGGCTGCCCACCGCTGATATTCGCCATTGCAGTGGTTGAGGTTTGTGTTGTTCCAGTTTCATGAGTTTCACATGGGGGATTGGAACAGACTCTAACAATGCTTCCATTTGCCTGGCCCATTGTTACGTAGGTTCCAGGTTCTTGGCCTTCACACACAAATTGCAGAGTGCCTCCAGGTTGCTGGACAATGCTACTGAGATTGACAAGTGTGGTGGTGGCTGTATTTGTGGTTCCTGTTTCATGGGTCTCACAGGGGGGATTGGAACATACAAGTGTGACTGTTCCAGGAGGCTGATCTTGACCTGAATCCGCGATAGTTACTGTTGTTGTGGGCTGATCTGTAGTGGGTGAAGCCAAAATGGAGACAGGAAGGTCATGGACAGGCTGGGCTTCAACACCACTAGGAGTTGTGATTAATGTTACTTGGGTTGGTTGAGATATTGGCTGAAGGGAGAGAAGAGAAAAAAAGCAATATTACATACCTAAGAAATAGGACAGATTGTTTTAAATAGTTTTTGTTTTTTTTTAAATGCAAGTCTTACATTATAATATATAAATATAAAATGTCCCTTATTGAATAAGCCAAGGCTTTAGCGCTGCTGTGTAAAACATTACATTAAAACCACATGTAGCCATCACACTACCATGAATGACACTACAATCAGCCAAATGCCTTACAAACACAACTATGGCCTAAAGGCAGCACAAATCTTAAATGTATTTTGTTTGTGTAAGCCTTGAAGAAAACAGGCAGTGTGCTAAATAAATGTGCTCGTCACCTGCATAGTGATTGTAGGTGTACTGAGTCCAGAGGCTGCTGTAAGGGAAGTCTGAGCTGCTGACATGGTGATGGCTCCAGGATTGATCACTTGACTTGATAGGGTGGCAATGGTTCCCAAAGTATTGATTGGCGTAGCCAGAGAAGCAGAGTTGTGTACTCCACCTCCCGCCAGACTTGTGGAAACTGTCCCAGTCATTGTGCCTAGAGTGGTCATCCCTGATTGAAAGAAATTAAAATGAATGTAAAAATAAACATTAAGCACACTGAACCGAACTCAGAATACATTTGATTAGAACATGCACAAAAATTGTTGCATTAATCCCTAAATAGGCATTCTTTAGACCGTTCCAGATTTAGCCATATTAAAACACAACTTTCACTGAGTGTTGCATTTATTAAGTTGGTTTAAACCGGTTCCTTTATAAACCTGCATGCATGAGAATCCTATTAACTGAACAGAAGCATTTCAACCAGCCCTGACTGTATGGAAGGGACACTTCCACTTGCGAGTTCCCTCATAGTTAACGTATAATATAGATGTTCCTTCCTCTTAATGTGTACAGATCAAGATTTCTATGGACTTGCAGCATAAAAATTTAAGGTGAACCGAGGTTGTCCGAAAGGAGCCCATAAGGTTTGTTATAATGGGATCGCACAAAAATCTTTTGCTCGGCACCAAACCATTACAGCTACAAAACACCTACCTGTGGTCCCCTTAACAACAAGTGTAGTAACAGTCGGCTTGACCGCAGATACAGTCACAGGAGTGACAAGTCTCATCCCACTCATGGGAACAGTTCGGAGGATAGTGCCAGGCTGGCCAGGTGCTCCCTTCAAAACCACCTGTGAAAGACAGAACCGGCGTTTAACAGGGGATACTCCAAATGAGGAATCGGTTAAGCAATTCCCTTAGCTCATACAAACCTGGGTTAAACCCTGTTGTCCATGGGTAGTCGTAAGCTTGGGAACAGCAGTTATTATTTTGGCTGGTGTTCCAGTGCCTTGCGTTACCATTTTGGTTGTCAGGATGGTAATTGGTGACTTCATCCCAGCAGTGCTTGTAACACCTATTATAGAAAGCACAGACACAAATAAATATGTAATTAAAACAAATTATATGTTTGACACCAATATTGTAATTAGAGAGAATCCCTAGAAGAAGATCAGGTTATAGCAAAGTTCTCTACCAAAAATAAACATCTCTTAATCTAGGTGGGAGAAGTTAGACAATAAATGAAAAAAGAAGAAAAGAAACTTGATGCAGACATGTGAACGCGAGTGGCTGAAATGGTCCAGCAGGAACCTATACTATAGGAGAGGAATAAGGGTCACGCACCTGTAGCTCCTGCCTGTGTGATAATAGCAGACATGGGGATAGTCTTAATGATGGTCGTGGTCCCTGGCTTTGTGGTGTTTGGCGAGACACTGCTGATACCAAGAATGGTAGGCTTGGTGCCTGTGCCTCCAGCCTGGGTGGTGGTGATTATAGTTGTGGGTTTGCCGTCTGCCGATGTCACCAACTTCAATATTGTGCCAGCAGGAAGTGGTCCTTTCGTCTGAAGATAGATAAGGCAAGAATATAAATACATAGACAAATTACACACACCGATACATAGAGCCACTGCGAACCAAGTGTTACAGATAGCATTGTTAAAGTAGGTGTATACTCGCCCAGTAAAAACAAAGTTACTTCTACTTATAACTTCCCTTCAGCAAAAGGCATTTACCTGAATGATCTGGGTTAGGGGCCCTGAAGAAGCCTGTCCAGTTATAGCAGATGTTTGGACTGGTTTGGTCTGGACCACAGACATCATTTTACCAAGATTAGAAATCTAAGAAAGAAATGCAGTAGAGAAACACAGTAAGGACTGGTTTACTGCAATAACTCCTGTCAGGCAGCAACAAAGGAAAGAAAAAAAACTTACCAAAGTGCTTCCACCAGGCACAGAAATTGGACTTTTGACAAGCGTGATGGTCTTTGTGACGCCTCCCACTACTGTTGTTACAACTTGGGCTTGCTGGGCAACCGTGACCGTTCCAGATTTGTGCACAGTGATGATGGGGCGAGTCTGTGTGTTGGCAGCAGACGAAACTGAAGTGCCCACTTGTGCTGCTGCAGTTTTCAACATGCGCGTAGCAGGGTTACTGACCTGTGACGAAAAGGGGAACTATAAAACTATTATTCTTTACATTCGATAAAGTGACACATTTAAATACACAATTTGTTGCAGAACAGTCATTTTTATAAAGATTTTTGATAAAACAGAGCAGAATTGCAAAAACAAGGAGACCATAAAGTACAGTCCAATAAACATGTCCACAACATCCCATATAAAACCCTGACCAGCCAATTTCTTACCATGATTGGAGAGGATGCCACTTTCACAGAAGTAGGGAGTGTGGTGGTACCAGACGACATGGCCATAGATTTCACCATGGTTGTTCCAGGGGGCATGCTCAGCATTGTGGGTGCAGAAGAGGGAGGGATCTTCTGTGTTGCAGCAGCGGCTGCAGCAAGAGCAGCCATGCCACTCATTGGTTGACTGCTGCCAATAGTCTAAGAGGCAAACACCAAAAACAACATATTAGAGTGGCAGCTTGGTTAAATGGTTATTAAGAACATTGGGCCTGATCCAGACCTACAATGTTACAACATCAATGCACTCCCCCGGTCCGGGCGTAATTACACTCTGTTACGCCGGCTTACAGTGTAATTACGCCCCTGGACATGAGCGCAAGTAACTAACCCTGCCCTCCCTTCCTCATTTCCCTACCTCTCCCCGCCTTCCTTCCCCAACTGTAGCGTAGTTACGGTGAAGAAACGCCCCCTCAACCGTGACTACGCTACAGTAGAGGCCCTCGATCCTAAAGAAAGAAAATACTTAACTACGCCGGCCAAAATCTGCCCGGCGCATGCTCAGATTGGCTAAACAGCTGATCTTACGCATACGCCCGCCGTGACTACGACGTAGGGTAGGTCTGGATCAGGTCCATTGGACCTCCATCGCTGCTGCACAGGGTGCCACATCTACACTAAAACCTAAACACCTAATGGGTGAGGAGAGGCACTACCCCATTTCCACCTGTCCCACATAAAATGGGATGGTGTAAAAAGACAACTAGCCCGTAACCCAGCTCTTTCTGTAGACTTTAAATCCACCCCCGAGCTGTGTGCAACCAGCAGTTAACAAAAGGCTTCTACCTCAGAAGTATGGATCCAGATTCCAGATCCATGCTGTAGCCTTACAGGAACACACTGAAAACTCCCACATTGATCAAGTCTGGACACAGCACGTTATTGTTTGTTTAACAGTGTCGTACAGGTACCAGGCTCAGAAAGATGGTATACTGAAAATTCACATGCAAACAAACCATGTTCTGCTAAGAGGAAAACCAAAAATACTTACAGTCCCTTGAGCGCTTTGGGCTGGTACCACCATTCGCACACCAGGAGGAAGAGAGGTGACAGTCATTGGTGCTTTCCCAACTTGTGTAGCTGGTCGAACAGTAACAAGGGGTGCGCCGACTGTGGACTGTGCTGTTCCAACCTTCAGGACAGCTAGAAAAAGATGGGTACGTTGCTTAATACGCTACATATCGTCAGAGAGAGGCAATGGACCAACAAGGTATGCAAGTACTTACCTTGAGGACGTTGTGCAGCGGAAACAGCAATTGGGCTCCCGGGGATGGTAGGCAAGACCTGAATCGTAGCAGTGGTGGGAGGTACAGAGGCAGCCTGTGGGACCAGGGTGATGCCAGTATGAGCAACAGGCTGTACTGTTGGAGCAGCTGCTGCAGGAGCTGGGCTCTTGGGCGGATTGACTGGCACAGACGGAACTGGATTGGCTGGCGACATGGCTGCGGCAGCAGCCGGTATGTCATATTTCTGTAACTGCAGCAGGTAACTGTCGGCAGTGGACACGGCTCCCCAGCTCACCTCCAAAGAGTTTGTATTGGCTCTAACTAACTGAACACGGGCAGGTGCAGGCGGCTTTTCTGTAAAAGACAGACAACGAAAACTGTAATTACATCAGTAATCTTACGCACTGAATATTTAGTGTCTCCTAGGTAAGTTGGCTCTCAATTTATAAACATATATATGGGACCCAATACTGGGACTCTCATTGTTAGAGTTAGGACCACCATATACAGAAAGGCCTTGACGGTGGCTGGTGGCTTATCTCATATTTGTACAAATATGCGTAACGAACATTTCTGTGTTTTATTTTACAGATAGAACAGTATAGTTTGTTACTGGTTTATGGCAGAGTGCTGGGGCAATTTTTCCCTTTGTTTCTGTGGCTAGCAGGTTAACCCCCTGCCTTTCATGCACCTGTTTAACATTTACTTAATAAATTGATTGAGCAGCTTCCATTCTGGTTTTGCACTGAATATTTACAAAGTCTAATTTTTATAACACAAAAACAAAATAAAACTACTCATGCATTCACAACCAATAAGCATGCCATTACCATAAACTCACCTGTTTCAAGGTACCACAGGTCCTTACAACACACCTGGTTATTCCAGGCCTTGCGGTAGCCATCGCGCCCACTCCATATATACAAACGTGTATTGATTGCTACTGCACAATGGCCAGCACGAGCCCGTGGAATGTTATCCTCCATAGTATCCATGACAATATGTTCCCATGTCATGGAGTCTGCAATTATCAAAAAAAATATTAAATGAGAACAATTCCAAAACTCCCTACAACTTGGAGTAACCAGAAATCGGAACTTACCAAGATTAAGACAAGCGAGTGTGTTGGTACATTTCCATTCCTTCTCATGGGTGGCTACTTTGACATCATCCATGACCAAAGGTACCCAGCCTCCAAAAACATACATCCTGGTAGAAGAATAAAAAATGATAACTAAAACCCTTTAACCACAAATCGGTTATGGACGAGGAGAAGATCAGTAAGAAACTTACTTGTTGCTTATAGTTGTGGCAGAATGAAGACTGCGAGGAAGAGGCGCAACACCATTCAGATTAGGTTTACTCCAAGTCAATGTGTCTAAAGGGGAGAGACAGCGAGAACCAATAAACTTATAGAAGCATTATAACATGCAAACAGAAAAAACTCAAAGACAAAAAACAAACAAGGAACAAGTAGTGGTGATGAGGAAACAAGGAAAAAAGGGAAGAGCATGTTTAAATACAATGTCAATAAAGCAGATATTGTAAACTTGCCTATATCTAATATCCACAGGTCACCAAGCCGACATCCACTCATACCGCCATAGATCACTAAGCGTGACTTTTTGCTGTCTTTATCTGTGTACACCACAGCAGTGTGAGACTCCCGGGGTGGAGGAAGAATTCCGTAGGTTATAGGGATGTCCCAAGCTACCACACCAGATCCAGGACGCAATTCCAATATGTACAGATCATTTAGATACCTTCAAATAAAAAACGTGGCAGATGTTAAAGACATAAGTGGTGTTGCTATTCCAATGAAGTGGGCAATGCCAAACCTTTGCTTACCTAGGAATGTTGTTCTTCGGGTCCTCACTATCATTTGCCAATCCACCAAACAAATAGCATTTACTTCCCACCAATGAAAAACTATGTCCGAGGCGTGGACAAGGAGGCGGCCCATTTTTAGGTGCTTTGGCTTTCAATCTCTTCCATTCCCATCTGCTTGCCTAGACACAAAAGACAATAGAATTGAAATACACTGGAACTACTTTCCAATCTTAAGCTGCATACAGGCATGAAATCAGGGATCTTACAGGAGAACTAGTGAATAGGATGCAATATTTTATGCAAAATGCCTTCTACACAAGGTACACCAGTCATACATTTATATAGTTACTTGGACAGTGTGTACGAAACATTTTGATGATGTATTCTGGTTAGAATACTATCCAAAATAAGCATAAAAAATACATTCATTAAGTTTATCAACCCTAATATGCATTTTACGTTGCATCAAAAAGAATACCTTCAGGTGTCAATTTACGTAACCTGTTAGACAGTTGCAGCAGTAAGTTAAAGTATTATACCTGAAGTTCATACAAGTCATTGCTGTATTTCCCATATTCCACCATTCCTCCAAAGACGAGCAAGCGAGTCCCATCACAGACAAATCCATACGCAGCACAACCTGGAGGAATGTCTCCTCTGACAGCAGGAAGGAACCACTGGTTTGTAGCTGGAAGGGAAAAAAATCTTTTGAAAATCTAAGATTACAGGGATCATTTTTTTTTTATCATAAAAATGCACAGAACAAGCTATCCAACCCACTCAATGAAGTAGTAAAGGTGTATGTAATGTATATGAAGTTAAAAAGACGTGGCAGTATGGGCATTTAGAAATAACAGAAGTGAATGGGGATTTATTGCTTTTGAATTTAATCAGTGTGAGAAGTGACGGTATGGCATACCCCTGTATACCCTCTCACTTCAAGCCCTGATGTATACACCATTTTATTGTATTCCTCACAGTATACACTGCACCAACAGTCAGAGCTGGATCCTGACTTAAATGCTTGACATGAGTTACTCCTGGGCTAAACCACGTTAATTGCAGGGGAGTCATATTGCATCTGTTGCAAACAGTATTAGAGTTGAGAGGTGATGTTTCCTATCCCAAGTCTAAATAACAGTGTGATAGTAACGCTGGTCAGAATCTGTGTGCAGTAAGCAATTCATAGATATATCCCTGCATGCAAAGAATACAATTAACTTGACTCCCCCTGAAAACAACATAGTTTAGCTCAAGAGTAACTAATTTCAAGCACTTAAGTCTGGATCCAGCCCATAGTAAATAGAATAACTTCTCTAGCGACACAAGAGTACCGTTCAAACACAGTGCCCATAAGTGGACAAACTATTTGATACATGTATGTTGTAACACTCTTTAGAGATAAAGTAATAGTGGGTGATATAACTGCTTAGACCTATTCATCAGGTTATTCTCTGAAAGAACTTAGGCAAGATTTAAACTAATTACTAATAAATGGATGTTCTATCTCCAAATGAGGCTTTGTTTTGTGCTGCAATATAAGACATATAAGCAGTTTTAGAATTTAGTTGTGTCAATCGCGGAGGGATACACACAAACAAAAGACATGACTCCACCCACCCGTTATTCTAGGAATTCATTTTATCTTGAAGGGGAATGTGTAAGATAATAAAACGCTGTAACGGGAGGTGGGCACACATGCCCTGCCTGACACTTTCAGTACTTGTACACCATTTTTCCTGGCCTATCTAATGCCTTGTTGCAAGGCATGAGGCAAGACACAGGGCTCCAACTCCATCCAAAACATAATACATCGTACCCTTCGCTGGTATTTGCAGCCACTAATAACTAACAAAGAAAAAGCTATTCAGCTGTTTCAACTTCCTATGGGATGCCATGTTCAAAACCACAACTGTATGGAGAATGAAGTCGGCAAATGGATGCGTCAAAAAGTGTGACAGCTCTATTATATGTATATTTGCTGCAGAAATGTTGGGTCTACCATGTGTGTAACACAAGAACCTTTCTTTGATAATGGGGTTAAAATAAATATAATATTTCTGCAAAATGAATTGTATGGCCTATGTTGTACCCAATCCCTTGCAAGATATACTATAGAACATGCAGATTTAATTGTAATGTCTACTTTCAACCAGACTCTTGCTAAAGACACCTCTGTGGCTACCATCACATACTAAGCTCAACCTTTCCTCAGCAACACTTAAGGAATATCTTAACACTCCAGTCTATATCAGCAACTTAGGTACACAATGAAGTTCTTTCTAACCAGGAGGCATCTTTCCAAAACTGTACTAACAATGTTAAGCCCTGTACACATTGCACTTAGGAAGTGTTGTCATAACCCTCTGCTGCAACAGTCTGCACAACACAGAGGAAGCCCGAGGAAGGAAAAGGTGATTGGGGATCGCTGCTATGATCAGGACAGGGTAGACACTAAAGATATCTGCCAACATTGTTGACTGCAAAAATCAGTCTTTCCAATAAACCAATCACACAAACGATGCTGTTTTGCAAGATCCAGCAGATAATGCAGTATTGTTGGGTTGTGCTCTAGGTTGTCAGCAATAACTAGAGGTTATTGCGTGATCTGCAGAAAAATTACTAAATAAATTCTAGTGTGTATTTAGCTTCAGTTGCCCTTAATCGGTTAAAGCATCGCCATGTTCTATTTCATCTGAACTTCTAACATTACAGCTTTTCATAAGCTCCCAAGTGACATCCACAAAGCCAACCAAGTTGTGTTTCCACAAAGCTTACACAATCAAACTAGAAACGATGCCGTTTAAGGCCTGTATGGCTGAATAAGCACAACAATTTTAACATAAATAACATCAACCTAGAGATATGGCAAAGGCCAATGTTACATAAAACCTACTTGGGTTTATTTTAGCATTGTAGTTCCAAAATAAAACACAAATATTTCAACAACAAAAAAATTAATAAAAACTAAAGATTGCAACTACAACAAAGCAGAGAAAACTAATCACACTATTAAAAGCATAAGCAATCATCCTCAACAGAACTGCCTCCCAATTTTCAATATAGTCATCCAAATATAACAAAAATAGATTTATTTCTAAAAACGTAATTGCGTGTGTTTTAGACAAGCCTGTGTAACAATGTAATTGGGGAAATCACAAGGCAGAAAGAGGAAAGATAAAGCTCTTAAACACATGAAGCCCAGAGGCTGCATAAATCACACAGCGGAGGAGAAAGCCTCCTCCTGATAGGCTGGAAGGAGAGAAAGCGTTCAAATGCAGTTTTCTGAAAATTGAAATTGCCGCCAGGAATCTCAGCTGTGAACACACAATGACGGGATTGGTTATGTGAAGGCTATTCAGCACCCTGCACTCAACATATGCAGTATGGGTGGAGATTTTATGCAGATACTGACACCTTAGACAGGCAAGTCAGTGACAGCTTACATTGTAGACAGTATCACAAAATCAACTATTGGGATTATACAGTTTACACACCAGAATTCTGTGTCTGCAATAACATGAGTGTCTCAGCATTTCAGAAATGCTCAGTAAAGTTCTCAATCACCAGGCTTTGTATCACTCAAATATATACCATAAGTATGAAATTTACACAAATTCACGATTGCAAGTCATCCTCCCACCCAAAAAGTAACTGAAGGCCACCGATGACCATTTACTGTAAGATTAGAAAACAGATGTGAAACATCAATGACTGAAAAAAAGAGAGTCCATTAATATTAATATATTTTGCTATATAGTTCTTATAGAATAAACACAATGTGGTCTCTATTCACAGCACCTAACAAGAAAGTGTCTAACGTATGGAGCAACAATGCAATAAAGCATATTGAATGCAGGGGGGGTGCAAATTACTGTGCATGCTTTGAATGCACAAAATATTAGCTTGTGTTTAGATAAAACACACTATGATGCCACATATTTCATCAAGGCTTTGCCCAGGTGCAGACTGGCTACTGACTCTGAAGCTAGCCTCATGGCTGCGCTATCTGGGCTGCTGGCCCCCCTGCTAGCAATAATACGAATATGGCATGCAGTATGAGAGCTGGGCGGGCTGTAGCCGCGCGAGCCGGGCCCCGCCCCCTCTACCTCTGCTGGGAGAACCCGCCATTTTTCTGTCGGGGGCGGCGCACAGTATCCAAGGGGGGGCTGCGAGTCCCTGTCCTGTCAGTTGCTCGGCCGGCTCCAAAATGCCGGTCCCTCCGTGGTATAATAAAGGCATCAGCCCATACCTGTGTCTACTGATCATGTCGCCGACATCTGTCACACACACACAATGTACTGTCTGTCATCCGTTCATAACAGCAGGCACAACTTTTTACCTCAGCAAGCCACTCAGCCCCGGATGTGCACGCGGTACTCACCGGTGTTGTAGACGTGCAGCTCGTCCACGATGCCCTCGTTTCCGCCACCGAACACCACAATCAGCTCCTTGATGGCTACGGCCCTGTGTCCGTGCCGGGGCCTAGGAACAGGGCCCGACCAGCCCACCACTCGCTTCCAACGGGGCTGTAGGGCGGCGGTTCCAGTCACAGCTGGAGAGGCAGCCATGGTGGGTTAGAGGAAGGAGGGGGAGAGACCAGTTCCTTCACGATCACCGGCTAATGAGAAGGGGAGAACAAAAAAAATAATAGTGAAATAAACGTCCAGCGGCGGGGGGTAAAATAACCTCGGGGCTCGGGATACGGTGCTCCGGCCGGACTCAGTCACGACGTGTAAAAGGGGAGTAAATAAAACGAGAAAACTGGGGCCGAGGCCTTCTGGTTGCCGGTTTTCACAGTGGCGCTGAGGAGTCCATGGGAGCCGCCATTTTATGACGGCGGCCGGAGAGAAAACAAACGGATTCCCGCGCCTACCGCTGCTCCTCAGGCTGCTCCGGGTCGCCCGTTCTGAGAGGAGCGGCTGCTATCCTCGCCACCTCAGCAGGCCGCCCGTTTCCTCCTCGCCCGAGTCTGTTCTTTTCTTTAAAGTCGCCCGGGAGCGGCGAAGCTGAGGGAGTCCATGGGAGCCGCCATCTTGTGCCGTCCAAACAAACCAATAAAGAGCTGGTAGGGAAAACCAAAGATGGCGGCGGGCGAAGACACAACACACCGAAAAAGCGCCTCCTCTGTACTGCTGGCAGCGGCGTACAGAACGGTGAGAAATCAGCCCAGGCACCGACAACACAATGATCCGCTGTGTATGGAGACTGAAAGCACGGACTCCACCCCCGCCGCCGCTTCTTGTCTCCTGGAACTCTGGAGAATTGAGGGAAATCCGCGGAAACGAACAAAAACAGATGACTGCCTGTGCGACGCCAACTCAAAAAACGTCGGCAACCGTGGCGTTCGGTGTGCTAACGTAAGACAGGGCACCGGAGCCTCTTTTCACGCCTCTCTGGGAGCCGCCATCTTGTCAGCGACCGCCTCCCGTCTTCCTCCTCCTCCGGAGACAATAAGATGGAGGCGGGGATTGAGCGGTGCCGTCAGGGGGAGACGTGAAACGCTCAGTGCGGGCCCGGGCACTATATCAGCCCTGACAGGAGCAACGTAACCGATGCCATATGCACCCCAAGTATCACTATGAGAACCCATGCCAAGCAGCTAATATGTAATAAAGAATAATACAATGCCTTCTGCTTATTATATCATTATTTATATTTTATAACTATATAAAATTACAACAATAAAGTTATCATTAATATCATACAAATAAAATGAGCATTAAACCACACATTGCTTATACCAGGCCTGGCCAACCTGAGCCTCTCCAGGTATTGTGAAACTACAACTCCCAGCATGCTTTAACTGCATAGGCATAGCTGATACATGACAAAGCATGCTGGAAGTAGTAGTTCCACAACACCTGGAGAGCCACAAGTTGGCCTTTGCTGGCTTTTACTAATGGCCCAGGTCTCCAGTGTAAAACAACTTGTGACTTACAGCTGCTGTGCAACTACAAGAACAGCATCCTAGGGACTGCTGGAACTTATAGTTCAACAGAACTACAACGCCTTATAAGTAGTTACCTCATAATAAACCAAGCAATAAAAGTAGCGCATTAAACGACTTTATACACATATGTGGTATTGCAATAGCCAGTTTGTCGAATATTAAAGCAAAAAAAAAAAGTTATAGGGGTGTAGTCATTTTGGCGCATTGGCATTCAGGCAGAGACACAATGATTTATTATATAGTTTGAGATGGTTTGCACAGCTGGGACTCTTCTCTCGCTCCCATAACACAATAAGCCATCTTTATTTATGTGGTGTAACATGTCACTGTCAGTGACACATGGACGGGATATTTTATGAGGGACGTTGGCAGGGAGACGCCGAGGAAGCTTTCATGGCTCTCTGGAAGCCGCCATGTTGGAACGTCGCCGTCCTCCCCTCCACGTCTGGAACACAAACACAAGATGTGGGAGGGCTGGGCACTCCATAGTGGCTCATGAGAGAACGGTGACGACGGCGGCTTTGTGTCGTTGCACATAGCCATTCCAATGGGTTGAGACAGTGATTTGGCTTATTCATACGCCCGGGATATATTCCACTAAAAGTTTCTGTTTTTATTATTTTTTTTTTTACACAAATACGCGTATATAATGTCTGCAAGACGCCATCTTGTTGACCACTCCTCCCTCAGATAAGGAAGAGGCAGATATAGTAATGGCGGCGGCTTCTTCCTGCATGTCCGGATGTGGGTAGGAGCACAAAAGAAAAACAACAGAAGATGCTTAAATAAGCTTATATTTTATCACACAGTGTATCAACACCACACGTTCTTATTTGTATGCCCTCATGAAACGTCCCGCTATGTTCCTATGTTTAGGTAAGCCGTATTTGGGAGCCGTCTTCCCCTTCCCAGTAACTGTCATGGCGCCTCCTCTGCAGGCGCGGCCGCCATTTTAGACTCAGTTCCTAGCAACGGTTGCCAGGGCCTAGTGGCACGAGGTAGAGGACGTCGCCATTTTGGTATGTGTACCCCACCTCCGTCTCTTCTGTGCAGTCAGGAAATATGGCGACTCATTAGCATAAACAAACCAAACGATTTTTACCATTATGTAAACCAGATGAATGAAATGTCACTGACATAATGGCGTCTAACGTGTTTTGTGCACAATAATATTTAGCTTTGCTGCATATTTTTGTCCAAGTAAAGCGTCTCAATGTAAACAACAGATTACCCACAGGCTACATTATTTTTATTTGTGCTAATCAGCGTATGTGGTGGCCATCATCCAGGGTGTGATGAGATACAAGTTTCCTCATTTTGGGGAAGATGCCTTGCGTTTCAATGGTTCCTAGCTAATAACTTACTGTCCATTACACAATTAAAGTATATCCCAAGTTACATAATCATCTTTTGAAGAGTTTAGTTTTTTTAGAGTACATGTAAAACCACTAGATGCATTACTATAATTAGTTTGGAATTGTTATCCAAGTTAATGTAATAGGCCCGTATTCAGACCAACGTCTTCTGTGTCCGTCCGTCCGTAACTAACCGATTGAAGTTTCTGGGCATGCGTAGTAATTATTGTACGCTATTTTTTTAAATCTTTAAGACCGCGTGTACGTAATCTACGAAGCGAAATGCTACGTAAATAGCGTACAATAATTACTACGCATGCCCAGTAACTTCAATCGGTTAGTTACAGACAGACGGGCACAGAAGACGGAGGTCTGAATACGGGCCATAATCAGTAAGTGGACTCTGAGGGTCATATTTACTAAGTTGTAGAGATGTTGTCCATAGCAGATTCTAGCTCTCACTTTCCTACTACATGCTAGAGAACGTCAGCTAGAATCTGATTTGTTGCTAAGGGCAACGTCCACTTTTCCAAACCCGCAGCTTAGTAAATCTGGCCCTGGGTCTTATTTAGATGCATGGGTTTATTCAGGTATTCACATACTTTGTGGAAGCATATGAGCCGCGTGCTTCCGGTATGATTTAGCATGGACTGCACAATTGTGCTTACATATTAATCAGTAACATTCTTCTAAGCTCCACCCCTGCTAAGTGACATTCTTCTTCTTTCCATCCCTTCTAATACCCCTTTCACATCACCACCAAAAACCTGGGTTTTTGGCCTTAGACCCGGGTCTAGGCTCAAATTCGGGTTTTTCAGGGAAATGTGAAAGGTCCCCACTGCCTCGACCCTTGCTATGGCAATATTAAATCTCTCCCTTGGAGCCACGCGTGGTCCATACAAACTGTCAGGGCAGACCTAGGTCCCGGAATTTTCCAGGTTTGCTGCAGGATTTAAGGGTCCAACACTGGGTTTTTGTGTTTTTTTTTTTTACACCGCCAATCACACAGCAATAACCCAGGTTGAAAAAGCAGTATAATGCCGCTTTCACATCACCACCATAACTTTTTCAACCCGGTTTATTGCCGTGGCTTTAAGGTGAAGAAAATTTAAAACAGCTGGGCCAGTCCCTAAAACACTCCAGGGTAGATCCGGGAAATTCTGGGTCCAGGGTCTGCCCTGATATTGTGGAGGGGCTGCGTGTGGCTCCCGGGGAGGGATTTGTTTACTGTTGCATAGCAACAGTAAACAAATCTATCTAATCAGGTGTATTAGGTGAGACCCAGGACCCCCGTACCTTTCAGATCACCACCAAAAACCCAGGTCTTTAGACGCGAACTGAAAGGGGTCTTATCTCCACCGCTAGCTCTATAACACTCTTCAGTTGCACTCTCCCCCCCTCCCTCCACTTTCCTTCACCGTTTCTCAGTAGCACTCTTCTTCCCTTAACCCTCTTCAGTAGCACCTCCCCCCCCCTCTCCTTAATAGCACGCTTTTTCCCTCATACCTACTCAGTAGCACTCTTCTAGCTTCCATCCATTGGGCCGGATCCAGAAACGATACACAGATTACGTACAATAGCTACTACGCATGCATAGTAGCTATTGTTCAATGAATTACGTCCGTCTATGGAAGACGGACGTAGTTCTGGATATACCCCATTGTCAGTAGTACTATTCCACCCTCTATCCATTCCATTGCTTCTCCTTAGAAGCACTTTCTTCCCTCATCCAGTAGCATTCTTCCATGCACACCTCCTCTGTGTCACCAGAGTGGGTGAGACCAAGTTTCCATGTCCCTCCTAAGTAATACTCTTGTCTCTCTATCCCTCATCTGTAGCAAAATTCTTCCCTAACATGCATCTGTTACGAAAAGCCAACCATCAAGATGCAGATCCTATGGTTGTGATTTTTACCGAAGCCCCTGATGGCAGAGATGGACTTGACTTAACAAGCCCCTGATAGGTCATGACCCCTAGTGGTAGCCCCCAGTATAACAAGGTATTATGGCATTGTACTCAAACTCATTGTACTTGAACTCAGAGCAGGGCAAGGGGATCACAGATGTGATAGGCCAACAAGCATAAACCAGCAGATGACACAACCAATGGTGTACCTGAAAAGTACAGACAAGAAGGACAACAGTAACACAAACCTGATTAAGGGAGAACTTGTGAGAGAGATCAAATAATTGTACCAGAGCGTTTCTAGTGCTTTTATTTGATGTTTCAAAATATGATCCTGGCCACTAACTATTTGCCCGATCACCCGATAATTGGGTGATCATTAAGATAATCGCTTTAGTATCTGGCCAGCTTAATTCCAGGTATTTGTACTGGTGCAAATTAACAAAGCATCAGGAATTGAACAGGTGCAGGAGTACCAAACACCATGTATAGTACATGTTTAGGTATGTGGACAGCAGCTATGATACAGGAAACAGTGTGCTAGGCAACAGATAAGGAAGGGTAAATAACCAGACAAGGCTGGGTAATAAAAAAAAAAGTAGGTCAATGTGAATAACAAGGGAAGAAAAGTTACATACAAGACAAGACAAAGTTAGGCCAGACATGGTAAAGGCCAATAAAGAGGCAAAGTGCCCACAAGAAATAAGAGCTAGACTTGCAGTGTAACTCTAACAATACAATTAGTGAGTCTAAGCCCTGACAATTATTAAAGGAGAGGCCAGCCAATGAACAGCTAGGGGCAAGACAAGCCTCCCTGCACTGATTAGTGAGAGTCTCGGCACCTAAGCAACAACGGGGACCACATTAATAGTTGTATGCAGCAACGTCTCATAGAGGCAGCAGCTCCCTGGCTACCTAGCAACAGCTGACATAGCTGCCGCCATTGAACAGTGAGGATGTTCACCCCCAGGTAACAGCCAGGATGACTCACTGAGCAACACAGCAACTCTTATGCATTCCACCTTCCTTTGTAGCACAATTTTCTCTGCAGAATTGACTTATCCAACAATTTAATCAACAGCATTCTCATTTATCTGTCGGCTGTTGAAGTATATTTTTTAAGTGAATTCACGGCACTATATTATGTTTTGTATGCCAAATCAGATTATCATGCAATATATGTCTGACTTAAATAGACAATGCAGTGGCAATCTAACAGTAAATCGGTGTGCAGTAATCCATTATGATTTACACTCTATTTCTGACCACACTGTCACAGTCCACTGTAGGACCCAATCAAATGCTGGATAGGACTGATAAAGGAAGTCATGGGTTGATATGTATTCCTTCTGCTAACTGCAGGTTGTAAAATGGGCTTCATCTAGGGCAAAGACTCAACATCTTTGACCTTGAATACAATACAAAAGGAACCAGACTTTTGACTTAATAACGAACAGCAGGAAGGCTTAGAGCCACTTGTATGTTTCTTCCTGTTTTATTTCAAGAGTCCTTCTTTCTCAATAAATCTTTTCAGCCCCAGATCTTATTCTCAATCTAAAAATAAGACAAAACAGAATCAGGTTGAACTTGATCTTATTTTTTTGCCAGGCTCATCGGGCTCCTGCATCAGCTGGCTTCCACTTCAAAAGACCACATCAGGAGGCCATACAGTCTGCAGTAGGACATACGAAAGAGCGGTGTTATCCGTGCTTATTATGCCAAGGTACTTTAGACTGTCCCAGTTATGCATATGCATTTAGCAAAGGTATTGTCTTATTGTTGGTTCCACTTACCGTGCCTAGTTGAATAGGCCCCGGAAGTAACTTCCAAATTGTAAAATTAAATTAATCCATTTGGCACCTTAATGGAGACACTCAATAAAGCCCATTACACAAAGTAACTCTAATAGCACCAGATAGAATAACAGTAATTTCCATTTAGGATACTACTGGCCTGTATTCAGACTACCGGATGTATAACATATATGTCCGGTGTTTAGCGATTTTTACTACTGCGCATGCTTAGTCATTTTTGTATGTAAGCTACATATCTTTTCCTTATGTAGATTGCGTATATGCGGTCTTTAAGAATATCATTAATACCCCGTTCAAAAACCCAGGACTTTGCCGGGGCAAGACCGAAAATCCCGGGTCTAGGCTCAGTGTGAACGGTCACACCCGCGTCGACCCGTGTAGAGAGACCCGGGAATCAGACACGGGATTTAACGAGGGGTAATTCCCGTGTCTGACCCGTGTCGCCCTCAGTGTGAACGGTGCGACCCGTGTTTTTTGTAACACGGGTCGCACAGAAAGAAGTTGATTGGGTCAAAAAAGACCCAATCAGCTTTGTTTCTTTAAAAAAAGTTTTAAATAAATAAAAACAATAAATTATTTTAAAAAAACACTTAAAAAATATTAAACAGAACTTACCTGTGCTGCGACGCGGCTGACTGCAAGTCCGGCCGTAATGGAGGTCCTGCGCATGCGCAAGACTTCATTCAGGCATCGCGTGAATGAAGTCCTGCGAGGACCCAGAGGATCATCGCGGGACTTGCAGGAGAGGTGAGTAATGTAGTATTGTATACCCCATTCTAGTCTATAGTCTATACTATTCTATACCCTATTCTATTGTATAGAATAGGGTATGAAATAGTATAGACTATAGAATAGAATGGGGTATACAATAGTTTAACAGCATAGAACCGAAGAATCCCGAGTCAGTCCCGTTCAGTGTGAACGGGCCTGACCCGGGAATTTCCCGGGTCTATGCTGCAGTGTGAACAGGGTTTTCCCTGTTTTTCTGCTGCATGCCCCGGCAAAAAGCCGGGTTAAAAAACCCGGGTTTTGGTAACAGGGTTTTCCCTGCTTTTCTGCTGCGTGCCCCGGCAAAAACCCGGGTTTTTGCCGGGGCTTCAGTGTGAACATGGTATTATGGATGCCTTGAGAAAGCTCATTCTTAAGCGAAACGCGCGTTGGCGTTATCCGGGGGGGGAATTAGCTGTGTTAACCTGCCGCTATTTTTTACTTTCCAGCACTGTGTAGCATTTAGTTAATAATTTAATTTAACTTGCCTCTCCTTCTTGTATGAAGGTGGAAGCTGTTTTCATCTGTGTAATAACCACTTTAATATCGTTCATTTTGGAGGCTACCAATTATACCAACTTGTTAGTTAGCAGCGTGAGATCCCTCCAGAAGGAGGGCTCAGAGCTCACATACACCTTTCCATGTTCCTGTCTTTAATATTGAAAAATATTGCCTTTATCGGGCTTGCACTATATATACTATTGACAGTAAAATTGCTAATCATTATAAGAATTAAAAATAATTGTTATTATTGTTATTGTTACTATTACTATTATTCCTACTTAGAAGAAGGTTACATTGCCACAATAAAATTTGGGTTGCCTTCTAAGAGGATACCAGGAAAACAGATATATATGCTTTCCAAGTATTTGGACTGTTGGTGTTTAATTTAATCTAATCTTGATACTCATTGTTAAGTATCACTGTGGTAGTGTGGTGTGGTCCACACCTATATCCCCCTCCTGTTTTAAATCACACTTATTTGTCTTGTGTGTCACTTTTTTGTTAATACATTTTAACCTATTTCGCTGGTATCATTTGCCAACCACAGACATTTTGTGGCCTCCCAACTAATTTAAGAAGCTATAATTGATATTGACAGCAACCATTTATATTTATTTTAATAGAACTAATAAAGTAAACATTTTTAATTGGTTGGATTGCTGTCCCTCATTTTGAGTAGACGTGAGTGTGCCTCATTATGCCTCTTTTCTTTTTTCCTTGGTCTCTTGGTCCTTATACATTTAGAAGGAAGGGTAGCTCGGGGGAGTAATATCTATGGATATTCTGCCAATTCTGGCCCCTATATGAGTGAGTATCCCCCATCCTCTCTTATAAGGGATTGAATACTTACACAACATTTAGTTGGGTGGGATGTTAGATAATAGAATGCGGCATTTTGTTTCTTTAACAACCAAAAAACAACAAACACAAGCTCAAATATTGTAAAAATTTAGCTGACCCCTATATTGTATAGAAGTAACTATCATATGCATAGATTGATAGAAACATACATACATACATGTATGTCCACATCATGACCTGTATCTCCCATATTCAGAAACCTGCATCCTTTATCACTCCCCTACCCCCTCCCTGTCCCATTCCCATCTTAACCCCTCGCCCTCACCCCAATCCTCTTCCCCCTCCACGCTCATCCAACCCTACCAATCTCTTCCACATTTCCACTCTCCCCACCCTTTTCCTGCGCTCTCTGGAACGCAAGACTAATCTGTAACAAGCTCCCAGCCATACATGATCTGTTCATCTCTAATTCCTTTACCCTCCTGGCTCTCACCGAAACATGGCTCTCCCCCACTGACACCACCTCACCCGCTGCTCTGGCCTATGGAGGTCTCTCCTATTCCCACTATCCCAGAGCCGGCGACCGTCATGGTGGCGGCGCCGGCCTGCTCCTGTCTCCCTCATGCACTTTCCGCACTATCCCTCCTGAGCCCTCCCTCATCTTCTCTTCCTTCGAAGTCCACTCCATCCGCCTTTTCCGCCCCCTAGATCTCCGCGTAGCGTCATTTACTGCCCCCCAGGCCCTTGTTCACAGTGCTTTGAGAACTTTGTTTCCTGGCTCACCCACTATCTCTCCTCTGACCTCCCTTCTATTATCTTGGGTGACTTCAAGATCCTCGTTGATAATCCCTCCCACTCCAGCACCTCTAAACTGTTCCATATTTCTTCATCCTTCGGCCTGACTCAATGGACCACCTCCCCTACCCACATACAAGGCCATTCCCTTGCCTAGTCTTCACCCACCGCTGTACTCTGACTGACTTCTCCATCTCTCCTTTTCCTCTCTCTAACCACCACCTACTCTCTTTCTCCCTCTCCCCTCCAGCCTCCCCTCCCCCCAAACCCAAACGCGTTCTCACCAGACAGAACATCAGCACCCTTAACATCCCTGCCTTTTCCTCCTCTCTTGACCACCTCCTCTCCCCCGTTACATCTCTCTCTTGCCCCAACCAAGCCACCGCCTTCTACAATACCACCCTCTCATCTGCCCTTGACTCTGTCTGTCCCCTTTTCTCCATCTCCCTTTGCTGCTCTAACCCCCAGCCATGGCACTCTCAGGTCACACGCTTCTTAAAACAATGCTCCCGCACCGCCGAGTGCCTCTGGCGCAAATCTCGCTACCTTGCTGACTTTCTCCACTTTAAATTCTACCTTTCCTCTTACGGCTCTGACCTTGCCCAAGCCAAGCAAATTTTCTTCAAATCTCTCAACATCTCCCAAGCATCCAACCCCGTCACCTCTTTGCCACCTTTAACACTCTCCTCTCCCCGCGCACGCCTTCCATCCCACCCTCTATCTCTGCTTCCAACTTTGCCTCCTACTTCTCTTCCAAAATTATCTCTATCAGAAATGACATCTCCTCCACTCTGCTTATCTCTCCCCTCCCCAAGAAATGAAATCTCCTCCACCATTTTTCCTTCATCCCTCCACTACTCTCCACCCCCCTTCCATGCAACCATCATGAGTTTTCTTCTTTTCATCCCACGACTAGCGATGAAATTCACTCCCTTATAATATCCTCACCACCCTCAACTTGCCCTATGGACCCCATTCCCTCACACCTTCTCAAACACCTCTCTCCCACTACCTGCTCCCATCTAGCCCACCTTTTCAACCTTTTGCTCTCATCTAATATATTCCCTTCCTCTTCTAAGCAGGCCCTTGTCTCTCCCATTTTCAAAAAACCTAATCTGGACCCTATATCACCCTCCAGCTACCAACCTATATCATTTCTCCCCTTCGCCTCCAAACTCTTTAAGCGCTTAGTCTACCAATGTCTCATCAGCTATCTTACTGACAACTCCCTACTGGCCCCCTTCCAATCTCTTTTTCGGCCCCTCCATTCCACTGAGACTGCCCTTACCAAAGTGACCAATGATCTGTTATCTGCCAAATCCAAGGGCCACTACTCCATCCTTATCCTTCTTGATCTGTCAGCTGCTTCTGAGACCGTTGACCATCCTCTTCTTCTTCAAACTCTCCACTCTTTTGGTCTCACTGACACTGCTCTCTCCTGGTTTTCCTCCTATCTCTCTGACCACACATTCTCTGATTCCACCCCTAGCTCATCTTCCTCCCCCTCTCCGCTACCTGTTGGTGTCCCCCAGGGCTCTGTCCTTGGCCCACTCCTCTTCTCCCTCTACACCTCCTCATTGGGTAACCTCATTAGCACCTTTGGTTTCAACTCCCACTTCTACGCTGATGACACTGAAATTTCCCTCTCCTCCCCTGACCTCAACCCCTCTCTTCTGTCTAAGATTTCCGGGTGCCTTGCATCCCTATCCACATGGATGGCCAAACACTTCCTCAAGCTGAATATGGACAAATCGGAAATCATTGTTATTCCTCCCCCCT
>WWET01000093.1:366433-403204 GCA_011038615.1 Limnodynastes dumerilii | reverse complement strand
CCAGCTACAGACCTATATCCCTTCTCCCCTTTGCCTCAAAACTCCTTGAGCGCTTAGTCTACCAACGTCTCATAAGCTACCTTACGGACAACTCTCTCCTGGACCCCCTCCAATCTGGCTTCCAGCCCCTCCATTCCACTGAGACTGCCCTTACCAAAGTGACCAATGATCTGTTATCTGCCAAATCCAAGGGCCACTACTCCATCCTTATCATCCTTGATCTGTCAGCTGCATTTGACACCGCTGACCATCCTCTTCTGCAAACTCTCCGCTCTTTTGGTCTCACTAACACTGCTCTCCTGGTTTTCCTCCTTCCTGTCCGCTTCAGACCTCTCTTTAAACTCCTTACCCTGACCTTTAAGGCCATCTCCTCATCCATTGCTCCCTACCTCTGTTCCTTCATCAACATGCACATCCCTTCCCGCCCTCTCCGTTCTGGTAACCGGCGCTGCCTGACCTCTTTACTGATCACCACATCTCACGCCCGTATCCAGGACTTCTCCTGTGCTGCACCTCTGCACTGGAATGACCTCCCTTCTTCAATCAGACTCTCGCCCACATTGCAGGTCTTCAAGCGTTCACTCAAAACGCACGTGTTCAGGTTAGCCCTCCTCCACTTAACATCCTCACTGCATCCTTCTACTATCCCTTCTATTCCTTCCCCCTCTTCTCCGCTCACACCAGCAGTCCACTTCCTTCCCTCTCCTTATGTCTTCTGTAAGTTCTTCCCTCCCACTTAGAGTGTTAGCTCCCCCCTCACTTCGTACCCTCTTGTCCCCCTCTGCTACCCTTTTATCCTGTCCCCACCGAGTGGCTCCCTGTCATCCTCTCACTGCGCTCTATCCCCTGCCCCCTGATCTTCCAAGCTTGACACCTCACATTTTGCCTTGCGTTCTGTGCTTGCTACACTTATTGTAATTTTAAGATATTTTTATATTCATATTGTATTTAATATGTACTATGCTGTCCCTTTATGTCTGTTCTGTATTTTGTTGTATTTTGTACAGCGCTGCGGACACCTTGTCACTCCTTATAAATAAACGATAATAATAATAATATTTAATATATTATGATAAGCCTATCATCTGAAAGAATATTACAATCTCTTTGTTACCCTTATACAGGGTTGACCACTTTTCATAGCTTCTATAGATGCCTGCAAGGGGGCGTGGCTAAATGACGTGATTTAGGCCCGGATTCACAACCACAGACGTGTTACACACACGTTTGCAATCTACCGATAATAGCTACTACACATGCGTAGTAACTATTTTACGTAATCTACGTATCGTTTTGTTACGTAGATTGCGTATATGCAGTCTTTAAGAGCCGTCTGCGGGAGATTCGCCGACTTTCCCGGGATACCGAAAATTTGGGAGTCTCCCGAATATTCCAGGAGAGTCGCTATATAAAAAAAATATCACTTTTTTAAGCAAGCAAAATAGATTTTATGACAGTGTTGCAGAAGAAAATACTGATCTTTATAGAATTTGCAACCCAGGTTAATATATTCTTATTTAGAGAGTATCGCTTCATGCTTTATAACTGGTGACTCTAACAGAAATGTTTATAACATGCATCACATGATCGCTCGTGTATCTAAAAGTCCTGTTATAAAACACAGCTGTGCAGGGGACACAGCACTGGAGAAAAGGCACATAGATCACGGTATACTTGCTTTGTTTATCTGGGTGAGGGCTGTGAACAGTATACGGGAATTGATGTCAGAAGCACTAACCAATCCTGACGTCTGCAAGGCTGGGACGCCTCTCTGCCTGGCCACATTCAGGAAGTGTTCAAACTGCTGAAAACTCACAGGGGGTGGAGGTTAACCATTGCAGGCTGCCTTGCTTGCTCTTAGTGAATACAATCTGCTTTGATCTGTTGTACATTCTAGCCTTACTACTAATGTTAACCAGAAACAAATAGCAGAAAATGAAAAGAGCACGCATCATAGAGCAAGATAGTTCCCTGTGGCATGTGGCTGGAGCTTTTGCAGTGTGCCTGGCAATTCTGAGCACAGGCTTGTTGGACACCGTCAGCACTGAACTAGGGCACAGCCACTATGCTGAGAAACCTTACTCTGAACTTCCTGGTTTTCTCTCAATGCCTTTCAATTCTGTCATCAATCTTGGATACATATTTCTGGGCATGTACTGGCTAACCCAGGATGAAAAGGCTATTGGAATAAATGACCAGACAGGACGCTATCTAAAGAACGTATTTTCCTGGATGGCACTGGTTTACGGCCCCGTCCAGTGGGCCAGGATATGGACGCAGACGCAGTGGGCCGCAGTTCTAGATCAGTGGTTTACGTTACCTATTTTTGCATGGGCAATTATTTGGTGCAACTCCATACTGAATAAATGGAACCGTTGCCACTTTCTGGCAGTAGAGCTCCTCTCATTATGCAGCTATTTCTTGAGCATATTTCATCCGCAAGGATTCGAATTCGCCTTGGCTTTCCACATTATTTGGGCCCTTGGGTCTGGACTGAAATTGCAGATTAGATATGGAGATTCTTCTACTAAGAAATATTTGCTCTTTGCTTTTATGTCCTGCACTGGATTTGTAGGATTAAAGCTTCTCGATCATTGGTTAGCCCAATTCTTGCTCTTTCAGAGGCTCACTGGCCACTTCTGGTCCAAAGTGTGTGATATTCTGCAGTTTCATTACGCTTTCTGTTTTTTAACTCATCTTGACCGCCACAGATTGCTGAAGCTGAAGAAATGAGGACTCCGCAAAGCCTGAAAAATAGAATTTCCATTTATTGTTACTAATTATAAACATCCAATCAGCATTTAACTCCTCTATCTATATAGAGAGCAATACTTGAATAAAAAAAAATATATAGATAGTATTGTATATGTAATATATGTTAATAGGTGATTAAAATAATTGTGACCAAATGCAGAATTCATTAGATCGCAAAAACGATAAATAAATAAAAAAAACATGAATATATAAACTTGAAATGTGTAATGCATACAATGTCTTTGGTTTTATTGGGTATGGTTTGTTGGTACGATGTGTCGTATTAGCCTAACCTTAATCCTTCATCTTCCGCAGCCTAACCCTCCATGTCCTGCATCCTAATCCTACCCCTAACCCTGCATGTCCCGCAGCCTAGCCCTAACCTTGCTACAGCCCGTCCAGATATCAGGGAGAGAGCATTGTGAATGGGTGCTTTGGTGAAATAGGGCCTTTCGATAAGTACCCATTCCCATTTGTAAATATTGGAATGTAAATAATTTCAACAATTATAGAGCCACAATTCAGCTGTCAGCTGAATCAGTGTCAAAATAGGCCTTTCTAACCGGCAACTGCATCCCTCTTTTATCCTAATGCATAGAATGTCCATGTTCTATGTACAACCAAGGTACTATGTTGATGTTGGTTGTACAGTATGTTATTCACACATTTGTGTTTTATTTGTTCCATGAGTTCAAGTTCCAGGTACTGCTCAAAAGCCTTGTTGTAGATTAACTGGCTTCTAACTTAAAAATAGGCCTCAGAATTCTCAGAATGTCTGTGTTTCAGTGGCAGAGAAATTTGAATGTTATCTACACCTGGATTGATATGAATCAAGAAATAACTTGTAATTGTATGGTACCAATCGTAATTTAAAGCTAAATAATATAAAAATAAAACAAATACACCAGTAACAAAATAAAATCTCACACTAAGGGTTGGATTCGGACGTAATAACATCAGGCTATTTCCATACATCATGTACAGAATTAGCCGGCTAGCCACCCCGCTCGCTGTAGAAAGTGTCATTTGTTGGAAGTCTGTATGAAGTGGTTTGTGTACTTATGGAGTCACACCAAGGCTTGCACATGCACAGATTGCAAATATTTCCCAAGGCCAGTGTGCCTGTTCCCACAGAAGATCATGTTTAGATCATTTTAATTAGCTGGGAAAAGGTAATCAATGGGCTCCATTTACTAAACCTAGATTAGTTCATTTTGGGACTGAGTTGGTGCAAAGTAAAGGCCCTTTCAGAAATAGAGACAGCTGAAAACTCAATTTCGGCTGTCTGTACTTTGAAACGGCAGCCATTTGCAATTTTTTTCTTTAGAATGGGTAAGTATGCCGATCGGAAGCCGCCAGACCCGTTGTATTGGAAGCAACCAGACCCAGAAACGACCGGAGAGGTGAGGCTTCTCTAGGGTTAGGCTTCTCTAAGGTTAGGCACTGGGGAAGGGAGGGTTGGAGTCACGGAGGAGGAGGGTTAGGGTCTGCCTGCAGGTAGCGGAGTCTTAGGGTTAGACTTTGGGGAGGGGAGTCTTAGGGTTAGGCTGCAGGGAAGGGAGTCTTAGGGTTAGGCTGCGGGGATGGGAGTCTTAGGGTTAGGCTGCAGGGAAGGCAGTCTTAGGGTTAGGATGCGGGGGAAGGGAGTCTTAGGGTTAGGCTGTGGGTATGGGAGTCTTAGGGTCAGGCTGCAGGAAGGGGAGTCTTATGGTTAGGCTGCGGGGATAGGAGTAAAAGGGTTAGACTGTGGGGTTGGGAGTCTTAGGGTTAGACTGTAGGGAAGGGAGTCTTAGGGTCAGGTTGCGGGGAGGAAAGTTTTAGGTGTGCTTTTTCCCCGTCTATTACGGTAGCCGATTTTTATGCACATCTCTATGAGGTGCGAATAAAAATACAAAAAAATATAACTTGCACAATTAGTTTTGCACGCAAATAATGCGGTTGCAAGGCTAATTGAATCGGGCTTTAGGGTTAGGCTATGGGAAGGGGAGTGTTAGGGTTAGGTTAGGTTTCGGAGAAGGGAGGGTTAGGGTAATGGAAAGGGAGGGTTAGGGTAAGGATTAGGGGTTAAATTTATACTTACAAGTCGCAGCACTGTATTCGATGTTTCCTCTTCGAGGCAAAAGCAATCGATTTCCCAGCCAGTTTAAAGAAGGGTCGTTCTTAACGGAGACCCACAACCTCATTACCCCCCTCTTATCCCACTCTAACCTCTCTCTGACTACTCTGCACTTGTTCCCCCTCATTCCCAGTATAATCACAACTATACAGATAACAAAATTCATTGAAAACGGTTCTGTTGTCTCATTTTATATTGTTTGCAATTAAGTTTGTATAATAAAAACACACACACAAAACATATCAATTCAACTAAATATATATTTTGTCTACTGAATTGCCAACCTTTTTTGTGGTTAATATATGAACAAGCAACACCATTGGTGATTCAGTGGATTCCTGCAGATACTTACCCATAATGATATATATCTGAGGAGGCAGACAGGACCACTGATTGATAGATTGATTGATTGAAGGTCTCAGCACTCATACAAGGAGTGCCAAGTACAGTTTTAAGCTGTCTGCTTCCCCTTCTCCTTCAGGCCCCCTGTAGAAGCCCTATATTACTTACCACACCAAATAAAGTTCAGTCCATGGTTAAGGAGATCATGTTGAGGCTGCTTGAGTGGGAAAACCCTGATTTGTGTTATTCATGTTGTCCATACAGTGGCACAAACATTATTTGGCCACACCCATTATTGAAGCACGTTCAGCCTAGTCCAATAGAAACCAGTGATGTCACCAAGTTGCGGATGGCTTTGTAAGCCATAAACCGTTCATATATTTCTTTCAACTACAAAATGTCTGCATCGACTGTAACTGATAAGTGTCAGTATGACCTCATGCAAAAATCTAAATAAACGCTCATGTAAAAATTTAAAGTAATCTGAGTTTATGAAGACAGAAGCTAATGACATTTCAGCAGATAATTTTATTATTTTTATCTGCTCAAATCCAAAATGAGGACAATTTGCACAACAGCTTTGGAGGAGGCCTATTTTTCCATAGGACCTCACCCCTTTTGGACATCAGACATTTGGAATCTTGGCAGATGCGCGTGTTTTCCAACTTATAAGTTTGATCCAAGTTTTTACACCAATTTTTTATAAAAACAGCTTATACCGTGCACTTTCTGACAACTTAGTATTAATATTACTGACCTAAAGGCCATATAGAGAGACTCTATGAGCACGTAAATGCCATCTATTTGAATGCCTTTATCTCCCCATACTTCTCAACATTGCAGATCTGCAGACTCAGGGCGACAAGAAAGAGGGTGTGATCACATCAGTATGAGGGAGTGTCTAATGCAGCCTCTTACCCCTCCCTTTCCCCCTCTCCAAACACCCATTCCTTGCCACTAGTGCACATATAGACAGGCTTACTATGCAGAACAGTGATGATGGCAGCAAAATTACTATCAGGACAGTGACTTCATTAGAGGGCTGTTTATATCACCATGACCAGACAAATTGCTGTTTTTATTTAGTAAAGAATTCTTAATTTATACAGTGAAATTCACGTAAAATTTTATTTCTGTGATACGTTTCACTATAAAACGGTAAAACACAAAAATATTGTTTCTCTTGTGAGCTTTTACATGTTTAACTTATCTAATGCAACCCCCAAAAAGTTATACCAACAATTAACGAGATTGTTCTTCTATGCCAACTATTTGAACTCCATGTAATGTAAGACATTTCAGAACAAAGGAACCTTTATTTGTTTTTGTTTTTTTCCTGGCCATCAGGTGAAAGCAGATCATGATTGTTGTAGTCAATATATCTAGGGGGTAAAAGAGATTTCTTATTCAGGTAGTAACCTTTATATATATTTTTTTTAAATAAATCATTTTTTTATTGTTACACTGTGTATCTTATAATAATACAACATGTAATAAGAATATCATATAAAGTAAGTTTGAGACATTATATTGAAGCTCTTGTCTGTTAGAGTAAGGTTTTGCACATTCCAGTAGATAGATTTGGCAAACTGAAATATACATAACAATCAGTTTTGCTCACATAATATATCCCTTTGAGTACAGTACAGATTTATAATGTGTTGATGCTATTACAACATGTCAATATACATTATGATTTAAATATGATTTAAAAAGTATCTTGTTGAGAAAATAGTCTTGCTGGGCTGGATCCAGACTTAAGTAGGTGCTTGAAATGAGTTACTCCTGGGCTAAACCATGTTAATTGCAGGGGAGTCATATTTCATCTGTTGCAAACAGTATTAGAGTTGAGAGGTGATGTTTCCTATCCCAAGTCTAAATAACAGTGTTCCCATATTTGATCAAATATGTGTAACGAACATTTCTGTGTTTTATTTTACAGATAGAACAGTAGAGTTTGTTACTGGTTTATGGCAGTGTGCTGGGGCTTTTCTTTCCTTTTGTTTCTGTGGCAAGCAGATTAACCCCCTGCCTTTCACGCACCTGTTTAACATATACTTATAAATTGATTGAGCAACTTCCATTCTGTTTTTATTCTGTTTGTGGGCATGTCTGGGAGCAGTTGCTGACAGGGAGAGCTGTTTCACAGCAGCCATTTTGGAGACTTTAAGGGGTGTCTCCTAGGTAAGTTGGCTCTCAATTTATAAACATATATATGGGACCCAACATTGGGACTCTCAGTTTTAGCGTTAGGACCACCATATACAGAAAGGCCTTGATGGTGGCTGGAGGCTTATCCCATATTTGATCAAATATGTGTAACGAACATTTCTGTGTTTTATTTTACAGATAGAACATTAGTTTGTTACTGGTTTATGGCAGTGTGCTGGGGTTTTTCTTTCCTTTTGTTTCTGTGGCAGGCAGATTAACCCCCTGCCTTTCACGCACCTGTTTAACATATACTTATAAATTGATTGAGCAACTTCCACTCTGTTTTTATTCAGTATCTGTGTGCAGTAAGCAATTCAAAGATATATCCCTGCATGCAAAGTATACAATTAACTTGACTCCCCCTGCAATCAACATGGTTTAGCCCAGGAATAACTAATTTCAAGCACTTACTTAAGTCTGGATCCAGCCCACTGTTTGTTATTTAATTGCTCAGCTGTGCACGGAATGCTGGGATTGTGACCATCAGCTCCACAGGATAAAATAGGGCCAGCCATCATCGTTTATTCCAGGTAAAGGAGTATCGGAACTTAATATGTAATTGTTACTTGAGCGTAGTAGAGAGCCCATCGATATAGTATTCCCAGATACAAAAAAAACACTCCATACTTTTTCCTTGTACGACAGCAATTTATATATTGCTAAGTATTTACCCTCTCTGTCATATACCATTCAATGTATTTGGACAATGTATGTCCTCTGATTGCTGATACTGTTTATACATATATGGAGAGTATATGCATCTTAATATATAAATTGCGTAAAAATTTACATAGGGTCAGCCGCCAGAATTAGATTAGGTATATGGTCATTCTCATATATATACCTGGACCTGTTTATTTACCATCAGTATCATTGATACTTTCTATATACCTTTGTACCTTCTATGTACTTTGTACTTTATTGTTGCATTTAGGTATTTCTTAATTGGTATCTTGCATGTTTATATTTACACTTAATTGCGGCAACCTTGTACTAATTACCTGAAGTTTGCTGAGTTATTATTATAATTGTGAACCAAAACTGTGTATTCTCCCCTTGCAGACTTATATGGTCTAACTATTGACATTTCATACTTAAATCTTATATGCAATTTATATATTGCTAAGTATTTACCCTCTCTGTCATATACCATTCGATGTATTTGGACAATGTACGTCCTCTGATTGCTGATACTGTTTAAACATATATGGAGAGTATATGCATCTTAATATTTTTGCTACCAAGGGTGTTTTTGTCTTTTTTAATTGTGTGATAACATTTTCTAACATTATGCAGTAATGTGTATTTGATAAACAGGAGTTTGTTTGTTTGCAGTGTAACTAAGTGGTCTCACTTTTGTGTCTGTTTGGACACTTTTTTTTTCTTTGTGATTTATTCCAGAGACCTCATGTTAGCACGCTAAATACTTTAGTTTTGGTATTCATTTTTATTATTTTTTGCTGGTGCAGCCCCTTCTTTTTGGTTTAATTACTGGGCAACTTCACATACAATGGAATAGGTCTACTTCAGGGATATTACTGTAAAAAAAATGCCAATGTGAATTCAAGATCCTCATTCTAAACCTCTTCAAAGCTGTCAAATATGAATGATGAAATATGTTGCGGAAGAATACTGTATATGTACTGGCTGGAAGGGGCCTAAGAGAGTCTTCTGTATTTTTCTGTTCTCAAGATAAGGAAACACCTTTTTCCATTGAGAGAGGCCTGTTGTGATGGTTTCATAGTCCATTCGTTCTCTGAACATGTAGTGAATTGAGATTACCGTTTGGTGAGGTGGGGGAAATGCAGTAGTTTGTCTAAAGGGTTATTCCAGTCTTCTTCTTTGAAGTCCCCAATGATTGCTGCTATGTAGTGCATGGTCAGAAGGGGCACTTTTCTAACACTGCACAGTTGTTGTTTGCCTCAGAAAACGTGAGAAATTATTTTTGTGTTTTTTTTTTTAAGTAGATGGCATATAGCAGTAATGACCTCCGATCTCCAAGACATAAAGGGTTAGGGTGCCATGGTTTGTGAATAAATTTGGTGGTAAGTGGATTGAGTCGTGGTCCTTGAGACCTTGGGTATGCCTAGTCAAATGACAAATGTTTCTTGTGTTCCACAAAAATGGTTGCATCTGACTTCATGGTGATTTCACAGTCTCTTTGGTGAATGATACTAGATCAGTATAATTTACTAAGCTCGCCTCTAAGGGTGTGTCAGTAGGATTTCTGTCCCGCCAA
The DNA here is from genome assembly GCA_011038615.1 of Limnodynastes dumerilii. Lineage (NCBI taxonomy): Eukaryota > Metazoa > Chordata > Amphibia > Anura > Limnodynastidae > Limnodynastes > Limnodynastes dumerilii. The sequence continues at coordinate 393,542 of WWET01000093.1, read as the reverse complement.
CAAATCTCTCAGAAAACACAGATGTGCCGCATAAACTTCCAATTGTAATATTCAGGAGATTGATACCCCTGTTATGTTAAAGTTATGGAAGACTTAGATGGCCGCCATGTTATCTTCCAGATGAATATTAATATCTTATCTCTTTATGAGTATAATTTACAATAATTGAGGGTGGTAGAACAGTTGTAAAAAAAAAAAAAAAAGTTTTAGGATTGCCCTGCCCGTGTGAGATAAAGGGCTGGATCCAGACTTAAGTAAGTGCTTGAAATTAGTTACTCCTGGGCTAAGCCATGTTGATTGCAGGGGAGTCATCTGTTGCAAACAGTATTAGAGTTGAGAGGTGATGTTTCCTATCCCAAGTCTAAATAACAGTGTGATAGTAAAGCTGGTCAGTATCTGTGTGCAGTAAGCAATTCAAAGATATATCCCTGCATGCAAACAATACCATTAACTTGACTCCACCTGCAATCAACACGGTTTAGCCCAGGAGTAATTAATTTCAAGCACTTACTTAAGTCTGGATCCAGCCCAAAGTGAGTTGCCCCCATCAAGTCAACTCTTTCACCATTTCAATAACAGCTTTATTTATATTTGCTCTATTCAGTTGAGAATAAAGCTTTGGAAGTTTGTATTCCCAAGTAAATAGGCCTTTGGCCCACTTTATTGGAAGACACGCTGGCTGCCCAGACTGGTGGGGGAAGTTAGGGGGTATAGTACAACTGTATGGATTTGTCCATATTTACTTGAAAAGCAAAGATTGATTCAAAGTCATCAAGTTTATTTAAAATGAGAGAATGTTCAGGGCAATATATAATAAAATATCTGCAAATATGGTGGCCATGTTCACCGCGAATGCCGTTAAGTAGAAGTGGTGTGGCTGGATTACTATATTATTCCAGTAGAATGTCAAATTAATTAGAATGTAGTACGGTAAAAGTTGACAGTAATACAAATCTGCCTTTAAAATTATAGATCATATTCAGCTATTTCGTTGTCTCAAGACCTTAAAAAATAATCGGTGCAAGTATAATTCTATAAACACAGATGATCGCACACATTAGGTGGGCCTACAAGATATTTTAGTTAGAACATGCACCTTTACAAACAACTAGGAGCACATGAGGTTGTGGAGTCAGCAAGGGAAGATCAAATTCAGCAAAACTGACCTCATACTTATTTTGCAACTAACCTGTATTATATCTCTAATGCACTGGTTAGCTAGTGATTAGACCATGAGATGATGTACTAATTAGATAAACTCTGCTATACAATCTATCTTAGCAAAGATTAGAGAACGGATAAAAAGTATAGCTGCAAAAATAGACAATGTGCAACTTTATATTTAGATTAAATGTTTAGCTAGAGCACTATTAACAACTTCTGCACGATAAAACAGCAGCAGGTCATGGATAATGCTATGAATGAATTACATTTGCATTTTAATGCAACAGAAATAAGTTGATGATATTAATAAGCCCTAAACACCATTTTCTAACATATTGAAACATTTGACAGACGAGAAAAACCACTGGGCCTTTCTAGTCTGCCCGTTTTTAGTTCAACCCAAATACCTTAGACTCTGTTTGATCCATATTACGAATTACACTCCCACAATCATCACTTTTCCCACATAACATATTACACCCGTGTCACCTCACATTCCCCAAATTATATCTCACTAGTCACACATAACATATTGCAACTCTGAATCACATCATTCTCCCAATATTATTATTATACCTCACAGTCACATCACTCTCCTGACATTATATATTATACCCCACTAATCACACCACTTTCCCATATAACATTACACCTCTGAATCACATCACTCTCCCAAAATTATATGTTCTAGCTCAGTCACATCACTCTCCCCACAATATAAATTATACCTCACAGTCACATCACTCTCCCCACTTTATATATTATACCCTACAGTCATATCACTCTCTCCTCATTACATAATATACCCTACAGTTACACCACTCTCCCCACTTACGTATTATATCCCTACATTTACACCACTCCCCCACATTATACTACACCCCACATGATATATTATACCCCAGTCACATTACTCTCTCCTCATTACATATTATACCCCATAGTCACACCACTCTCCCCTCATTACATATTATACTCCACAGTTACACCACTCTCCCCTCATTACATATTATACTCCACAGTTACACCACTCTCCCCTCATTACATATTACACCCCACAGTCACATGACTCTCCTCTCATTACACCCCAAAGTCACATGACTCTCCCCTCATTACATATTACACACCACAGTCACATGACTCTCCTCTCATTACACCCCAAAGTCATATGACTCTCCCCTCATTACATATTACACACCACAGTCACATCACTCTTCCTCATTACATATTAAACCCCACAGTCACACCCTTAACACCTTTAAACTGGGGGTTCTGTGATATGGTGGACCTACTTACCCCTATCCTTTATTATCTATAACTACATGCTCTACCTTATGCTACTACTTCCCCAGCAGCTTCAGATACAGAGCAGTGGCCTGTCACAGGACATCAGCATGCTGTGGTTCTGTGTATAATGCTGCTCGGTTGTAGTAGCAATGGTGGTCAGCCACAGACATTATCCATAGTCACAGATAGCGGTTCCAGGTGACCCCCTGATGCATCATACTCACTAGAAGCATCATACACAGAGTTGTGGGTTGCTAATGATGTATTAATACTGTATTGTAGCAGGTTGGATGCAGCTCTTTATCTGACGTTTAAGATGCCGGGGTTAGTGGCAGTGAATTTAAGGCAGTTATGGAAAACTCATTTATTCACAATTGCTTCACACCCATAGGCACTGGGAGGAGGACGGCATAACAGCTTAGTGTTGCTGCCCCCTGTGGCGGGTTGAAAAGTCAATGGCTGTGAACCATTTTCTCACTCGCTCACAAGCCTGTGTTGACAGTACTAAGCAATCAGTTACAGTATATAAACAGAAAAAAAAAATTAAATAAAAAGCACATTACTTCTATTTATCTGTTTGAAAGTTACACAAAATTGATGATCTTATGAAAAGAATAGTACTATTGAAAAGAATAATTTCCCAGAAGTAAAATAAAAACATTCCCATTATATCAGGTGGAACACTTACAAAACTAAACAAAAAAAAAAGACAGATTTCAATTATTTGCAAGAGCTTTATCTTTATCAAGCTTTTATTTCAGCATCTGCTCTTTCACAATCAAAGTTGAGAATGTTGTTGAGATAAGGAAGTTCGATTGCTACCTACCTTCCTATCCTTTTTTATTATCATTAGACAATCAGACAGCAATAGTACAAAAGACGGAGCATAAAAACGTACCACACAATATAAGTGAGAAACAATGCATATTGTATAGTGCACTTCTGAGCAAGGAATGGTAAGAATGTGGCTCAAACACAACATAGGCCAGGGAGTAAAGGGTAGGATAGAGGGGGAGCAGGAGAGGGAGAGAATACTGTTTTTCCAAAGTGGCACCATAGGACTGACTGGTGAATAATTCCATAGGGTGAAACCAAACCAATGACCCAGGCTATTAAAATTGCGTGGTAGAAAGAGTTCTAAATACCTGTAAAAGACTTTCTAATGCTGGGTACACGCTCTTTCTAATAACTGACAGATTAAATGAAAAATTAAACTATTCTACTCACAATGCTTCCTCTGTACACATTACACTAGAATTGCAGGAGGAACTGTCCCATAAGCCCTTGCAGGAAGAGGAAAGAGAATCAACTGGGAACAAGGTAAGAAAAGCACTTTTCTCGTGATATTGTGCCATCGTTCATCGGGCAAATCACAGTCTATAAAATCTATTCAAGCGATATTTTTACCTTGCACACAATGGGTCGGATCCAGAACCAAGGCCGATAGTCCACTTAGGCACATAAGGACCCTCCAGTTGTTGTAACACTAATGTTCCTAGCATTGTATGGAACCTAGTTCCGTACGATGGCATGTAATTGGGCATTGCGAGTCCCCGCTGCGATGGCTTCATTACGAAACAGAAATAGCTGAAAGTTGCTTTTCGGCTGTCTCTGTTTCGAATGACAGCGGTTGCGTTTTTGTTTTTTTTTATATGAATGGGTGAGTATTCTTAACCGTGTTCGGTGCTCCAGGGATCGATTGCTTTTCCTCTTTGAGACATAAGCAATCGTTTGCCCAGCCAGTTCTGAACTAGCTGGGAGTGAACGGCCCCTCTCGAAATAGAGCCATTCACAACAGGGACCCACACTCGTAAGTGGGAAGGGGCTGTGCTTCCGTCCACCCGCCAAGGTGGGCCGGGGGGAAGCCTGTAAATTGTACAGTGAGGGAGGATTTCCCCAGTTACGAGTGGCTCAGCGGTCGGACAGACAGCTGATCCGCAAGTGTGACACACTTGCATGATATCATATGAATTGGTCGTTTAATCATGTGATTGGACCAATTATTGGGTGAAAAATTGTAGTGTGTTCCTAGCTTAAGAGTCCCGGATAAAATTGGTGGTGTATAATGTAGAAGGGGGTGCCATACTCTATTAATAAAAGCGCAGTAGCAAATGCCTAATTATTGATGTGATTTGGGACATCACCAGAGCCATATTTCCCATTAGACATCTACCTATGGATGCTACTTGTAGGGAGGGTGCAACGGGGAAAATTGTATCTGGTTCTGACCTTCTGTACCCCATCTTAACTTCTGCATCACAGATGTTCCCTGACAGAGCCCCATTTCAGAACTCCTGGCTCTAAGCTCAATCATGGAGTCTTTTTTAATCTGTCTATGTTATGCCTAGGGGCGGCCTGATCATCACTGGCCAATCTATGGAGCATTAGATATTGAGAAGGGGATGGCATACAAACATTTGTGATAAATATGAGAACTGGTTTCTCTTTCCAGAAGTGGATTAACGTTACAAACACAAAAATGAACCCAATTGCCCACATTTCCTCCAGCACATGCTGGTAGAGGTGGGAAAAGTGGTGCATGGATTACTGATAGAGCTTGTGGATAAATTAATTTTTTAATGCACAGTAACCATTTAATGCATGTTAACAAAATATTTTAGGCATCAGAGTGGAAAAAACAAACTAGCTTAGTCTCCTCTACACGATCAATAAAACATCTTATGTGAAGGTTTTAAAATACAGAAAAATCAGATAAACACATAAAAACAAGTAAATATGAGAAGCAGAGATACTCTGCACTGCCTACTCCAGAGTCTGGCCATGTCACTGGGAAGGGCCGTGTACGTCAGGATTTCCCAATCTCTGACTATAAAATGGCTGAACATCAGCATTATGTAAAATATAAAAAGATAAAAAGTCAATAAAAGTTCTATTAAAAAACAAACAATAAATATTAATATACACTTGTCCAATGCTTTTAGTAAGCACAGTTCACATAGCCTTGTTTTGTAGAAATGTCACCAGGAGTGCATTTATTTCATTTGTTTAAGGCTGAAACACTGATTTTTGTTATTGGTCCATGTATAGGCGATAACATCTCCAGTGTTGTTAGAGCCACATTGACATTCATTTGATCATGACTTTCCCATAGCAAGACCATCAATAGTTAAGAGTACTTCCTGTAGGATGAGAACTATGTGCAGTAGTAGCATTTATTCCTGCTCAGTAATCTAGCTAGGAAAATAATCACTCTCTTCCGGGTATCCTCGGGTCTCCGAATGGTCTCCTAGAAAACAATATAAAGTTGTATTATTTACACAATACTGCCCCCTAGCACTATTTTTTTTTTAAATATTTGTGGCACTACGTGGAAAGATCCGTTGTGGATGAGGTTAATGAGGGGGAGATCACTGTACTTAAATAGAGAACTTTTATAGCACAAAATACAGACCATGGGACAGGTGATTGGATTTAAATTTCTGCACAGACGCTGACAAAGGAACAAACAACTTCAATGGAGCAATAACACATAGTAACATAGGGCCTGATCCAGACCTACGCTGGCTGGCGCCCGTACTATCATCGTAGTAACGGCTGAGGGGGGCGTCCCTCAACGTTACTACGCTCAAGTTAGTGTAGGTGGGCGGGGGGAGGAAGTTTGAGGTAGGGAGGGAGGGGTTTGAGGTAATACGCTCCTGTGTGAGCGTATTTTTCCTTGCTTAGACGGTTGAAGTTAGGGTAGCCTTCAGCTGGCGTAAGCGAGGGAAAATACGCTCGCACAGGGGGGAGTGTACACCGATACGGCGTAGGTCTGGATCAGACCCATAGTAACATAAGTTGATAAGGATGAAAAAAAGACCAGTCCATCAAGTTCAACCTATTTTGGATCTCCTGCGATCCCTATCTTTATGATTGAAGTTAATCCATATGAAGCAACCTCAAAACTGTTGCATTCTGGGAGAAGAGAAATAAAAAAAAATCCCTGCTGACCCAAGATGGCCGTCCTATTTCTCCCTGGCTCCACTACTGTCCTTTATTTAAATTTGCCGTCCTGGTAACCCTGGATGTCCTTTTCTGCAAAAAATTTATCTAACCCTTTCTTAAACATATCAAGTGAAAATGCCATCACAACCTTCCCTGGCAGTGAATATCTTGACTGCCCTTACTGTAAAGAACCCTTTCCTTTGCTGGCTGTGAAACTTCCTCTCCTCTAACCTTAGTGGGTGCCCCTGTGTACAGTCCTTGGGGTAAAAAGTTCCCATGAAAAGTTCTCTGTATTGACTCATGATGTATTTGTATTTAGTAATCATATCTCCCAATAGATGCCTCTTTACTAAAGTAAACATGTCTAAACTGGCTTGCCTTTCCTCATAGTTCAATGACTCCTTACCCTTTATCAATTTTGTCGCCCTTCTCTGAACCCTTTTTTAGTTCCAAAATGTCTTTTATGGATTGGTGCCCAGAACTGAACTGCATATTCGAGATGAGGCCTTACCAATGACCTCGTTCCGAATATTGTATTTTATCTGACCTTTTATCCCTCTTATATCCTATTAGTTACAGGAGTGATTTAACTAGTGATGAATAAAAAGTATATACTAGATATACACAACAGAACACCCCGTTCTATATTATTTATACTACCCAGAGGCAGAGTGGATTTAATAAGTGTCATCATCTTCCGGGCAGTTAGCAGTATGAGGACAGCAGCATGTGGGCCAGAAAAACTCTGCAAAGATGGTTACCTGGACTCGTTCCAGAGAACAAGAGTTCTAGGCTGTTTATTTTCCCCTGGTCATACAGCGCCAGTTGCTCCACAAATCTCTGTTTGGCAGGATTCATGACGATCTGGTGATGTGGCAGGGAGATAGCTGGAAGAAGAATGGTACCGATTAGCACACTATACAGAGACATATACTGGCAGCGAGCTCTTCTAAGACTCAAAAGCAAAGAGAACTTTTACAGGGGTGTCCGATCTCTATGACTCATTGCTGCTGGAAACATTTCCCAAACAGACTTTTAGAGCCAACAGAGCTGACTTGTGCTCTGTGTAGCAAGTTTGCTCTCAACATTGCTTCCAAACAAATACAAGAAAACAGAATTAGAAACTGCAGTTTCCTCCTCTTGGACAACACATAAAGATAGTAAACATTCAACATAACCAAACACTAAAAGTGAGTACACACTTGTCCAATCCTCTTCAGATCCAACTCCAGACTAGACAATTTATACAATCCAATGGCAGACTAAGGATGAAGAAACAACACTCAATCTAGGATACACGTGTGTCTAAATGTTACATCTGACTTGCATCCGCTAAAAGAACCCTGCCATTATGCACACACTTCCAATCTCTCCCAGACCGTCTGTCCCTCACACACAAAGGTGGCGCTGTTTGACATCAGAACCGGCAGAAAAATTGGACAAAGCAGCCACGGGAGTGTACACACTTGTAAAATTGGTCAGGTGACTGCCAGTGAGGTTACCAGATATTTAAGCAGGTTTAAAATTCATTTGAATCAGCCAGCCAACTAGGTTGTGTGAGCGTATAAAATTGTCCATTGTTTGACCAACTGCATGGTCGGAAAAGTTCCGACCAAGTTCTTTTTCGGCTGTCTATATTTCGAATAGGCAGCCATTTTAGATTTTTTTTTATGAATAGGTAAGTGTGCCGATCGGCATACTCTGGGGACTTTTAGTGTGTGGGGGGGGGGAAGAGAAGTGAGTAACCTCTCCGGGGGCTATTAGTGTTAGGTCGGGGGTTAGGGTTAGGTTCTTAAGAAGGGAGGGTTAGGGCCATAGAAAGGGAGGGTTAGGGCCTGCAGGGAGGAGGGTGTTGGGGTTAGGCTGTAAAGAAGTGTGTATTAGGGTCAGGCTAGGGAGAGTTAGGGTTAGGCTGTGGGGAATGGAGGGTTAGGGTCAGAATTAGGGGAAGGGTTGGGATTAGTTTTTAGGCTTACATATGGGAGCACCGTGTTCGGTGCTCCAGGGATCGATTGCTATGTCTCTTCGAGGTATAAGCAATCGATATCCCAGCCAGTTCGAAACTGGCTTGGAGAGAACGGTCCTATTGAAATAGCCACACCCCTACAGGAGAGAGAATAATAAAATGGTATCCTAAGCTCACCTTCATTTTTTTTCTTATACATTAGTATGTTACCTGTATTCATACAGCTCCGTTCTGTGGTGACGTCTTATGTGTCTCTACTGCCCGCAACTAAAATCTTTTGTATAATCCATTGTGACCTGGGAGCAATACTGGCACTCAGCTCAAGCCCCAAAGGCTGTATGTCATTCAATTCTAAATCAGAAAGTGCATGTCTCGTGTAGGAGACACGTGGGGCCGGATTTACTAAGCTGCGGGTTTGGATAAGTGGAGATGTTGCCCATCAGGTTCTAGCTCTCACTAGGAGAATGTCAGCTAAAACCTGAATCGTTGCTATGGGCAACATCTCCACTTTTCCCAAACCTGCAGCTTAGTAAATCTGGCCCGTGGTGTTTTCGGTAAAGCAGGTTACAGTGATTGTTTTTAACTAAGATGAACAACTAAAACAAACAAAAAAACAATGCACTATGGATTGAGGCTGAACAGGGAGAGTAAAGCTGGTGTGTTTTTCTGATGATTATCGTGCAGATCACACGATGACAGACAGTCAGCTGCGACCTCTTCCAAGTGTGTACTGTCCAACCGATCTTCAGTGCAACAATACCCGTTCATCTGCCTGCATTGGACTACCTTTGTGGGTATGCATACCGTAGTAGCAGAGGGTTATGGGAACACTTTCAAATAGACCCGCTGGGAACGAGTGTAGTGTGTAAGTGTGCATTGTAATGCAAGCCAGGGCTTTAGATTGATAATATAGTCTTGTCAAAATGTAGCACTATTACAAAAAAAATCCAGTGTGTACCCAGCTTTAGGACAGGGCTGGACAATAGGATTATATTGCATGCACACTGTACAATAAGCCATGCAAAATCACACGATAAGACTGCTGGATAAGTTGATCATATAAGCGTACTGTTACATTTCTTTTCATACCTGAAAACCATATCGGACCTGTTACACGTGTGATGATATCTATCTGTGTTATGGGAGCGTTTGTGGTTTAATTAGTCATAGATTGTAGACAGAGACATGATTTTTCCCATTTGTCCGATAAATCGTAGAAAGGTATCAGTGTAATGCCACGGACGATTCCCTGCTCGTGACTGGAATTTTACAAACTGTACCATCAAAGGCAACACGTGGACAGCTAAGGGATGAACATGCAAAAACACGAGATACTAGGGAATTATACAGGCACTACATAAAATAGCTCTGTTGTTCCAAATAAGGCAGCAGGCAATGGCTGTACCAGCCTGAGGGTCAAAGAGGACCATATCCCTCATCATATATTGCCAAATACTTGGCTGGCTTATATTATTCTGTGTGTCATAACCAAAGATCTTCAGCATCCATGTTCCAAGTGGTTCTTGTATAATCAAAAACAACAGTATGAAAGGACAGTGCTCTGTATTTTTATCTAGGCAAAATCTAAGGTTTTCCTTTTCCAGTAATTGAAACCTTTTGTTAGGATACAGCAAATATAAATCCTAGTGTAATCAGTAGTCTCCTATGCCCCGCAATTAACTGATTGCAGGTCATCTGTGTGCAATTAAAGTGTTTCTGTATTCTTGTCTTCAACATAAACATTTGCCTGTCAGAGATTCTGCAGGTGGCTGTTGGATTTCTTAACAATCAAAATATATCTCAGAAAACCTTATTAGAAAGCACCAATCCGAGGAGGTATATAAGGAGATTGCCAAAACGTAATAGGGCAGACGCTATATTTTTTTTTATGTGTGAATACGGCCCACTGGGTACACACTAGCTCTTACCAGAAATAATATACTATATGGAAGTTCTCACCAAGGACTGGATTCACACCTAAAGCTGGCCACACACTAGAGCGATAATCGTGCCGATTTAGCAATTATCGTGGATTGGCCGAATTATCTCTCTAGTGTGTGGTGCCGCTAATTGACAGAAACGGGCGATTATCAAAAAAAAATGGCTGCCGTCAGATAATCTGATCGGCTTGTTTGCGATAAAAAATTATCGGTTATCGCCAGCAAAATCGTGCAGTGTGTGGGTATTGCAGATAATCGTGCTGCCATCTCTTCAGACAAGCTTATCAAATTCCACAATCTCCCTAAGCATTAAATACCATATTAACAACCAATTCTGCCTTTTAACACATTATTAACACAAACCCGCACACTCTCTCTTTCTAATCTACAATTCACTCATCTCTGTTACTAACACTGCTGTGTGGCTGGATCATACAGAGCACTGAGAGCACTTTTACTATACACCCCGGCTGGTCCATTGTGTGATATATAGCACTTGCCCTTATGTATCAAACCCACTGTCCTATAGAGTGTAAGATTGTGAGCAGGGCCCTCTTACCCACCCAGTCTGTCTGTTATTACCAAGTGTTGTTTATACTGATTGTTAAATTGTAATCTGTGGGTGCTATATAAAAACCTGTTACAAATAAATGCAGCATATTCGGATCCCTGCTATCCATGCAAGGGCTGTATCTTCTGTGGAATCCCTGCCCTTCCTGCACATTGTAATGTCAAGTCCTTGTGACTGCAAACCGCCCCACTGTCATAAGAAAACTAAGTCGGAATACTGAGCTTACATTTTGATTGCGTTTCTCTGAGCATGAACGCAAAAGAAGGTGTCTTCCAATGCGAGCAGTCGGAAAAAAAACCCACTTTGCGAAAGTCTGGGTCATCATCAAGATTCTCCTCCACTGTAGAATGCAACAAACTTGAGATAACTGTTCTAGGTTGCTTCATTAGAAGCATGTAAACATTTTCGAATATAGCCAAAGACCCAAACATAGTATAAAAAAAAATATATTCATCATCATCATCATCATTCAAGAATAAACATATCTTACCGTATTTTTTGTGGGTCAGATCCTTCAATTTCTAAGTAATCATATTTATCCTCCATTTGAAAATCTGTAAAAACAAGTGATATGGTGTCTCCGGGCTCAGTAACAACCGTCCAAGTGCAGTCTGCATTATTATGGTATTCGTTAGGAAATCCAGGACTTGAAATAATTCCACTGTTTCCTTGCACAGTTCCTCCACAAGCATCTTCAGCTGGTGAAAAAAAAAGAAAAAAGATATATATATTGTTTAAAATTGTTGGAGAGTGTCATAGTTAACAGTAACGGGCCAGATCCAGACCTACGTTCGGTTTATGTTTCAACGCATATGCACTCCCCTTGGTCATACGTATCTTTGTCGCTTTACGCTTGCTAAACCCTACCTTTACCTTTCCAAGCGTAACTCCTGTCAGCCGTAATGGCTGAACGTACTTACGCACCTAAGCACGCCCACACTATACAATTTAAATGCCTCACCCCGCCTCCGAAGCGTAATTTCGGGTGTCGTATGTCTGGCATGCCCCCTTGTTCATAGTTACGCTTGTTGATCTTAGTCTCATAAGTACATTCAGAATTTCTGGTCGTAATATCTGCCGCGCGCATTCGCAGAACATGGAAAACAGCGTTGTTACGACTACGGCGAGCGTAAATACGCTAGTGGTCATAGTTCTGGATCTGGTCCAATGATTATAACAATAAGGTTTTGGTTGCTATGGCGTCAACAACTAATCCAGCATTGTTACAGCCGACAGTAGCCCATCAAGGAGGTGAATAACAAAAAGAAAAATAAGCCTACACCTGGAAAACCCAAAAGGGGCATGGCTTAAAGAGGCATGGTATTGTGACAGTGGTTTAAAAGGGGAATGGCTTAAAGGGGCGTGGTTTTGTGACAGTGGTTTAAAAGGGGCATGGCTTTGCTTTCAACACTGAAGAGGGTACCCCACTGAGGAGGTATTCCTATATATTGTACTATCATTTCTTAATAAAGAAGGAAAAAGGTGTCTCTATGTACACGAAAGGGTCAGTGGCATGAGTTAAAGCAGCTGTGAGGGGGAGGTCTTGCCTACACCCCCAAAGGAAAAAAACTAAAATATATATAATATTATAATACAATAATAAATTGAGAATAATAAAAATTCTTGATTTTATCTACTGCTCGGCTCCTGCTTTTGCAAGACTGGTGAATGCATTTTTATTGATAAAATTTATTAGCGCTGTGTTCTTATATATATTTTTTAGTATAATCCCTTTATACTCTACTATATATATATATTATTATGGGTCTGAGAATGACACATACTATAAGGCATGGGTGGCCAAGCTCGGGCCATGTCTTCCAGGGCTCCTTGTTGGAGCACAGGTGTGTTCATTATTAACTGATACATTCAAAAAAATCTACGGTTGGTAGTGATTATCTCACCTCTGACTATCTGAGGAGACCTGGAAAACATGAACCGTTGGTAGCTCACAAGGCCCGAGCTTGGCCACCCTTGCACTCGAGTGATTGCAATTTAGGAACAGATTCACACTTATAAGTGGGTTAGGTGCAGACAGATCGTCTCGAACCCGTTGTTAGGTACCTTTTAGCACTTAAGAATGCCATAGGGCTACCTTATCTTTCTGTGCATAGTTTCCTTCTTAAGAACGAAACCACACATGGACAAAGACTCTCACAGCCTTATCTACATCCCCCCCCCACCCATCTCCTCCCCGAGGCTGCCTTGGCAAGCGTCCTCCTGCCTAATCTTCTACGTGCAGTCTTTAAAGATCACACGTAGTCAATCTATGTACCTCAATGGTACGTAGATTGCATAAATAAGCTACCATACATGCGTAAGTAGCTCATTTCCTAATTCATCGAACTTAAGCCAAAGCTTCTTTGCATCAGATCCTTAGTGGCTAGCTTGGGTTTCTAAGGACAGGCTTGCACCATGTACTCAGGAATGAAAGTGCTGCATTGAAGGCACATAGATTTTGATAGATTTTAGCAATGGCACAGTCACGATTGGACAGGTGACTGTGCCAGCGGATTGGCTGGCTGTTACCCCCAGCATGCGTTCCATTCTTGAAAGTTGTATCGGAGCCAGCAACCAGCCCACACACTACAGGATATCGTTATCTTGTGGGCATGTATTTTAGACGTTTCAAAAAAGAAAATTATTGAACCCAACATGTTAAGGCTGATTTGATTGGCATTTGTAAAAATCATCTTGCTTAAACACCACAGTGATTATCAGTCCAATCATACCGATAATCTATCTAGTGTATGGCCAGCCAGTGTACCCCCATTATTAAACATCATGGCAAGTAGTAGTGCACATTCCACCACAAGAAAGACATAGGAACTCTTTTTTTATGAAGCAACACTAGCTGACATTTTCAATAATAATATTTAGTTGATATTTTCTCTTTTTTTTTTTTTAACAATTCAAATCTGAATTGTGACCTATTTTAACTACAAAATAAAAACCCAGCTGACATCTATAATTAAGTCTGAATCAATGGATCCGGCTCCTGCAAAGTACTTCTGGAATCTGAAAGTTATTTTCAGAAGTGCTCCCCCTTGTGAATGATTACATGTTCCTACACCCTCTCTTACCCCTGCAACTTTAACTTGTGTTCCTCAACAAAAGTGGTCTTGAAGACCAAGAAAACGCATTAATCATTTTGAGCTCCTAGTATCAGAGAGTCGGTCTTATCTTCTAATTCTCCCACATGGATTCTTAATAGCACAATTTCCTTTCCCACAGCTTCTCCTCCGATCCAGGATTCTAGAACCAACTCACCACTGTTTCAAAGTCTGAAATGAAACATTTATCAACATGGGGCCAGATATACTAAGCTGCCGGATAGGAAAAGTGGAGATATTGCACATAGCAACCAATCAGATTCCAAATCTCAATTGGTTGCTATGGGCAACATCTCCACTTTTCCTTTCCCGGAGCTTAGTAAATCTGACCTTTGGTATAATTTGATACCAAAAGGCTAGATTTAAAGAAAAGCAATATTCCAACAGCACATGACACTTTTCATGCAGTTTTAGGTTTCCTGTTCCTAGGTATTAGTCCACTTTTAGATATAGAAATATAAGTTACCTCCACCATACTTGGACGTTTCTTCTGCCTTCCCAGGCACCGGCATGCCAGCAAACACAGCTCTTGAGCGACCTCTGCAGGAAGGTGTCCTGGCCGAGAGGCCATATGGTGTTGACAGATGCGAGACGCCGTTTTAGCTAGTTTACTTTCTGTGACTTTGGTACTGGTGGCCCCAACCGTAGAACCGGACTCCATGTCACTACTTTCCTCTTCATGGACAAGGTCTTTCTGTAAACAAGTACAAAAGTAAATAAATAAAAAATAAAAAAAATACCATCATGCCTTTTTCAGCTCGTGGTCCTACCAGATAGTTATCATTTACCATAAACAATGAAATACCTATGTGGAGCATAGTTATTCTACCCTCCGCTCCATCGGCTGCATTGCACATTTTGGGAATTTCCGCCTAGGGGCCCAAATGAATGAATGTCTTGTTCAGATCTGGGAGAAGATCCATGAAACTATTGGAGAGGCTTGACAGGTCCAAGCAGGTCTTAATTTACTACTAACGCCTGCAAACATGCAAGAGATGAACTTAATTGTTAGTGGTATAACTAGTCAAAATGAATGTGTGACTTTTAGAAAGTGACGGTGGTGAGACTAAGCTCCGGGTTTGGAAAAGTGGAGATGTTGCCCATAGCAACTAATCCGATTCTAGCTGGCATTCTCTAGTAGGTAATAGAAAAGCGAGAGCTAGAATCTGATTGGTTGCTATGGACAACATCCCCACTTTTCCAAACCCGGAGCTTAGTAAATTTGGCCCTTGGAGTCGCCAAAAAGTGATCAGCTGAAAGGGAGGTGTTTAACTTAACCCTACCAATAACCCTTTCCTAATTCTAACCCTCCCTTTCCTGTAGCCTAATGCTAACCTTCCCCTTCTTCAACCCTGACCCTCCATGCCCAACAGCCTAACCTAATCTACCCGCGGCAACCACCGCAGCCTGTAGCTATTGGGAACAGGGAAACCGCTTTTCAAACAATCATACAGCCGCCATTCAGTTACCAGCTGTATCATGTTCAAAATACGGTTGCTATGACCAGCAATCTCTCCCCAAGATGAATATTCCCTACTGTAAAATCCATCACCTCTGCTTGTTTCAGAAGCTCCTATAAACAGGTGTCTTTATTAAACGATAAATCTGTATCCTGTCCTGATGTAAAAACCACTGCAACTTCACTGTTGGGAATTCTTAGGAACAGACTAAAGCTCCACCACTTAGGAAGTATAAAGGTGCAATTTCTACTAGCCACCATTGTATAATGACTTTCTGAAGGGTTTGTACTTTCTGTACCCCTAGAACAATAGTATGTTATTCATTGTAAACTAATCCCTTGAATAGAGATCATGCAAGCCTCTCGAGTAATACTGCTTTCACCACCACGGTAATACTCAACCAGGGTTATTGCTATGGAATTTCTGTGGAAAAAACCCTTAAACCGCTGAAGTGTAGACCTGGAAATCCCAGGTCTGTCCTGACATTGTGAAGGGCTACATGCTCCTCCAGGAGAGAGATTCGATTACGGTTTCCATACCAACAGAAAACAAATCCCTCCAATCAGGTGTGTTGGGTGAGACCCAGGTTGAAAAACAAAAGTGACACCTTTCATACCATCACCTTACCAGGTCGGACACGGGAAAAACGCTTCTCTTTTCCCAGTGTCTGAGTCCCGGGTCATTAGACCAAGGACCCCAGTACCTTTCACATCACTACCAAACCTGAGTTCTTGGAGTCTTGACTTGGGTCTAAGGCCAACAACTCTGTTTTTTTCATGGTGATTTGAAAGGGGTATAAGTAAACCTAACCGTAACATCTGCACAATCTGGCCAAATGTTATGTTGTGGAACTCTTGGTGTACGGAATGCAAAACAACTTAAACGTGTTTGGTATAAATATAAGGAAATCCTAAATCTTAAACTAAAATTAGTGGGAAATAAGGTCTAAGGGCTGGATCCAGACTTAAGAAGGAGCTTGAAATTAAGAGAGGAAAGTTACTCCTGGGCTAAACCATGTTGATTACAGGGGAGTCATATTTAATCTGCTGCAAACAGTATTAGAGTTGAGAGGTGATGTTTTCCAGTCTAAGTCTAAATAACAGTGTAAAAGTAAAGCTGGTCAGTATCTGTGTGCAGTAAGCAATTCGAAGATATATCCCTGCAAAGAATACAATTGACTCCCCCTGAAATCAACATGGTTTAGCCCAGGAGTAAATTTCCTCTCAATTTCAAGCTCCTTCTTCAGCCTGGATCCAGCCCTAAGTTCAGAGCGATTTTAGTAATAATTTTAAAAAAATGCGCAGATGGTTCAAGTGACTCCTAATGGCTGTCACATTCTAGGTTTCTGTGTTTATACGATTGTCAGGCGTTTCCAGACAAATTATAATAAACACAGAAACTTCAGCTAACTTTTCCAAAATATGGTGGATTAAGGGTGAGGATGGAGAAGAACTTGGTAAACAAGACTGACAGACAGAGGGAGGGGGTGAGCAGGGAGGTGTCAAAGCCAGTGAGGTTTAACACCTCTTGTAAATGCCACATTATATTTTGTGTACAGAAATGACTTCATCGAAGAGCAAACAGGGGTAGATGGAGAAAAATGACATTAATGTCAACGTCTCTTAGCTGAAAAACAAAACAAAACAAGATTTCCATCCAGATAGAATTATTATTAACATTTATTGACAGTTTTTTATACAGTGCCAGCGTATTACATCGTGATTTACAGTATTAAGCATTGAGGCAGATACTTGTCCCTCACTCAAGATGACACAGTTGTAAGTCTGTTACTATACAGTGACTGAATCATACAGAAGCACTGTGCACTTTTACCATGCAAGCAGGCTGGTCTGTTGTGTGATATAAAGCACTAACTCAGGTGTGGCCAACCCTCGGCTCTCAAGCCACATGCGGCTCTTTAATCTCTGGTGTGCAGCCCTGGACAGCAGCTGTAAACCAAAAATCTCCTTCTATATGCAATACTATTTAATAGCATTGCACATAGGAAGAGATCTCCTGATTTACTGCTGCAATCCAAGAGCCGCAGCATCTGCAGATCGGGGATCTCTAGGAGCCATCCCTTCACCGTCTGGGCTGTCATTCAACCCGTAGAAAAAAAGAACAGGCAGCACAGGGGCAGCCTCCAGGGGGGCCTCAATCATCCTGTAGTGTAGAAAACGCAGGGACCATCTGGGCTGGACACTGAAAAGGCAGACTGGGTAAGTATATACAAACAAACACAAAGGCTTGCCACAGTAAATGTGATGAGTGACACAAACCCCACTTATGGGGGTGCTACTGTACAGTCCGATATAAAGTATACAAATACCAAAAACAAAAAAAAAGGTTGGAAAGCCACAGAGTTCAAGTGACTGGTTAGGTACAGTGCACAGCAAATACACTCAAATTATAAAGTGGTCCCAAAAATACACAGAAACGTGTGGTGCCAAAACAACACAAAAGTATTTATTGGCCAAATATAATAATTGGTCTTGTAAATAGCAAAATATATGATGCCCCCACAAGCAGGTAGAATACAGTTATAGCAATAATAGCAAATACAAGTTAGCAACAATGTAAATATTGTGGATAGAGATACCCAGCCTGGTGTAGTAGGAAGCAGAACAGATCTGCAGCCTTTTAGGTACCTTATGTAATACTTGAGGACTTTTCCACAATAGGAATTTTATGTTACAATTGTTCTTGGGACTTGCATTACAGCATAGCATATGTTGCACTTGTTTATTAATTGATGATATAATGTATTTTTTCTAACGGATTGCATATAAGATATGAATTTTATTATGGGATTATTATTATGAAATATTTTTTGGGGTTTTAATTAACAAATTCACTTATTGAGCTTTTCTTTTAAATATTTTTGATTGTGTGCTTTATACATTTATGCATTAGATTGATTTATTATTCATATTTTATTTACAAAGTGACATATTAGCCTTATTAATACGGTTGCAGCGCTACCCTCCTACAGATCTGTTGTTCTGTTTGCTTGTTTCCTAAACAGCCACTTGAACTCTGTCTGTGGGGTTCCAACCTTTTTTTTATTTTGTATTTGGGTAAGTATATAACTGTGTGACAGAAGTTATGTATATTTGTGTGTGCAATGCAAGCCCTCGCAGCGGGAACTCACAGCGCTCTCACCTACCCAGTCTGTATGTTACCATCCAGTCTTGTTATAATGATTGTTAAATTGCAAAGCGCTATGTAATCTGATGGTGCGATATAAAAACCTGTTAATAAATAAATATTAAATACATTTGTTGCACAGACTCCCCTGAAAATAGCAATAGCCTGTCCAGCAGTGGACAGCCTAACACTAATTAGAATAGAGAAACCATGTATAACCAGAGTTATATCATCCCTGACATGAGTTTAGTACCAATTCCAGACGCATGAATTCCCAGCAGCTGAAAGCCCTACATGAATATCCATAGAACGATAATCCCGGCCTGGAAACGATACCGGCTGCTGAAATCCTGACACGTTCTGATGTCCTACAAAGATTACAATACATTTTCCTATGCTGCTTGAATAAAATCAGCACACCCAATCCCCCTGTTACTATACGCGGGCAGCCATGGCAAAACCCATCTCTAGCTGACACAATTTTCATCCTCGGTCAGATGTATTGAATTACAGCTTGGATTGTTCTTATTTTTTCTTTCACCTATTGAATGCCTAACATACTTTAACCCTTTCCTTTGTGTACAATAAAATAAACACACAATTTTCTAACGGTTACAGTTGGCACAATGACAATTTGTCTCTTTGGTCAGGCGTATTCAGCGTCAATTTGCACGGTTGGCGGTATTTTTTTTTTTAAATTCATGTAACATGTTTTTACCCTTTCCTTTGCGTTCCAAAAAAATCAACACACAAAATTCCCTGACACGGTTTCCTTGGTCAGATGTATTGGACAATTAGGATTGTCCTGAATTTTTATTTTATTCTGTTCTTCCTTCCACATGAAGTAGCGGTGACTAATATACTTTAACCCTTTCTTTTGTGTTACAATAAAATCCACACACCCAATCCATTGACTGTCACAGCTCTGCATAACAACTCACACTAAGGGCCTCATTTACAAAAAACTATTTGTTTGAAATCGCCATAAATCACGTGATTTGACCCTCTAAACTCACATCGCGGTACTCACAAAGGGTCAAATCACGTGATTTATGTGTTTAAAAAAATAGTCTTGCCAAACCTTGGTCAAATCGCGTAATTTATGTGTTTAAAAAAATCGCCTTGGCAAACAGAAATCGTCCAGATGTTTGCCATTCAAAACATAGTTAAAAAAAAATCGTTGTATTCACTTTAGTGCAACATGAAATCACAGAAAAAAAAAAATTGCAGCCTGAGAGGTGCGATTTTAATGTGATCTCATGTCCCTGACCATCAAAAACACGTCAATATACTAAATGACTTTTGGGCGCTAGGGGGCAGTGTTTTATATAATACATGACGTCAGTTACACTGGTGCTGTAGCGTTTCTGACGTCATCTATTATATAAAACACTGCCCCCTAGCGCCCAAAAGTCATTAGGAGCCGTGTCAAGTACAGAACACCAGGAGAACAGGACCAAAACAGCAGGGAAGAGACTCCGATCAAGTGAAGAAGTTTCTGCACATCCAGCAAGGCTTCCCAAGACAGATGACAGCAAACTTTTATTCTTTTATAACAGCATACACTGCATTTAAACATTTAGGATAGGGGACGCTGACCCCCAGAGGTAAGTGCACACATTAGGGAACATAATTAGTTTGGGTAAATTTATTTTTTACATGCACACTTACTGTAATGTGTTAATGTATGTTTGGTACACAAATGTATTAATTTTTTATTTTTTATTTTTTACACATACTACACAGCGCGGAATGGTTAGAAGCCTTACCATTCTGACGCTGATATTACTACAAGGCTAAGCAATGCTTAGCTTTGTAGTTCTATCAGCACAGCATGGCTAAGGCTTTCAACCATGCAGCACTTTGCAGTTTTTTTGTTTTTTTTAACTCAAGCGAATTGCTGCGATTTTTTAAAGGTCTAATCGCGGTGGTTTTCTATAGAAAATCACAGCGATTTAGCCCTTTCAAAATCGCAGCAACTCGTGTGATTTAATTTAAATCCCGGTAAAATCCCGCGATTTAAACCAAAAAAACGAGGGTAAATCGCTGCGAGTTCAAACGATTTTAAATCACTGTCTAAAATCGTTTTTTGGAAACGAGGCCCTAAAAGACAACAGATGTACCTTAGACATGTTGCCGGGATTACTTCCATGCTGGGATGATTTCTCAGACAGGATTTATATGTCCTGGGATTTAATGTGTCAGTAAATTAATTGTGTCAGTATATCATCTTTGTAGGACATCAGAATGTGTCAGGATTTCAGCAGCTGGTATCATTTCCATGCCGGGAAATTTGTGTAAGGCTTTCAGCTGCCGGGATTTCATGCGCCTGAAATAAGATTACCGCCACTTGACACAATCACCCAGAAGTAAAAGTACACTGATATAGACCAAGATGACAAATATAACATCCAAGAAGACTTATCTGGGCTCTGTGTGTACGCTAGTATGTCCAGAGGCCGATTTCCAGAAACTTTAGTTGTTAAATGAATTAAATCATTAAAAAACGAAAACATCCTTTTTAAGCCTTTCAATTATTACTATTTTTATTAATAGTAAGCACCAGACATTAGAGCATTTTTAGTGTGTGTGTTAGAGGGGGCATGGTATCATTTAGTTTTTGTCACTCCCTCCAGTGCAATTTGCAATCTTTATAAATAATTTTTATTTACAGTAGATCTATATATATTTATATCAGAATCACAATGCTGGGAGCTCCTCTCCCAGCAACTTCCGTCATGTCATGTGTTGAGAGGGTGGCGCATGGGCCAATCTGCACACTGCACGTCTGTATGACTGCAATGCCTATAGACTTACAGGGCAACCCTCCTATTAACCCCTTGACGTCCCCTTTCACATTGAATTGCTTTCTTGACAACCCTCCCCCAACATTCCGACACCCCTGACAGGCTCTGAATACGCTGAAATAGCAGAAAACTCTGCTGTTTCTCATTACATCTTACAATCTTAACTTGAATCTGACATAGGTTCAAAATACTGAAACATCTTTAAAGCATCGCAAAGCTTCTATTTATTTATTTTGTCAATTTTTAAAACCATAGTAGCAGAATAAAACAAAAAAAAAAAGCAAAAAAAACTCAAAAACAAGATTATACAGATAAATCTTACCAGATAGATAGTGTGAGAGTTGCTATCGCTTTCAATTGCTTTTCGTCCTGTTAGAACTTCCAATAAGACCTAAAAAATAAAACATTAAAAACAATGGATGCCTACGCTTAATATAGTTATAATATAGTAGTAAAATTCAATTAGTCAACATATATATATATTGATATATAGCAGAGGCCATTCAAGAGCTGCAAAAATCTCTGAGCTTTGAGCACTAAAGTGTGTTATATGGAATCTAAAGTGGATCTGTATAATGTACTTTTCTTCTATTCTCCTCAATAGTGGATTAACTAACGGAAGCACTTTGGACTTTAAGCTAATGAGCAGAGTCCATTCAAAAGCAAATATTAAAGAGTCAATATAGTTCCGTTAGACTGACCAGTCGCTGTTGAAATACAGTGGAGATGTGTTGTATAATATTCCGACTTTGGTGATGTGTTTTAAATAGGTTATTAATAAATTTAGTATGTTAGGTCTATTATTGCAGTAATTGACATATATTGATTGGAGCCTATAGAATTTCGGCACTCATACACTTATTCATATAACAATATATATTGAATAATTGATTTTTACTTTTGTTTTTGTCTAACATTGCAGTAGTTTTACAATATGAGCAACCACCAGTACATAGAGGGATGGGCGTCTTGATAACTTAATCTAGTTTATCTGGATTTAGGTTGATGAGAATTTACAAGTTATAATGTAGTGTATGACCCAGACCTCTAATTTTGACGATTGGGTCCACAAGTAAAAGATTAGGGCCTGTATTCAGAGTATCGGACGTGGAAATGCATTTAGCTGCTGTTTTATGCCTCCTTTTAATAGTTTTCCTGTCCTTGTCCCGTATTCAGAGTACCGGATGTATAACATACAATCTTTACTACTGCGCATGCGTAGTCATTTTTTAACGTAATCTACGTATCTTTTTCTTATGTAGATTGCGTAAATGCGGTCTGAAAAATATTAAAAGGAGGCATAAAACGGCAGGTAAACGCATTTACCACCAGGGGGTCTAGGAATATAAAGGACTGCAAACCAAGCACACTTTATAAGATTAACGCATGATCACACAAGAGGAAAAGAGTGAAGTGTTTGGCTAGAGAGAATGGGAAAGTGTCTCTCTACCGGAGTCTGAAGAACTCCATCATCCTATGTTTTATTAACATTACTGCACAACAAAGGTTGTTTGCTGAAGAAACAGCAGGTGTCCAGAATGTCATCCATTGCAAGGAGCACGAGCATAGGTTCATCCCTCAAAACGGCCACCAGCACCGAGTGCAGGGGAATTGCTGACAACACTTCTTTCACATTGCCGCCCCAGCAATATCCCGGGTCTGTGAATACAGGACATTGCCATGTCAGCAGATGATCCAAGGGTCACAGACCCTGTTTCCCATTGCAGGATTGACCCAGGAAATTCCAGGCCTCGGGTCTGCCCTGGCAGTAGTGGGAGTCATCACACGGTGTAATTTTACTGTTGCTCTAGCAACACTTGTTGCCAGGGTGATAGTACACAAATTACACCAATGGAGTACTTTCTGTGCTACCCGAGTTGATAAACCCAGGTAACACCTTTCACACTGTGCCCCTACCCCGGTCTGACCCAGGAATAACCCTTCTTTTGTCCCAGGTCCAATTCCAGGGTCATTAGACACCCGGAACCTTTCACACTGAGCCCCTACCCCGGTCCGACCCAGGAATAACCCTTCTTTTGTCCCAGGTCATTAGACACCCGGAATCTTTCACACTGAGCCCTTACACGGGTTTTTGCAGCTTGCCCCGGCAAAAACCCGGGTTTTTAGGGCGATGTGAAGGGGGTATAACAGGACAAAGAACTCACCACTCCAAAACTGTAAGTGTCCAGTTCAAAAGTAAGCTTCCCCATCTTCACATACTCGTCCGGTAGATAGGCCAGCGTCCCCCTCACCGTGCTGGTCCGGGCCAAGGTGCGACTTTTTCCTGCATTGCATGTATATCGGCTAAATCGAGCCAGTCCAAAGTCCCCAATTTTGGGGACCAGCGCCTGATCCAAGAGGATGTTGGAGCTCTTGATGTCTCCGTGGATGATGCTCGGTTGGTAGGTGTGCAGGAACTGGACCCCGCAGGCTGCCCCCTGCAAGATGTTCAGACACTGTTTCCAGGAGAGTGTTGTGAAGCTGCCCTGTGCAAGAAAACAGCCATCAAACATTGTGCACTTTCATCATAAAAAGAGAGGAGAGATAAAGAGAGGGGGGAGATAAAGAGAGGGGAGAGATAAAGAAAGCACATTTGACTTTTTTTTTTTTTTTTTTTAAATAATACACATGCTCAGAAAGAAAATTCGAGCCTTAAAGTGCCATGCAAACACCATTGCAAGTCCCTGCACCGATGGCTGTCATTATGGGACAGCCGAAAGTTGGTTTCCGGCTGTCTCTAATTGTAATGACAGACGTTTTAGAATGTATTTTTTTATTGATGGGCGAGTATGTGATTCGCATACTGACCCATTCATTTTTGGAAGCACCGCCGTCGGACCAACGGAGAGGTGAGTAACCCTCTCCAGTAACTTAGGGTTAGGCTGCCGGGGGGAGACATAGGGTTAGGCTGTCAAAATGAAAACCCCTTGTGTCATTGCTTTAAATCTGTATAACTGCTCATAACTCTTAATCAGGGACATATTGTGCATTGGTAGCAATAGATAAAAATCCTATTTATTACAAATGAGCAATTAATATGCAATTCTGTTGAGATCAGACAGATATAGGCAACCTTTGGCGCTATAGGTGCTGTGAAACTACAAGTTCCAGCATGCTTCAGAAGCATAGAGATAGCGAATACCAGGCATAGCATGGTAGGACACGTAGTCTCACAACACATGGAGTTCTATGGGTTGCATATACCTGCTCTTTATCAGTCCTCCAATTCATAAACTCCCATGTGAGCTACAACCCCAACACACTCACATCATCTTCCTTGTCATACATGGCAGTACGAGTCCTCTATTTTACCCTTCATTATAGCCATCACAGCAAGCTCTTACTTTTTGGTTTATGCTGATCATTTTGAGCCTATTACTGCATCTTTATTGCAGGGAAAGCAAAGCATAACATCCCTGCTTCCAATAATTTAAATATCTAATGTAATTTTGGTGTCTTGATTTAATTCTACACATTGCAATTGACCCATATGGTCATTTTGTGAATACAAATCTCCTGTCTAACGTATTTCCTCTGTAAAATAAAGACCGGAAGTCCTTATAATGCATGTAATGTTAGATACACTCTCTTCCAGCATGTATCTAATAATAATATAGACAAGTGGCAGAATATATCTATCTATCTATATATCTATCTATATATATATCTATCTATATATATATATATGAACCTTGCATAAAAAAAGCCATAAAATCCAAAGAAAAGGTGGATGTTTTATTATTCATTAACTTAAAACATTCTAGCTGAAATAGAACATAAATGACATTTATACAACTGTAGCGCCCCCTTGCTGGTCATACCTGGTGATGCAGTCTACTTTCTAGAGACCCATAGGGCAGATACAGATACACAAGGCAGTACTCATCTCCTTGCATGCAATAACCAGCTAGGTCAATAATGTTTGGGTGACGAAGACTGCAGGGATAACCAGAAAAGAATAAAACAGCACATTGTGGCATCAAGACACAGATTTAGCATAATACAGACTG
The DNA here is from genome assembly GCA_011038615.1 of Limnodynastes dumerilii. Lineage (NCBI taxonomy): Eukaryota > Metazoa > Chordata > Amphibia > Anura > Limnodynastidae > Limnodynastes > Limnodynastes dumerilii. The sequence goes on along the minus strand of WWET01000093.1, from coordinate 368,132 downwards.
CAAAATAGAGAGCAAAATAATGAAGTTTTTAGCACTTTTACTATATGAAGGACAAATGACGAGTATTCGTGAAAGCAGCTGTGTTATACATCTGGATCAAAACCTCAAAGGGGAAGTACAAACACACGCACTGCTTTATAAGCTACTGTTGCTGATGTACATGAAAATAGGACACTTTGCAAAACAAATACAAAGAGGGCATGAACCATTTTACAGAGCACACATTCATATATCAATACATAACCTTCCCCATAAACCCTAATCTACCCGCCGCAAGCGCTGCAGCCCGTAGCTATTGCAAATGTAACTGGCGGCTGTATCATGTTTAATGAGTGCAGCCAGCGAGCATGGTAGCTTCATTCAGAAAATTTACTACAACTTTACCTGCCCTGTGATGATCTCTGGGCTCATCACAGGACACTTCATTCATACTTCATAGGGACTTTGAAAAAAATAAAAAATAAATAAAACACTGCGAGTGCCATAAACAACCTTAACTAACCGTGCGTATTTTCCTTCCAGTCCTCCCTCCTAGGCTAATCTACATCCCTCCCCCGACCTACTCTACCTAACTACCCTAGAGGCTGCAGTGGTAAGCCACCTCCTAAGGATAGAGTAGGTATCTCAAAAGAGATGGTGGTCCTGGCGCTCACTAAATGTGTATAGATGTTTAGGTAACTGTGGTATAATAGATTCCTAGCTGATTGGTTGTGGGGTTTAGTGGGTCACAGGGGTTGTGGTACGTGGATGAATATGGTACCGAGTTCATATGAATCCCAAAGAGTATTATAAGTACTATAAGTAGTCCGCTCTAACAGAGAGCAATGAAGATGTCTGTTTCTCCTCCTAGGGCAGTCTCTATGGGCCTGATCCAGACCTACGCCCGCAACCGAGCGTACGCCGGTCGTGAGCGTAAAACCAGGCGAAAAAACGCACTGCGCATGTGCAGTATGACAACTTCCGGTCGTCCGAAGGACATGAGCGTACAGCGAGCGTATTTTTCGCCCAAGGGGCGTGCGTTTTGTACGACGATAGTCCAAACGCTCGAGTTACTACACAGAGGTGGGGATAGCCATTTAAATTGTACAGTATGGGCGTGCTAAGCCCCGTACGACCAGCGTATCGGTACGAAAATTCGCACGGACGCTTGAAAAAGTTAGGGTAGGGTTCAGCCGCCGTAAATCGGTACAATCAATGGGAGTGTCATGGGCGTGAAAGTTTATACGCCCGGGCGATTATACGCTACACTCGCGGGCGTAGGTCTGGATCAGGCCCTATGTGCATAAACCGTTGCAGTGACATGACATCTCCTAAGGCCCACGTAGATTGCGCAGTCATGCTGACTATACATGTGTAGACCAAAAAATACGGCAAAATACGCACCTAATAAGCATCAGCTGCATGGAGGTGAATCTGGCCCATAGTCTCTTGTACTTTGTGCATGTGTCATGTCTGTTTAGTTTTGGATGGGGAAATATGTTGGCATTTTTAACTTTTAGCCATGATCTATAGGGAGACTCCAGCTGCTAACCTCAGCTTCAACGGACAATAGTTTGTAGCATGGACAGATGAGGTTTAGAAATAGCTAGCATACCACAAGCCTCTCACAACACACTGCCAGCAAGATCTCATATCAGTTTCCCATCTGCTATTAATAACAAATGGTTTTCTCACAGTGCAACTGGAAATATATATATAT